>OZ014524.1:203518475-204118475 GCA_963966055.1 Lathyrus aphaca
AGTGGCCACCACCCCTCTCTAAGCGAGCACGCCACTTCCTGGAAGAGGCAAAAATTTTCAAGACCTCGCTAAGAGAGCTAGGTTTTGCTAAGCAGGAACTGTGATTTTTGCAGAAAATCCCTGCGATAAAACTCATCCCCTACTGCGATTTAACATTCTCAAACAATTTTTTTAACACCAATTTTAATCACATAATTTTCATCACTACTCCACACCTAACTTATGCACATTAACCAAATCAATCCAACAAACCAATTCGTCAATTTCTACACGTACTAACACAATTCTCCATAAACCCTCACCTAACTTAACACAACTAAGTAAACTCATCTTTACTAGCCAAAAATCACACTTTGACAACTTATCATATAACTTCACTTATTTCAATACTTGTAACTTAATTCTCCAATACTATACGTGCTCTTATTCTGATTTTATAATAGATTTGAACATCCACAACGAACACCAGTTCCAACTTATCCAAACAAGTATGGAAGATATAATTCATACTCCTTATATACACTTTAAGGCATACTAGCCACTACTATTCTCTCTCCGACATCCTTGGTCAAATTATGATCTTACATTTCCATTTACTTCCTCTTTGGATCATCTCTACGATGTCAATCGGATTCTCAATTCAACACAAATCAAAACTCAAGTTATCCAAAACACAACTGTGAGTTTCTATACTGCTCACCGATCAACTCACAACCTCATGCTATCATCCTTGAGTTTGACTCATCTTCCTATATAGAAATATTCATCGACTAATCAAAACAATCCTTAAGCACTTGGCTCAACTCCAAACAATTCATTGTACATACAATCCCGGTTGGCATGACACATCTATTCCTTCCAACATGATTTTGTCTATTATCAACAAGAGATTAAGGGTGATCAGTTCCTCAATTTGTCAATAGATAGCTGACAACCATAACGGTGGAATAAATCGTCATTACCCAACTACAAAAACATCGTTTACCTTGCGCTCAAAGTTACTTAAGCATACTGCTCCACCATCTCTCTAAGGCTTACAATCGTTTTCTTAGTTTCCTTCTTTTCAACCTCGACAATGATACCAAAACTGCCTAAAATCCAGTACATATTCTCCTATACACACTTGCAGCACAACACAATGATTAAATATCCTCCTAATAACACCATAATTTCTACTACATCAAGTACAATCCAAATCAGTTTGCTCCAATTGAAACCTTTATTCAAGTTAAGAACTTTAATAACACTAACCAATCCTACGTCTTTCCTTTAATCTCAGAACATCTATAATCCATATAGTTTCGCACTTGTGCCTCATTCAAATCACAACCTCAATCGTACCATCTCATCATCTGGTTGGTGGTAGAAACTCTCCAAAAAGTTTTCCTGACACATGTCGACATCATATCATCAATAACACGCAATCCACTTTACAATTTAACTTTCCTCAAAGACATATATATTCTAATAATTCTCTAGTGGCATATGCCACATCTCTATGTGATTCTCCAATACTCTTATCTCCTCCCTATTTCCAAACATTTACATTTGGCCTTATCGTACTCATCTCTAGCAAGAATCGTTCAACTTCAAACACAACCAAAACTTCAAGAATAACTTAAATCCTAGTTACGAGTAAAAAGTTATCGCTCTTGCAATGGAGGCCGACCTAGAAATCCCGTATACATACTTCCACCAAAACACGCACTAGACCGAAATATTCAAACACATTTTCCCCCTCTTCAAAAACATGCCGAAGACAAAATTTATATGCAAACTTTAGGGAATTTCATAATCTTTTCAAAATATCTAGAATCGCTTCCATCAGAGTTACAAGTGAAAAGTTATACCCCTTTTACTGAAGGCTGTTCCATAACTGCGAAAATGAAAATTGAAATTGATGAACATGAGTTCTACCTCTCTCTTGCTTCCAAGATCCTCCAATTACCCTTGCTTTTCACCTAACTCTAAAAATCATCCGACTTCAATTCAATTATACTTAAGACATACTAGTCTACCAGTTGTCCCATCAATCATCAATCCCGTTGGAATGGATATTTATTCTCACTCATTACCTTAAACAATCGTCGGTAATCCACACACAATCTTGTACTACCTTCTCTCTTCTTAACTAATAACACCGAAGCTACACTTGTCTCAACAACACACTACACTACTCATCTAAATGATTGGTAAACACATGGGTTAGCTCCACCAATTTGTCTTAAAATGACATCATCTTGTTCTGACTAAAGATAACTGTGCACCTCCTAAGGAAACACGTCAGGATACTCTACGCATCACCGATTCATCTCTAGCCACGACATTGCCTTCCTTCCACAATGAAGTGAACAACGAAAATACCTGCCCATATCCCCTCAAGGATCACACCATTCTCAACATTTGAACAACCCAACACTGCACTCCCTCATGCGACAACATGATATCCAATCCCTCAACCACTGGAATATCCAAGAGAAGTAGACACTCCTCCCCCACTTATTTCATTCCCAGCCTGCACATGGAAAACAAAACAAGCACCGAATGTGTTTTCACGCACATGTCACATACTAGGGAACAACATAAATAGACAACATGGCCAGAAGGACCGACCTGCTTTGATACCACTTTGTAACACCCAAAATTCCCTCGAATGATTTAATTAAAAAATCAGAGTAAAATGAAACGATATGGAATAAAGGTATTACTTTTAAAATATACATGCTCATAAATAAGACATGTAACATATAATAATAATTACTTTAATCCAAAAACAAATCTTTATTACATAGCGGAAATTATTCATTGTGATCAATAACATATAATTGTTTTAATTAATCAAACTAATTTTCGCATTATAAACATTTAATAATTCTTTAACTAATAAAAATATGCATAAACATTCCCAACTCCCAATGTTTCATATCAGAGCAGACGCCACTAAAGTGAAGTACTTCGACTTCACCGATCATGAACTCTAGCTACTCCTGAATACCTGCGTGTTACCCACATGGAGGTAACATTACAACAGAAAGGGTGAGATTCTTAAATCAACAAAAGAGAAAGATGATATAAATACAAGACACACATCATCAAGATTTTCATCATGTTTTAACATCCAATAAGAATCACACGCCTCAACTTATATACATGAAATCACCAATAATCATATAAGGCATCACACAACACAACCAATAAGAGAATGCAGATGAGACCCAACTAGACTCGATGCATGTGGTACCATATAAAGATCCATGTTTCATGATCCAGTTCCCGTTGAAACTCTCAACCCCTATTTGATGGTCCAATATGATCCCTATTTCATGATTACACCCACAACCTTTGTTTTATGGTCACATACGATCCCTATTTCATGACCGCACCAACAACGATTCTCTTTGGAACTCAGATGGATATTGTTACCCTACCTTGGTACACCATCCCTAACTATGCATATGCCATACTCCATCAATGACAATATGCAATGTCTACAACAACTACCTCATGCAACAACATCAACAACAACAACTACAATAACATATAACAACATCTACATCATGTAACAACAACTAAATACACACATATAACATTTCATCACCACATCAATTCCAATCAACACTCAACATGCATTTATCAAAACATACATCACTATGCAACTACAACATCTACACACCTTTGCATCCTTTAATCTTGTATCTCACTTTATCACATCAAACGTCTACAAAACATGCATATAACTCACCAATACATGTCTCTAACATAACATGCTATAACAACTCAATGACATCATCACACTACCACATAAACAATAGTTAATGCATTTACAATTTATGCCATAACAACTCAACAACAACATCATGAAACATCAAAAGCAACAACCACAACACATGTTCCTACGACTAAATCCTACATTTCACAATTCAATATATAGGGACCTACATGGAAAATGTATATGGCGCTTCGAATAGTTGGAAATCTATCATTGAAAATAATTTTAACATAAAGTACATGAAACTAGCTTTCCAACGTTCAAACATTGACCCAAACAGACTTATGAGTAAAAAGTTATGAATTTTTGAATTTTTCAAAAATTGCTGCCCGAAGGGCCCTCGCTAAGCGAGCCCTGCGAATTTTTCAAAAATTCCTGCGATGACAAGACTCATCCCACTACGATTCTACAGCCTTAAACTGCCTTTTCAACCCCAATAACCCCAATTTAAGTCATTAAAACCCCTATCTATCACACATACATTATCCACAACAATTACAACAATTTCAATACAAAATTTAGTCAATTCCAAACATTTAGGTAAAGATTTCCCCTAACAATCCCAATGAACCCACAAACAACAATCCATGACATCAACCTAATGAATTCTACCCACATACCTACATCATCTAACCCTTGAGTGATTAAAGAAATCTCACTCCTACCTTATCGTGATGAGCTTTCTTTATCTTCAATGGTTTCTCCCTCTTCCTTCCTCTTTCCCTAGCTCTTCCCCTTTTCTCTTCTGCTTTTTTCTTTTCTTTCTCACGATCGATTCCAAATGAACCTCTCTCTCTCTCTCTCTCCCCTTTCTCTCTCTCTCTCTATCTCTCTCTCTAATTTTCTTCTTTTCCTACTATAACTGTTAGACCCTTTCTATGAACTTCCACTTAAGCCCTTACTTATTCAATTTAAGTTACCACTAAGCTCTTCATATATTCACACTACTATTTCTATTATTATTATTATTATTATTATTATTATTATTATTATTATTATTATTACTTATTCTAACTACTGAAATAATAACAATACTAATATTTTTCCATCACATACTTAATTAAATCAATATCCAACTATTAGTATAATTAAATAATTACTAACTAAAATAATATAATTACTCTTACTCCCCACACCACCAATCTCTACGTTATTAGTCATACACCCCTAAAACTCACCTCTTAAGGCCACTATCCTTCACCGCGGTACAACAAACCTAATGAACGCACAACAAACACATAGTCGATCATAATATTTCACAATTATTCAAATATAATTATTAAAATAAAAATGGGGTGTTATAACTCTCTCCCACTTAGATCGTTTCTTAGAAAATTACGATATAGATAGTTCGGTCCCTTCGAAGTGACAAAAGTTTTATTAAGTGGCGCACTTGAAATAAAAGTCAAATCTAGTGCACCATTTGTAGTAAATGGGCAACGTTTAAAACATTATCACTGCGTAGAAAATATTGATTTTTCAACAGGTCTAAAACTGGCATAAATGCCTCTAGAGACCTTAAGCTAACCTTTCCCTAAGTTATGTCGAGCCCCGACATAAAATGAAGCGTTGCATGGGAGACAACCCACAAAATTGTTTTCGTTTTTGTTTTAATCTTTTACTTCAATCGAGTTTTCGTTCTTGCTTCTTTTTTCAAATTTCATTTTCAAATGCGGTAAATTCACTGATTTTTGTGTTGGTTGTAGAGCTGTCAAAATAGGTTACCCGGCCCTAAACGGGCCGACCCTAATGGGCTTGGACTTTTTAGGGCTGGTCCAAAAAAGCCCATTTCTAATATGGGCTCGAAAATTACTACCCGAGCCCGACCCTAGATGGGCTTCAGGCTACCCGACCCTAAATGGGCTATTTTTTAATAGAAAAATAAAATAAAAATGTCATAATATTTATTAAAAATGAAATTAAATATCAAAATTATTTTAAACATAATAGATTGTTCAGTACTATATTATCTTTTATAAATACTATAATGTGTTTTTAAATACAATACATGTATAAATTGTGTAAAATAATACTCAAATATTTAACATAAGATAAACTAATAAAATATGAGAAAAGAGTGTTGATTATATTAATGTATAATATTTAAAAGAGAAAGATTGAATATAATAGAGATAAAATTTAATGAGGCGAGAATAATCAATGTGTTATTTTGGAGTAGGACAATATAAATATTAATCTAATTTTTAAAATTTATACTGATATGGGCCTAATGGGCTACCCACAATCCATATGGGTTAGCCCTAATAGATAGCGGACTATTTAGGACTGGGCTAAGAAAGCCTGAAAAATATGGGCTCCAATTTTAAGGCCCAAGCCCTATGATTTTTTGGGTTTGGCTGGCCGACCCATGTGGGCTAGCCCATTTTGACAGCTCTAGTTGGTTGTTTTACTATTTGTTTACATGATTTTAAAGTTTTTCTACCTTCTACCTTCTTCTTTGATTTCATTATGTATACTAACTTTAGCAATGAATGATAACATGATTGTGGATTTCAGAGACGGTGCCCAAAAGGCACCTTTACGAAGTTAAAGCTCAAAGACCTATGACCCTCACCAAATTTGTCCATGGACCTACCATGACCGCTCTAGGCATAGGTGCTAGTATTGACTATATGTTTAACCAGATAGGATGAGAATGTTTCGCTACAAAAAAGCATAGGAATTATTACAAACTGATTTTAGAATTCCTGAGTTCACTTGCCTATACCCCTAACTGCAAAAAAGGATTTACTAGAGGTAGGACAACCTTCTGACTGTTTGGATACCCTTATGAATTTAACATCCATGAAATGGCTTGACTGTTGGATTTCCCAGATGGTCCTACTGTTTTCTCTGAGACACAAGAAGATGTACTTATGAAGGATGAGTTGAACCATTTTTGGAGTAGTATCTCAGGACGCCCTGACTATGACCTTAACCCCATGCTATCTACTAATATTCATAACCCAACTATTAGGTACTTCCACATGATCCTGGCCTATACCCTTTTTGGAAAAGTTGAGAGTGACAACAACGTTTCTAGAGATCAGCTCTTTATAATGTTATGTGTTTTTCAATCCCGACCTGTTAATGGAGCTACCTTCATGTTTGTAAGTTTCTGTAATATTTTGCGATCCAAACACCAACCAATTCTGATAGGTGACCTAGTTACCAAAATAGCTGATGCAATTGGATTTAGAAGCCGCCATTCTCAGATAAACCCTTTCGGAGACTATAGACATATGAATATCACTTTCTATTTTGATAGGGCAATGATTTATGACCGTGGACCACAACATTTCAAACTTATGATCAATAATGTAGTTGTGCCGCATTTTACTCTGCCTGACCATGAGCGCACAAGTGTGCATAATTGTCACAACTGGCTGTATGATCTGGACGAGCCGTTGTATGAACCTGAAAACACTTAGTACGAAGTAGAAATTGATCCAAAAACACCTCCACATTATTATGAATCTTATTATCCTGAAGACATGATTGAAGAATAAAAACCCACTCCTACTGCCACTAACACTCCTGCTGCCATTGATACATAATCCACCATAGAGAACTTCCGCACTGAGTTGAGAACCATGCACAACGAGCCGCGCACCTTGCGCATCAATGTCATTACTTTAAAGGATATGGCCGTTGAACAGTTTGACCGCTTGAGCCAAGCCATTAAATCAATCCGTCAAAACTGTGGCTAGTCTCTAACGCCGACATTTATCATAATTTTTATCGCATTTTAGTTTAATTTAGTTTTCCAACTTTTCAATTTTTCAATACTGAATTTCCTGAATTTCCTCAACAACTCAGTCTACATCAGCAGCTATAAATAGAAGCCAATGCAATTTCCAAAAGGAGCTTCGACCTAATTCTTATTCTGCCATTTTGTTTTCGGAGGCCAATTTGATTTTCCTGCTCAGAGCTTTGTTTCTATTTTATTTTTCTGCATTAAGTTTCCATTGTCGTTACCTTACCAAACCAGTAGTAGCTTCCTACATCGGGAAGCTATTGCAATTTTTATTGTTTCAAGCCACTGTCGTTCTAGTTTTATTTTTCCGCAAGAATTTACTATGCCAAGATTGTACTGTTGTCATGTACTTCGGTCTAGGTTTATTTTCAGATTAATAGAATTGTATTTATTTCTATTCGCCATGCTTTATATTGTTTACTGCTTTTATTTATTTATGCTTGTTTTAATTAATATGTCTGGCTAAAAATTCTTAATCGATATGTAATTGATTAACCATAATGAATTCAATAGATCTAGGCTAAAATCATAAACAAAACTATTTTCTGGTTTCGATTTCTTAATTTAAAATCAGCTTTTATTACGAAAGTAAAAAGGTAACAAGGTTAGGATTAAAACCACGAGAGTGTGAGGTTTTAACCGGATAGCTGAAATAGGACAATAGTTTTAAATACAACGGAAGCGTTTTAAAGCTAATTAGAACCTATAGGTTTTCAAAAAGTACTTTTAACTCAATTTAATACAGCGAGAGCGCTCAATCTGACTTAGGAGTATAGTTATAGGCAAGACCACAAGAGTGTGAGTTGACGACTTTTAAATCGATATTTTCTACAGAAAGATAATTTGACCAATCTTTATAAGCCGATAATCTGTTGAATCCATGAAGGCTTATTAATTACGTACCGATATTCTATTGTAATCTAATTTAATTAAAATTCTTAATTCTCTATTCCATTTTAACTAAAACATCATTCGCCTTAGCTAAACATAATAACACCTAAAAGCATTATTTTGATTATCTAGTCTTTGTAGGATCAATATCTTTTATTACTACGCGATTAGGCTGTATACTTTCAGTTAGTACTTCAAGACTCAGAAAGTCACAACCAATGTTGCAATATCGCAACTACTGTAATAATCATACAAATCATCTGCGAGTTTATTCATAATATGATTTTGTAAAGATAATCATTCTTTTCCATAAGTTGATTTATTTTCTGAACTGTAAATCACTTGCTTTAACTTTTGCAACATATTCAATTTCAACACTATTAAGTGTCATATATAAATCCACAGATTCCTTACCGTTAGTTTACTAGACTGATCAGAAAGGAACAATAGAAATGTAATCGTTCAAAACGTTGGAAACCTTCTAAGTCTAAGAAAAATCGCAATTTTTTTTGTCAGCGTTTGAAGTAACTTCCCTCAAACTTGAACGATTTTTCATAAACAACAGTCGCAGAAGTACCAATAATTTCTTTGGTAACCATGACAGTTCGAAACGTCTTAAAATTGTTGTTTTACAATTTTAAGAAAATGCCACTAAAGATATTACCGGGTCAAGTAGCATACTAGGTCATTTAATTTAAGACGTTTCGCGACACTGCCCAAAATTATGCAAAGCTCTCACTCAACCACACCACTTTTAGGATAAAACAGACCAGTTCTATATTGTACGATTATTACTTGCACGATAGATAATTGGTCTAGAAACACACTCTTTAATGGTATAAAGACCATTCAAGTATGATACAAATACCACTCATAGTATCTAGTTTAAAGCCCACTCATAATAATTTCTCAAGCAAGGATAAATTCAAACAATTCTCCAAAGAGAATTCAGTAATGGTCATTTGACAACTCAAAATGATTTCTCAAACAAGAGAAATTCAAATAATTCTCCAAAGAGAATCCAAAAATAACACTTGATAATTCGTCAACTCAAATGAGGAGAAATTAAAATTATTCTCATGATTCTTTATATGATGGTTCTTCGCTCGTAAATCCTTGGCCAAATATTATGGTAATAGAGAATTTGAAGCTCTCTGAGTTGATGATTTCAGATGGGAAACGATGGAATAACAATTTGATACATACTCTTATTGGAGTAGAAGAAGCAGTAAACTAATTCCGAAAACTCCATTATTAGAAGCAATTTAGGTTGACAAAAGAGTGTGGAAGTTTGGAAAGAATGGTGTATATTTAGTTCATAATACCCATTTGTATTGTACAAAAGGGTCTACTGATACATCTAATTTTAATATCTGGGAGAATTGGATGCTTTTATGGAAATTAAAACTCCTCCAAGAGTAAAAAAATTCCCATGGCGTTTATGTAGGAATTATGTGTCTACAAGAAATTAGTTGATAAATAAAGGAATTCAATGTCAGGACTATTGTGAAGTTTATGGAGAAGTTTTAGAAAATGATAAGTATCTTGTCTTTAACTGCCCTAAAAGTATTGAGTGCTAGAAGCTAGTTGGGTAATTATGGCCTTGTTTTCAAGATCAACATGCCTTGTTTTCGGTCATTAATCGGAGCATTTGGAAGGTTGGAATAATTATATTTGTAATCACACTGAAGGTTCTCTCGAAACGATTTGTGATTTTGCCTTTTACTTGCTTATGAGATGGAGAAATGCTTAACAACTCTATTCGATAAGTTCTAATCAAAATAAAATTTCTTCAAACAACTCTTGGAGTAAACCTATAACAACATATCGTCTCAAATGTAATATAGATGTTTCATTATCTACAACTCATAATAAAGTATTAATATGTGTTTGTGTTCGAGATGAGGAGGAGCAATTTGTGGTAGCTCGAACAAAGTGGATATCACCTATTATCGATGTGGATACGAGGGAGGCTTTAGGCATTATAACATCAATCAAATGGGTAAATGAACTTGATTTGGATGATGTGGATTTTGAGATAAATTCAAAATGTGTAGGGATGCCATGAATAGCCAACAACTGAATATTGCAAAGTTTGACGAGATCATCAAGGAATGCAAACATTTACTATAGTATGTTATTGTATAAACTCTTATGTTAAGTGTATATATTAAAATCTTCTCATATTTGTTAGTTGGAGATATATTCATTTTTGTTGGCCCATTTCCGACAATTCTGAAATATCCAGCACATCTGCAGCTGTATATATAAATTACTAATAAAAACACAAACAATAGTAGCCTCGGATTTAAATTATTCCAAATGTAACGTGACCTAACACCACACCTAAGGCTCCACAAACCTTATTCATCACTTGCAAGAATATAAAAACACTAGATCTATAATTTTTTTGTTGACCCAACACCATATCAATTTTTTGATAGCTCACCTTTTTGTTTGTTCAATATCAACAAAATCAGATAAACTCACCATCAACAATATTCACAACATTCCTCACACAATTAGCACCGGAGGAAAAAAGATAACTTAGCCTATGAAATAACTCAACTTTGTAGAAAATGAAATGAAAATATTATTTATCTTAACTACAAATAACTCAACTTTATAGAATATGAGGATGAAAATATTATTTATCTTAACTATTCTATATATGTTAATACATAATGGAAAGTAATAATAGAAAGTAATAGTTAAATAAAAATTATATTCTTATCCTATTTCATACAAATGCAATAATTATTTACATGCGAATGAATGAATGCAATAATAGCTACCTCCTCTAGTTTGTGAGAAAGGAGAAAAAAGAAAGCAACAACCCCACACTCCAGCACACAAAAACTAATGAATGTTTTGGGGTCAATGCATGGCAAACTCATTCACTCTTCTCAGAACCAAATCTCGTCTCTCTCCTTACCTCTTCACCGTCTTAGCTTTCATTCTCTTCGCCGCCGTCATCCTCAACACACATGATTTCCTCTTCATCTTCCATCCGCGTCTCCAACAACTCCACCCCAACTCTGACACGCAGGCAGTACTCAGTGACTTGACTCGGTCCAACACTGTTCAAACGGAGGAAAGTGTGTGCGATGTGTTTAGCGGAAGGTGGGTTAGAGACGAGTTGACTCGGCCATTGTACGAAGAATCGGAGTGTCCGTATATACAACCACAGCTGACTTGTCAAGAACATGGGCGGCCGGATAAAGAGTATCGGCAGTTACGGTGGCAACCTGACGGTTGCGATGTTCCCAGGTTAGTAAGCGCGGTTCTCTTCTTTCTATTTTGCGGGTTTTTTTACGGGTCAAGTCGTCGGTGGGTAAGAGTTGGATCGTTTTTCAATATAGAAAGCCATTCATTCAATATATTTTCAATTCAATTAAAAGTCTTTTTCTAAATCATCAAAATATATAAAGCATCATTAAAATTAAGAGGGAGATCTTATGATCCAGTATTTTTTGGTCTATATTATTTAAGTAAACTTTCTGAGTTACGACTCCTTTTTCGAAAATGACATATTTATTTAATGTGAAAATATGATAAGCTTTTTCAGTGTAAAATAATGTATTTCGTTAAATCAAATTTAAGTTTTCAAATTATTTTGATGTTATTATCATGCAATCAAGTAAGCTTTTATTTAATTTTGTCAGACTCACGATTTAAAAATTGTAACTAAATTAAAAATAACACATCAAAACTATAATTATTATGGAGCTATATTAAGTAGAGTTTGTCCTGCTCCTATACAAGACCATCCCTCTTTGAGTTTACTCTTAAGATATTTTTTAATAATTATAATTTTGACATAATAAAATACTACTATTATTTCTTTTATAATAATAGTTTAAATGTAATTTAATGTAAATTAATTTTACACTCTCGATCAGTACAATCACAGTCACGTATCCAACCAAGTCATACGGAAAATTTAAATTTTAAATTACTTGTACGAACAACAGAGTGAATAGATTGAATAGATGATATATTCCTATTGAATTAAAGTGTAAAACTTTTAAAGTCTTTTAAAAATAAAAATGTTACAAAAATATATGCAAAACCAAGACAAATTGATCAAATTCATATGACTGATAACTTCTCTCCTCATAAGATTGTCTTTAAAAGTTTATTTATTTATGGAGAATTTTCCATACTAAACAATATTAAATGTATTGATTTATGCCAATCTTTTCTCCCGGACAAATTAGACTATACCTTCCAAAATGTTTTTGGTCATACACATTATTACATGCTGTTTTTATTATTAATCGCCTACCCACAACTGTTCTCAATCATCAAACACCTTATGACCTTATTTGTCAACAACCTCCCACGTTCCTTGAACTAAAAGTTTTTGGTTACCTTTCTTTTGCTTCTACCTTAATACAAAAGTGAGACAAACTGGACCCTACAGCACGAAAATCTCTCTTTTTAGGTTATAAAACTGGAACCAAAGGTTACATTCTTTTTGATTTCTAGAAATATGTTATATTTTATGAAAATATTTTCCCTTATAAGGCCAATACTACTAATGTTGTACCAACTTATAACAATAACCTTATTGATACTTATGAAAAAGTGAATTATTTCTCATATATTAAACATTGAAATTGAAAGGTACAAAGAATATAGACAGAATTCCTATACTATTTAAGGAAATAATAAATATGCTATTCTAATTATTTAAGGAAATAATAAATATGCTATTCTAATTGCATATCTCTAAAATTAATGAGATTTCCTAATCATATCAATCTGCACATAAATAAGAAGATATTATATGTTTTCTAAATTAATTTATTTAAATACTATGAGATTTCTCACACCCCTCAAGCCGATGAATAAGTGTTATCCATTCCTAGCTTGGACAAGATTCTTTCAAAATTGTGGCTTTTGAGTCACTTAGTAAGAAAATCTGCAAGTTGATTTTGAGATGACACATATGGTGTGCATATCAAGCCATTGTCAAGTTTTTCTTTGATGAAGTGTCTGTCAACTTCAATATATTTGGTGCTATCGTGTTGCAGTGGGTTATGAGCTATGCTAATTGCTGATTTATTGTCACAATAAAGCTTCATTGGTTCTTCCCACTTTATCTTTAAATCTTCTAGGATGACTTTCAGCCAAAGGAGCTCACATATACCTTGTGCCATGGCTCGAAATTCTGCTTCAGCACTAGACCTTGCTACAACAATACCCTCTTGTTGACCTTCTATCCACAGTTGCCCTGCATAGTCAGCATTTGTATAGAGTAAAATTCCTCTTCCTGGAATTCCTTTAAGGTAGTGAACAATTCTGAGTGCAGCTTGCAAATGATTCTCTTTTGTTTTATGTATAAACTGGCTGACTAAACTCACTGCATAAGAAATATCTGACCTGAGATAAATATATAAGTCTGCCCACCAGTCTTTGATACATCTCTTTGTCTACTTCAATGTCTTCTTCTGAATTCCCAAGCTTTTGCTGAGATATGAAAATCCCCTTCTTGGAGTGAGCAACCTCAATTCCTAAAAAATATTTCAGCCAAGAGAACAAGGATTCACAGGTTAGATCGAACCTTTTGATACCATATCAGAAATTCTGACTTGATGCCTTTCTCATTGCATTTGATACTATATATAATAGTGTCGGTAATTACAACTCATAATGACTAATTTCCTATTTTATGAACGTAAATTATTTACAATAAATGCGTTTGATTATTTTCTGATTAACACATCTTTCTTACATTTCTGCCATCACGGTTAACCAAGAATCGCACACATACAAGCAGGCTACCCAAAGCAATCATTGGCAGTCTGCTATGGCTAGCGAATTCCATGCTTTAGATTCCAATAAGACATGGATCATCACTGGTTTACTCCCAGAAGCCCATTGGCTGTAAATGGGTCTACAAGATCAAATACAACGCCAATGGCACCATTGAGCGGTATAAAGCTCGTATAGTTGCTAAAGGGTATAACCAAATCGAAAGTATTGATTTCTTCGACACTTATTCTCGTGTTGCTATGTTAACCACAATTAGATTGTTTTTAGCCATTACTTCTTCTCAAAACTGGCATTTGTATCAACTTGATGTGCATAATGCCTTATTACACGGTGATTTGGAAAAAGAGGTATATATGAATTTACTTCTTGGACTCTCTTCTTCCAAACCGAACCAAGTTTGCAAATTAACTAAATCTATTTATGATTTAAAACAATCTAGCAAACAATGATTTTCTAAACTCACAATTGTTTTGATTAGTAAGCAATATATTCAATCATCTTCTGACCCATCCCTTTTCATCAAACATGTAAAAAATTCCTTTACTGCTTTGCTGATTTATGTAGATGACTTAGTTCTAGTGGGCAACGATATTGATGAAATCAATTTCATGAAGTCCTTTCTGAATCAAACCTTTAAAATCATAGACCTCGGTCATTTGAAATATTTTTTAGGACTAGAAATTTATCGTTTTCATGCTGGTATTCATCTAAGTCAAAGAAAATATGCCTTAGAACTTTTATCTGTTACATGTTTACTTACCACGAAGCCGCTTTCAACACCTATGCAGCGTAACGCAAGACTTCGGTAAGATTCCGGTGATCCTTTATCTGATCCTACACCATTCAGACAACTTGTTGGCAAGCTTATCTATCTTACCAACACTTGCCCAGATCTGTCCTATTCCGTTCAGCAGCTCCTTTAATTCATGAGCAAACCAACCAATATTTGAGAGGGGTTATTAATATACTTGTATTACTGTCAAATGGGCTGGTTCAGTCCTGCGCGCTTCGACTCAGTGGAGCAGCACATATAAATGGGTTGGTCCAATTACTTAATGAGTTATTTCATTTGGGCTAATTCAATGCTACAAAACTGGTTGGTAGAGTGAGGACTGTCCTACTTATAAACACATGTTCAGGCCATATATTATCCGACGTGGGACACTTAACACACCCCCTCATGTTCAAGATTAGACAACTGGAGCATGGAAATAAATGATGGGTGGCATGATAGCGGAAACCATAATAGGTGGTCCACCGGATCTTAAAGCAGACTCTGATACCATTTGTTAGATCATGAGGAGTAGCATCAATATTGGACTAAGAGCAACAGACATGTGAGAGAGACACCACATATCTACCTAAAATCTTAAGGTGATTGGTGTATGGGTTTTCTCACTTGTAAATGCTCAAGAATCCACATTTATTCTCAACAAACCAGTTTGTAGGGTGAGGATTGTCCACACTTATTAAGACATATTCAGGCCATATATTGTTCGATATGAGACTCTTAATAATTACCAAAAATGAATCCGACCTATTTACTAATGGGCCATCCGGCCGGGTGGGCCAGATTGGCCCATATTTCAATATTATGGTTTTTATTTTATAAAGAGGGGTGCAATGGACAATAAAGCTACAAAATATAAGTTATAATACCCCAATTAAATTACAAGTAATCATAAACTTAGTTAAGTGATGTTTAAAATATTCATCAAATCAACATCCATATATAAAAATCACAAAAATATCTATGTAAAAGTAAAGAGTATTTATCACATAGTATAACTTTAGAGACACATCAATTAATTCGTTCGAGGAATCACTCTAGATTTGATAACACATAAAAGAAGGTGATGATATGCAGGTTGAGTACCACCGACAGTGTGCATTGAGGTGTTACCTCTTGTTCCTGATTGGCACGTCCATGTTTGTGGACAAAAATGCAACCTATGTCGATATGGTCTACTTTAAATATTTTATCGATTTATTGGCGATTCAAGAGTACAACTGGGAGGCCGCCTGTTTGGTTTACCTGTACTCGAAGTTGGGCGAAGCTTCTCTTTGGAAGACAAAGCATTTGATAGGAAGTTGCACGCTGCTTACGGTAATTTACCTTCATTAATATTTTCATAACACTTGTGTTTAGACGTGGATCATATCTCACTTTCCTCGCATATCCGGGTGGGAACTTGAGCTTGATTAAACTGAGGATTGACCACATGCTTACGCCTTTGCTTCGTACAGAGGGAATCAGGCGATCAAACCCTTCTTGGTGTTTATTGACCGTCATGTAGCAAATGACATTGTCTTCTGCCCATACGGCGGTCACCGCCAAATGCATCTGTAGGACGTTATTTTGTTATTCTCTGGATGACTGGCTTGTGGGCCAAGTCTGATGTATGCATATTTTCTTGAGCGATTGATGCGGCAATTTAGGTATTTGCAGGTTATTCCGAGACACCCCTCAAAGTCTACTCTTTCCACCATCTGTTGTAGACATTTTGATGCCATACTCTGGGATCTTGATAGTCATCTGATACTAGAGAACTATCGCCAACTCTTGTATAATGGGTTTATGCAAACACCTACATCACATGATTCTATATGGTGTCACATTCTATCATGACACTAAACGCTCTTGGAAAACCTCCTAGGTCATCTAATCAGGAGATACTAGAGGTTAGGGATGACCACACCCAGGACGTGTTGTCCGTCTGTCAGCGTATTGTGGATATGGTGAGATCGGGCATAAAGGATGAACTTTTTGAGGAAGACAATCCCCAGTTGGTCCTCGTAGAAAACATTATTGTTGGAACATGGAATGCCTTGCAATACAGGTGGAGCAGAAACTTGGGGGTAAGACATACCCAGGAGTTTATGTTTATTTGTATGATTTCTGTGTATTTTTGGAACAAATTATGTATGGATTGCTTCTTTTAAGTTTCAGTTTACCGAGATGCCTAGATTTTTGCCTAAGTCGCCTTTTCTAGTGCTCGATATAGCGGGTTTATATATATATATATATATATATATATATATATATATATATATTATTTATTTCATTTTTATTTTTTTGGAACAATTTCTATGGAATTTGTTCTATTGGGTTGGTAAGGGTTGTGATTGTCGTGTTAATGGTTGGTGAGGAATAACCTATATATATATATATATATATATATATATATATATATATATATATATATATATATATATATATATTTGTTTTTTCACGATTTCTTCGACACTTCATAATGTGTGCAAAGAAGAACATGTGGTTGAATCTCTTATTGGAAGGTGTATAGATAGACTGATTCTCTTGAAATTTGAACGCATAGTCAAACTAACTGATCAAAACTACTTTGTCCCTGGTTATGGTGTAAGGGTTTAAAACAGAATGGAACACCAACTTCTGGGCTGGAAGGGGTTGACTAGAGATTATCTCTTTAACTCCTTAATGTTTGGGAATTGAAGTAATGCCTTACATCGTCAGCAAGATTTTATTCAAAAATAAACAGTAGCAAGTTGGGTATTTTATTTACATCTTCATCCATCCAATCTTTGCTAAAACAAAAGTTTGATAAAGAAAAGTGCGGTGAAGAATTTTTTCCTTTGTTTTGTGAAAAAAGGAAAGAAATATAGAAAGCGTGAACACAAAAAGATTGATTCAAAAGATACATGCTCATTTAATTAAATATTAGTAACAATAAAATACCGTCAGCAGCGTGCAACTTCCTGTCAATTACTTTGTCTTCCAAAGAGAAACTTCGCTCAACTTTGAGACAAGCATACCAAATGGGTGGCCCCCAGTTGTACTCGTGAATTGCTGTTAAGCCGATGAAGTATTTATGGTAGACCACTTCGACATAGGTTGCACTTTTGTCCGCAAACATGGACGTGCCAACTAGTAACAAGAGGTAACACCTCAATGCACATTGCCGGTGGTACTTAACCTGCATATCATCATCACCTTCGACTTCCACAACCAAGTGCATGTGGTCTTTATAAAGGTCTTCTAAGAACTTAAGTCTAGGAAGAGCACCTCTGGTAACAACTATCTCATTTTGGGCCTCAGTTGGGTCAACTCCCAAATAGGTAACCATCATCTCATTGGCTTCGCCTCAAATGAGTCTGGAGTGGTCCTATAAATTTCTCTTGATAAGAAGATCTAGGAGGCATGAGACGTCATCCAGGGTGATGGACATCTCACCAATAGGGAGGTGGAAAAATGACGTCTCTGAATGTCATCTCTCTGCAAATTCCGCTTGCATGCCATGTTTTATGGTCTTGTACGCAACAACATATAAACCAGCAAACCCAGAGTAGCGGAGAACATTCTTGAACTAGTCATCTTCGGGCTGTTTCAGTTCCAAAATCATCCTTTTATGGTTTACGGATTTTAAACATGGACACTTCTGTAAAAATAAATATATCACTATCAGGTGCGATTAAGTTAGTATAGAACAAATGTAATGCAAAAGTAAATAAATATATCTCTCCTTCCCAGACATGCCTAGTAACATGATCTCCTTAGAGATGAAGTAAGGTGTCATATGAGCCTCTTGGATAACTATCTATAGGATCATCCGCATCAGTAGAGGGTTCCTCCTGATTGGCTTTAAGGGATTCATAAGTAGGGGATACGTGGCGCCGTGAAGTAGATGACTAAGACATGTGAGTAGACATGGCAACGGGGCTGGTCGGGGACGGTTTTTATCTCCCCCAAACCCAAACCCATATTTCCAGACAACCCCCGTTCCCCGCCCCAAACCCAAACGGGGATGGGGAATTAAAACCCAAATCCATCCAAAATGAGTTTGGGTTGGTTCGGGTATCCCCGCCCCGCCACTATCTATTTAGTAAAGTTATTTTTTTAATAGAAATATTTAATTTTTCCAAAATAAAATTACATTACAAATAATAAAATAAAACAATCTCAAAAAATTGCATACATACATTTCAAATATTTTAGATAATTAATAAAAATCAAAATATCAAAACATTAACCACATATTCAATATTACAAATTAACAAAACTAAATAATAATGTACATAATAAAATAAACGGGGCGGGTTCGGGGGTGGCTTCGGGGTGGGTACTAGTGTCCCCATTACCCGACCCGTCCCCATATTTTTTAATCGGGGAAAACCCAAACCCAAACAGAGTCAAAGCGGGTTTTCCCCGTCAACTTCGGGGCGGGTTCGGGTGGGTCCCCGCGGGTATGGGTTTTGTTGCCATGTCTACATGTGAGGAAGTAGGTGGTCGTGAACCTCGACCTTGACTCGACATTTTCCTATAAAACGAGGTAGCATCAACTCGTAGTCCTCTCACGTCGTACAGACGCGTGTTGGGACACACGACCGAGCCTCAACCTGTCTTGGTTGTTTTCATCCATTCTAGCTGTAATAAAATCAGAAAATCACATCAAAATGCAATTAGAGCAAATCTGGAGCTACATCTCTGTAAATCATTTTAGACAAAATCCGGAGATCCATCTCCGGATAAACTTGCGACTTGCAGAAATGGCAGAAACTCCATTGATGCCTTAAACTCCAACCAAATGAGAATGTATGTCTATTCGAATGTAACTACTATCTAATGCATCTTAAACAATCTATTTTACCTAATACATTCATCAAATCTCAAAAAAAGAAATGAAATGAGAAACTTACCGGATGAGAGTTGTGGATAAAAAACTTGAATGAAGTGAGTGGAATATCCTGGGATTGATTGTAGTGAAACACTAGTAGTGTTGAACATTTAAAAATGGACTTGATGAAGAAAGAAGGTAGAAGGGTTTAACGCAGGTACATGAATTAAACACGTCCGGAGATGCATCTCCGTAAAACTCACTGAGTTTTGAATTAAGGATTGTTATGGAGATGCATCTCAGAACTAAATTTTGGCAAAAAAGGGTGACACACCAATTTGCGTTAGAAGAATCCGTAAAACATGTGCTATTTTCACGATTGTGCATCAAGAACAACTAGCCGGAAAAGAGGTAATGATAAAAACAAAAACTTACGTGTTGATTTAGGAGCTATTTTCACGATTATGATCTCCATTCATAAAATTGGTTTCTTTGAGCTTTGAAATCGTAAAGAAAGTTACACAATCTTCTATCCTACATACTTTTAATTCTTCATTCACTTACTAACTTAAACGTTAGAGTATTGCAAGATAAATGCAAACACTTGTCCCCTCATCATCGTCTTAGCCTTCTTCCTAACCTAGTTTGGATGAGTGGCACACTAGGTAGTGGTATATGGTTCCCTTTCTTAGGAAAACTTGATCAATTATGATCAATGTATCCCACCAATAAAACAACATGCAATGTTCTTCTCACTGACAAACCAAAATCAGAATGATATTTTGACGGAAACAACCATATGAGAATCCACGATCCAAGAAGTGATGACATTGGTGCAAGACTAAACACGAATGATTGCTGATCAAGATCTTCCTCTTTAATGAAGAACAAAAAGAATGAGTCTTCGATCATCCATCCTTCCCAAGCTGATCGTAGATCTCCGGAGCATATCCTTCATTCCAAAGGAGGAACCAAACACTAGAGTGGTCTTGATCTTCTCGGTATCATCAAAACAAATAACATCATAAATGAGCAGAACAGGTCTCTCTGATTGTCCACCCGCCGGAAGACCATTCACCCGTAGGATAAAAGACTTTCATATCCATGTGTTCTTAGAGAAACCTCCTTAGATGGAAACATATGACAAAACCACTGACCCATACGAATACATCTAGAACATTGAAGACATTTCTGATTATCAAGGAGCATAAGGCCCAATAAAATGTAGGCCATTCACCCTGATCATTAAAGAGGGAGCTAGAATATGGTTAAAAAGTTTACCAGCCAACTCCATAGCTCATGGAAGAGGAGTTATGCTGATAATTTACCTCCTAGTTCATAGAATCTCGATTACAATCCTAAAACCAAAGAAATATTGGGGGACATAGTCCAGGGTAGAAACTAAGCATTGTGGAATTACATCAAACACTTCAACAATTAAATCCAAAATTTTGAAATGAATGAATTAAATCCAATCAATTAACTATAATTTTGTTTGTTGAGTGATTAAAGTTAGAATGAATCAGTGGATGTGTGATTAATAGATGTAATTGTCACCTCTAATTCTTATTTATTTTCTCTGTGAAATTTTGATTGTCCTGATACACCTAATAGATTTTTAATAGACCAAATTAGAACCAACTACTTTTTTGGGGTCCTACAATTGGGCAATACAGTTCAAATGTACTCGCATTGTATGCTCATCAACTAGAAGACACTGTATAGAAGTGTTCCAATGAGAAAACACAGAAGTCAATCTAGTGAATTGAGACTTGAAAACTCCTAGTAATCATAAATTAATTGATCCAAGCCAAATATTGATATACATTTCTTTGCCAATGCTACAGATTCAATGGCAGTTTAATGCTAGAAACACTTCGCGGGAAGAGGATGATGTTTGTTGGAGACTCCCTCAACCGAGGTCAGTATGTTTCTTTGATATGCCTTCTCCATCAACTCATTCCCCAACATGCTAAATCTATGGAAACCTTTGATTCACTGACTGTCTTCACAGCCAAGGTACCTCTCACTTTTAGCTTGTGTGTATATTCTCTCAATAGTTTCACCTCAATTATTATTAACTTTAAATGCAGTTTTGATTCATCTATTTTGGTCTATCTATTTCTAAATCAACGATTTTAGTGCTCAGTTTTAAAATGTCCATCTTTTTCTCTATTTGTTCATATTATTGTATTTAATTAGGAATACAATGCTACAATTGAGTTCTATTGGGCACCTTTTCTTCTTGAGTCAAACTCCGATAACGCTGTCATCCATAGGGTAACTGATAGGATTGTGAGAAAAGGTTCAATCAATAAGCATGGTCGTTTTTGGAAAGGTGCAGACATTTTGGTATTCAACACCTATCTTTGGTGGGTCACTGGCTCCAACATGAAGATATTGTATGTTCCTCAACCCTATTCAAGCCATTATTTACTCACTTATGCAAATGCACACTCCGATCACTATTACAATATTTTTTTTTACTTTTTGAGTTTATTGAATCACGATGTATCTGGAGTCTGGACTATATTTCAAAGACAGAAATTATTCAATGAATCTAAAAAAGTCAATTTTTGTTTATAATAGTGACCAGAGAGTATATACCATTGCATAATAACTAAGGTTTAATGTCTACTCAAAATTTCAGGCTTGGTTCTTTTAAGGATGAAGTAAAAGAGATTATTGAGATGTCAACCGAAGAAGCCTATCGAATGGCTATGAAAAGTATGCTGAGATGGATGAGAAGGAACATGGATCCCAACAAGACTAGAGTCTTCTTCACCAGCATGTCACCTTCTCATGGAAAGTGAGTATAGTATATATAATTCACACAAATTCGGATTCCATGCAGTCATTGTTTGCATGCTATCAGCGGCAGGTAGATTGAGATTGTACAAGTTCAAATTTTAGGCTTGGCATTTTAGTATAACATTTTAAAATCAATTTAACTGAAAATTAATGATTTGGATAGAAACATGATCCTTGATAGAACATTGTGACGAAAGTTGATCCATGTAGCCGACCCCACTTAATGGGATAAAGACTTGGTTGTTGTTATTGTAACCGAAGAAATAGATTGTCTGATCTTGATTCAATGTTTAACATGTCAACTGTGTGAATATTTTTACAAAACAGTGACTGGTGAAAACCCGAATTGTTTTAACTGAAGTGCTATATTGTTTTGGCAGGAGCATAGAGTGGGGAGGGGAACCAGGAGGAAACTGCTACAATGAAACAACTCCAATTGAGGATCCGTCATACTGGGGATCTGATTCACTGAAAAGCATAATGCAAGTGATTGGAGAAGAGTTCAGAAAATCCAAAGTTCCTATAACATTTCTCAACATTACTCAGCTTTCCAGTTACCGCAAAGATGCGCACACATCAATCTACAAAAAGCAATGGAATCCATTGAGTGAAGAGCAATTAGCCAACCCTTCTAGCTATGCTGATTGTTCACATTGGTGTTTACCTGGACTTCAAGATACTTGGAATGAGCTTCTCTTTGCCAAGTTATTTGATCCTTAAAGAGATCATTGTTCTCTTGGGTGAAGGACTTTAATAGGATAACTATAATCATAGATACAAATTATAGTATGTTATTTATAGAATAAATACTCAAGAATATATGTGTATGTAAGATGATAGTTCTTGACAGAGGTTTTCAAGTTTTGAATTTATGAAAACATATTTTTCTCCTTACATTATAAGAGGATTGGCTGTAAAATTTTGAAAACATCCATCCAACCTTTCTTGCAATTCACATAAGAGAATGCGGTATGTTGAAATTAATAACTGGTTTGGGTTCAATTTGATGTATTAGGTGGATTGAAAGGAGCATAGCTTGATTAGTGAATCGTTTACTTTACTGTTTTATTTGTGATGCTGTTAAATGTAGATTCAATATTTTTTTGGAATATTAAAAAATATTTCTTTTAAAAGAGTCCAAATTATAAAATTGATTTATAATTATAAATATAAATTTATTATAAGTAATTTTAAGTTGAATCAAAATCATTTTAAGGCTTAACTGAATTTCAAACTAAATTAAATCATAAATATTGTTTGATTCAATACATTTCTCATGAACTACACAATCAACCAAACCATTTATTTTAATTTTAAAGTAATTTGATTCATTCTCATTATAACTTAGTCAAACATAATAGCGAGTATAAATAATCCCAACACTTGTTCCTAGTAAGAAATGATATGAACATAGACATGCAATATGCCAAATCCATTTGGCCTAGTAGCGATAAACATTTAATCCAAGTTGCACCAAATCATAATTATTCCAACAACCTCAATTCTCCTCCAAACTCTCTGGTCCAATCACACATTACTGTCAAAAGTTAAGAAAAATCAGTAACCAACTCTCGTGCAGTAAAGCGAGTGGCGTGATTGATCGCAACTTGCATGCCTACTTGCAATGCCGTCCATTATTTCCAACAACTCTTCACAGTTGTGTGTGTTTGTGTCTTTCCATCTATCAACTAGCTATCTATAACAACAATAAACACAAGGAAATTGTGAGAGAATATTAACAACTTGACATTCTTTGTCTAACTAGTTGATATATCATATATGCCCCATACAAGATTCTAGGTTTTGAGGGTTCATTCTTTCATCAAATATATTTGTTTTATAATGACGTCCTAATCTTTATATATACTAAATATTTTATTCCATCTTTGATTAATATTATATCTGCATTGTTATCTTCAAGAAATGTCTTTTCATTAAATTTAAAAAAAAAAAATATTTTTCTTTTAAATTTTTGTTCAAATAATAAATATTGATTTGTAGATACAATTCAGGGCCTAAAAAGATAATAGAAGCTTCGATGCAAGTTGTAAATTTCAGTACATAAAGGACCAACTTGTAAGACCATGTGCAATGGTAGATTTATTTAAAGTCAACACCACAAAATCATGTGCAATGGGTGTGTAATGTAGTGTTGAGTGTGTGTTGGAGGAGAGAGATGTTGAGAAAACTCAACACCATTTAATCTGCCACGTGGCTGTGTTTGATTGGCTGACCAGATTTTTATCCATTTAATACTTTGAACTCAATTATTTCGTTGCAAATTAATTTTTTTTTTTTTTTTTTTACCAAAATTCATGATTTTTTTTTCTCTATAAATAGAGACTTGGTTCATTTGATTTGGACACAGAAAAAAAAACTAAGTTTTTCACTATCTTAATTTTATTATTAGTGTTTATTTTGAAGTTAAGTGTCTTTTTTTAGTGAAATGGATCTCAATAATCATTTTAACACTCAAAATTCTGCTAATTTTCCATTTAACCAAAATCCCAACAATTTTCCAAATCCCAACAATTATCAAAATCCCAACTATTATCAAAATCCAAATCAATTTTCCAACCAACATCCTCAAAACATACCTAATTTTGGTTTTCCACCAAATTTCAACCAGACATCCTCTGTTCCAAACTTTCAAACATATTATGGATCTATGCCGAGAAATCCATCTCAAACACCCCCGTTTAATGGTTATGTGACAATGGCGAATGCAAATTTTCCAAGTGGTGGTGTACCTGAATTTTCCGAGTTTTCAACACAACTAACTATTGGTGGCATGATAGTTTCTAATGAAGTCGGTCCGAATTCAGAGGATTCAACTCCTAAGAGCAGGAAAACTCAGCAACCAGCATGGAACACTGAACAAAATTTGGTGCTAATTAGTGGGTGGATTAAATTTGGAACAAGCAGTGTTGTCGGGAGAAACCAGAAAGGTGAAACATATTGGGGTAAAATTGCTGAGTATTGTAATGAGCATTGCTCATTCGATCCTCCGCGTGATGGACCTGCATGCCGAAACCGTTTTAATTATATGAACAAAGTGTTGGGTAAATGGATTGGCGCTTATGATGGCGCTAAGCGTATGCAAGGAAGTGGTTGGTCGGAGAATGATGTTTTGGCAAAAGCGCAGGAATTATATGCATGTGGGAAGAATGTTAGATTCACTTTAATGGAAGAATGGCACGCTCTCCGTGATCAACCACGTTATGGTAGTCAAGTAGGAGGAAATATTGGCTCAGGAAGTAGTGGATCTAAGAGATCTCGCGAGAGTGATGCATGTGGCTCAAACACTGTAGAATCCAGTGCTCGTCCTATAGGAAGGGAGGCAGCTAAAAAAAAGGGTAAAAAGAAAAGCAAGGAATATGCCTCGGAGGTGGTGGACAAAGAATGGGCTGAATACAAAGAATTCAAGACGAAAGAGCTTGAACGATTGGACAACATAGCCTTGATGCAACAGCAGGCTAACAATATAGCCTTGGAAAAGACTAAAACCAAGAAAATGAAGATGTATCTAAAGCTAACTTCCGAAGAGCATCTAGATGACCGGAAGAACCAGCTGTTGAAAAAGTTGGAGGCAGAACTGTTTGATAATTAATTTCAATGAAGTATTTGTCAGTGTTGTGTTTGCTTTAATTATTGTTGTTTCAATATGCCAGTGTTGTGTTTGCTTTAATTATTGTTGTTTCAATATGCCAGTGTAGTGTTTGCTTTAATTATTGTTGTTTCAATATGCCAGTGTAGTGTTTGCTTTAATTATTGTTGTTTCAATATGCCAGTGTAGTGTTTGCTTTAATTATTGTTGTTTCAATATGCCAGTGTAGTGTTTGCTTTAATTATTCCTTATCTGATAATTAACTCTATACAATAAATTATTTCGAATCCGTCAGTGGTCCACCACCCAATTCGAATCTATTCCTTATCTGATAATTAACTCTATACAATAAATTATTTCGAATCCGTCAGTGGTCCACCACCCACATCCATTTATATATAGGGACTCATACATCCATTTATGTACCAATATCCCAAATCCCATCCAATCTACCTCCAATATCACAAAAAAATGGATCCATCACAATATCATTTTGATATCGCAGCCTACAATCAAAATCGTGAAATTGAAGAAAATTATATAGTCAATCGATTTAGAGAGCGTAGAAACAAAATATCGGAAGATAATGCACCTCGTAGTAGAAAATATCTCAATAGAGATCATGCAGCGGCAAACCAAAGACTAATTGACGACTACTTTGCCAATGAGCCTACATATGACGATGCAATGTTTCGTCGTCGGTACCGGATGAAAAAAAATGTTTTCCTTCGAATCGTTGGGGACCTTTCAAGTAGTGATAACTACTTCACCCAGCGAGTTGATGCAGCCAATAAAGAAGGTATATCACCCTTAGCAAAATGTACCACAGCAATGCGAATGTTAGCATATGGTGTGGCAGCAGATGCGGTCGACGAGTACATCAAAATAGGAGGTACTACAGCATTGGAGTGCTTACGTAGATTCTGTAAAGGAATCATACGCTTGTACGAGCAAGTGTATCTGAGAGCACCAACCCAAGATGACCTGCAAAGAATACTGCATGTTAGTGAAATGCGGGGGTTCCCAGGGATGATTGGGAGTATTGACTGCATGCACTGGGAGTGGAAAAATTGTCCTAAAGCATGGGAAGGACAATTTACTAGAGGGGATAAGGGAACCACCACAGTTATTCTTGAAGCAGTTGCATCTCATGACCTATGGATCTGGCATGCCTTTTTTGGATGTCCGGGAACGTTGAACGATATAAACGTTCTAGACCGGTCACCAGTGTTTGATGACGTGGAACAGGGAAAGGCTCCAAGTGTGAATTTCTTTGTGAATCAACGTCCATATAATATGGCATACTATCTAGCTGATGGTATCTACCCTTCTTATCCAACTTTCGTCAAATCGATTAGACTTCCTCAAAGTGAACCCGATAAATTATTTGCAAAATTTCAGGAGGGATGTCGGAAGGACATCGAACGTGCATTTGGAGTGCTCCAAGCTCGATTTAAAATCATCCGTGAACCAGCTCGCTTGTGGGACATAGCTGATTTGGGTATCATCATGAGGTCATGCATCATATTACATAATATGATTGTTGAGGATGAACGAGATTCATATTCTCAACGTTGGACCGATTTTGAGCAATCTGGGGAAAGTGGATCTAGTGCACCACAACCATACTCGACCGAGGTGTTACCCGCTTTTGCAAATCATGTGCGTGCTAGATCAGAGTTCCGTGATCCAAATGTTCATCAAGAATTGCAAGCCGATCTAGTGAAGCACATATGGACAAAGTTTGGAATGTTCCGTGATTGAATTATTTGTGTGTTGTATTGCATTTTAAATTATTTGTATCGTACTAATTACGTTACTTGTGTGTTGTATTGCATTTTAAATTATTTGTAACGTACTAATTACGTTAATTGTGTGTTGTATTTTAAATTAATTTAAGATGATTTGTATCGTATCCAATTATTTAAATAAATTTTGTTTTTATTACAAAAAATTAAAAAATAAATTATTAAGTATTTATTATTTTAATTTAATTTTAATCGATAATTGTAATTTTATGTAATCATAAAAATAAAAATAAAATTTAAATAAGAATATGAAAATAAAAAGTGGTGGGGTAGGGTGTTGAGTGAAAAACCATTGGAGAGGGTAAAAGTTGAATGGGTGTTGAGTTATTAGGTGGAAGAAAGAGAAAATGATGTGGAGTGTTGGGAGTTGAAAAAATGGGTGTTGAGTTTGTAAACCATTGTAAATGGTCTAAGTATCTGTGCCCACCGTCATGTATCGATTTTCACGTTCATAATAGTAATTCTTTTGGAGGACGTTTGATAGTGTCGGTCAAAAATAAAATTGTGATGAAAAGAAGGATGAGTCAGAATTTTGAAGATAGAAATAGATTGAAATAAAGAAGAAATAGGTGGACACAAACTTCAAAATGCTAAACTCAAAAGCTACATTAATACTAAACAAAAACTCCTTAGTTGGCTTATTGGTGGTGTTTAAAAGTGTTTTTCAACGAAGATAGGAGACGGTAGCTGAAAATCAGAAATCAAAGTTTACAACTAAATTAAAGATAGAGAGAATATGAGACAATCCTAGTAAGAAAAAACATAGAAATGCAAAGTTTGAGGAAATCTTTAGAGGTATCTAAGGTGATTGAAAAATACATATAAGTACTATGGACTTGTGTAATTTATATATAGAAAGTTGATTGAGAAACACTTGCGGGTAGAAAAATATGATATTTCTTAGGAACTTGGATGACTATTATCGTGTAAGTTATTTGTAATCTTTTGTAACAACTTTTAAAAGTATAATGAATCAGAGAATTACGCTCTCCTCCAGAGTCGATCGTCTGATCGAACTAGTTAAACAAATTATTGTGTTTCTTGTCTTTATTTTCTCTTTTTTCTGCTATGTTAAATCGTTGTTTTATTGTATAGAGAGTTATTTTTTCGAAGACCATTTATTTTGGTTCTTGCTGTTCTTTATCCCCACACATCAAATTTCTTAGATTGGTTTAACCTTTCAATTTCACAACAAGTCGCGTCCACCACTCCCGGGCAAAAGGATTTTGTTACATGTGATTACCATTGATTCTAAATGGCAGGTCAAAAGGTTTTCTGGAGATAATTTTTTGATTGTGGAAAGTAAAGATGCAAGTAGTTTTTAACTCAAGAGAGTTGTATTAAAGCATTGAAGGGTGGGACATCAATGTATGCACGTCTAACAGAAGTCAAGAAGATAAATATGGAAGATAAGATCAGGAATGACATTATCTTGTGCATCGATGATAAAGTTATAAGGGAAGTCACCGGGGAGAAGCCTGGGACTTCAAGGTGGAAAAAACTTAAGCCATTATATATTACCAATTTTTTGGCTCACGGGTTGTGTCTGAACCAACAAATCTAGTTATTCTGAGTAGAAGAGAACAAAGTCATGGTGAAGTAGTAGACAAAATTTCACAAAATTATTGATGATTTTAAAAATATTTAGGTGTAGATTGAAGATGAGAACAATATTCTATTCTTGTTGAGCTCATTACTCATATCCTTTGAGCACTTTAAGGATATATTTCTTTGTAGTAGGAAATATACTATTACTTTGGGTGAAGTCTAGATGACTGTAAGATTCAAAGACTTTTCAAAGGTGAAATATTTGAAGATTGACGATAGTGGCGAACGCATAAGTGTCTCAAGAAGAGTAATTACGTGTATAGGATGCATAAATCAAAGAGTTTTGACAAGTCAAGGGTAAAATGTTTCGCTTGTCAGAAAACCAGTCACTTCATGAGGCATTGTCCATAAAAAAAGGCAATCATGATTCTATTTAGATTGTAATTTCCTCTGATGAGGATATGAGAGTTGTGGTGTATTAATGGCACATATTTTGGAGACCAAAAAGGGTTGGGTCATGGATGCATGTTGCTCTTATCATATATGTCTAAGAAAAGAGTACTTTGAAACTTTGAAGATGGAGCAAGGTCAAGTTGTTCTCCTTGGTGACAATAAGGTTTGAAATGTCCTTGGTATTGGTACATATCAGACTTAAACTGTTTGATGTTAGTGAGTTTCTTCTTTACAATGTTAGGTATGTTCTAGAGCTTAGGAAAAACTTGTTATCCATAAGCTTGTTTGATGATCTAGGCTATTGCACTAGAATTGAACATGGGGTGTTGAAGATTTCTTATGGTGAAGTGATCATAACTAAAATGCCTGAAATATGTGGCTTATATGTTTTAGAAGGTTCATAATATTGTTGTTCATTCATCATCATCATCTAGTTTAAACTTTCATGATAAGAAAAAGTTGTAGGATTTAAGTGAAGGCATGATGGATGCGCGAAGGTTGTTTTTGAGCACTTTAATGAGTTTTGCAGAAGACAATGTATAAAAATGTGTGTGATTGATAAGTTGTCATTGATTTTATAAGATAAGGTTGGTGTCAAACCATCTTACCTGGTTGGCATGTGTTTATTTACAAGAATAGATTTCCAAACACTTATGGAAGTTCAGAATAGGAAGACTGTAACCTAATATATTTTGAAGGCCGTTAACGCTTTTCCTATTATACAAATCAAACTAATTCATCTTAATGGTAAAGTTATGGATTGTGTCTTTGATCGGAAAAATATCAAGTGTACCATTTTAATCGATGTAGTAATAATAGGGGTTATCCCCATAATCGATCTCTCGAGGACTGCTCGTTACTGTAAGTGTAGATGCTAATTCAATTAAAAAAAAGTTCCTTTGGGGTTTGATTTTTGAAAGTAATTATAATGACAATTTATAAAATAAGAAATATAATAAAAATTGACTTAAACAAATATGAGAAAACATGCTAGGAAAAGTGTGTGAATTGCTCTGCAAGAACAATAAATAATTACTCAAAAGACATGCCTCAAACCTTATCTTACCGAATCTCAAGATTATTTTTCCTTAACAGAAAAACCTTTGATATTCTCCCTTGACCCGAATTCCTTATAAGTCACAGAAGGACATCAAGATATAGTTTTTAACAAGATTGTACTGGTTATTACGGGGTATCCCTATTCCTAAGCAATATCTACTGTAATATTATTATGCAAAAGCGTTAGGTTGGTTGGTCTGACCTAAACCCTAACCGTAAATCATTTTCAAGGGTAGAGGTTCGACAACAACCCCAACCTCATCCAGAAGCACCCTTCTGAAAAGTTGAAAGGTTCAACGAAACGGTAGACCATGAGCCTCCCAAAGGCGAGGAAATACTTGGGGTAGACCACCGTCCACCTGTGGTGCTGGTCAATAGGAACCAAGACTCGGAACATATCGTTAGACATGTTCGAAAAAATGCAACGTCCAAAGAACAAAACTTAGAAGCCATTGTAGAACGTATCATGGTGCGAAATGGGGTGAACCCCGGGCTGCGAAGGCCAAATTACTCTTCGCCATTACCCGATTTCGTCTTACAAAAGAAATTGCCAAGGGGGTGGAAACTACCAAAGTTCACCAAGTTCGTCGGGGGCACTAAGGAATCCACGGTTGAACACGTAGCTAGGTACCAAACTGAGAATAGTGACATAGTCAACAATGAATATTTGAAAATGAAATATTTCCCAAACTCCCTAACTAAGAATGCATTCATGTGGTTCACCATGTTGCCATTGTATTCGGTCTACACATGGCCACAATTGGAAAGATTGTTCCATGAGAAATTTTACATGGTGAAATTGAAGATTAGTCTGAAAGAATTGGCTAGCGTCAAACAAAAATCTGTAGAGTCAATTGATCAGTACCTTAACAGGTTTATGTAAGAACATGATTTGTTATGCAAATCATCTATAGGTTATGATGTTAACAAAGATTATTTGTGAAAAAACATTTTATGTTCTAATGTGTGTTTATGTGCAGATCATATTCAGTAAAGATATTAGATCAAACATACACCATCAAGATGTGTGCTAAAGACAAACATGCAGGTTACTACGTGTGACAGAAGCTGCAAAGTGTTTTGTAGAAGAAAGCATGCTTTTGTATCTGATCATAATCAGATAGATCCAAGGATGTTGTATATTGCAGTTGTAACGTGTAACACCCTTCTACCCCAAAACATAATATTTAAATAATATCAGAGTAATCATCGAGAAAGGGTATCACATATCGTCATAATTCAACACAAACAGTGTCCTGTCCCGTAACACGGGTTAATCAACATCAAGAATATCATAAGTCATTTTGCAGCGGAATTTAACTTCATAATTCAAAACTTCTTAAACATAATTTTCACCATCCTGAATTTAACATCAAAAAAATGGAAAACATTTATCCAAATAACAACATAACTGCAAACAGTTTAACAGAAGAAAACCCATCCCAGTGTTACATGACACATAGCAGGACACATACACCAGAACCACTTCTAAGGAACACTAAAGCACGCTCCGAGACTCATAAATTACTCCTATTGCACTGCAGGACTATTCTTCGACATCTGCAAGTTACCCACGAAGGAGGCAACATTTCCAAGCAGGCAGGGTGAGTAATCATAATAGATCATAAACATACAAGAATATAGAACATATATAATTAGTGCACATATTATGATATCATTGACTATAAAATTCATCAACAACAACAACACGATCATGAAATTAAACAACACCAACACAGTCATGAAAATTCATCCAGAAATGCAATTCTAACATCCTGATATGCAATATGCATGTGGTACCATTTTCATCGTGAGATGGATACATGACCATAAACCCTCTACAAAGGAGAAAATCGTAAATCATCGAGACACTTCAATCCACACAATGGGATTGAAGCAAATAAATAGGCCGAAGCCCCATCGTGAATGTTATGAAATGCAATGATGCGCTACATCGTAAATTCATCAAAATAATTCGCATCATTCATTTCAATCAGCGAAACAACCATCAAATAATCATATATATCATCATGACATTACACCCAGAACACTGGTCCTATAACCACTCCGACACATCAAGAATTAACCCGTACCCGAAAAATTATGAGTTAATTACAAGGTTATTTCATAACTTCATTTATAAAACATGTACCTCTGATCAAGTTGTCCTTCTTTGGAGCTTCTGAACCAGCTAATGCAAAAACTCTTCCAGCATTCTGAGCAGTAGCAGCATTCTTCTTTGGTTTCTGGCATTGGGCGCTGATATGCCCCTGTTCACCACAATTGTAATAGGTTGGGCCTTCATTAGGACAATCACTCATCTTATGCCCAAGCTTGCTACAACGGTAACATTTCATAACTCTGGTGGTACACACATCGGCCTTATGACCTGCCTCTCCACACTTGTAACACTTAACAGGTACATTAGCAGCTCCCATACTTTGCTTCTTCTCATCAGATGCCTTCTGCTTCCCTTTATCACCAGTAGTCACATAAGGTTTCCCTCTATACTAACTCTTGTCTTTCTTCTCGCTCAGCTGTTTATAGTGAGCTGACTGAGCTCGGCTGTCCTCATCATAAATACGGCTCTTATCGACCAACTCTGCATACTTGCGAATTTGTTGGCATCCAATTCCCTGCTTAATTTCAGGTCTCAGCCCATTCTCAAACTTAAGGCACTTGGAAAGTTCATCATCTGCCTTGTTGTAGTGAGGACAAAACTTCACCAGCCTTTCAAATTTGGCAGCATACTCTGCCACTGTCATGTTTCCTTGCTTCAGTTCAAGGATTTCTACCTCCAACTTACCACGAGCATCTCCCGAAAAATACTTCTTAAGGAACTCCGCCTTAAACACAGTCCAAGTCACCACAACAGCCTCATCCTCGAGACGCTGACGAGTATTATCCCACCAGTCTTCAGCTTCCTCAGACAACATATGAGTCCCGAATTGAACTTTCTGCGCGTCAGCACACGCCATCACTCTGAAAATCTTCTCAATTGCCTTAAGCCACTTCTGTGCGCTCGCCGGGTCATGAGTTCCTTCAAACACAGGTGGATTATTCCTCTGGAATTTCTCCAATGCACGAAACTCATCATGCGCATTGTTTCGAGCAGCAGTCTGAGCAAGAGCTGCAATAGCATCAGCGAGAGCACGTGTGTTGTTTCCAGCCATTCTGCACAACACTTACTACATCAGAAGAGAATAATCGTTAAGTAAATAACGACTTGACAACTCACTGACAACAACAAGACTTGGCCAGACAGACCGACCTGCTCTGATACCACTAATGTAACACCCTTCTACCCCAAAACATAATATTTAAATAATATCAGAGTAATCATCGAGAAAGGGTATCACATATCGTCATAATTCAACACAAACAGTGTCCTGTCCCGTAACACGGGTTAATCAACATCAAGAATATCATAAGTCATTTCGCAGCGGAATTTAACTTCATAATTCAAAACTTCTTAAACATAATTTTTCACCATCCTGAATTTAACATCAAAAAAATGGAAAACATTTATCCAAATAACAACATAACTACAAACAGTTTAACAGAAAAAACCCATCCCAGTGTTACATGACACAGAGCAGGACACATACACTAGAACCACTTCTAAGGAACACTAAAGCATGCTCCGAGACTCATGAATTACTCCTATTGCACTGCAGGACTATTCTTCGACATCTGCAAGTTACCCACGAAGGAGGCAACATTTCCAAGCAGACAGGGTGAGTAATCATAATAGATCATAAACGTACAAGAATATAGAACATAAATAATTAGTGCACATATTATGATATCATCGACTATAAAATTCAGCAACAACAACACGACCATGAAATTAAACAACACCAACACAGTCATGAAAATTCATCCAGAAATGCAATTCTAACATCCTGATATGCAATATGCATGTGGTACCATTTTCATCGTGAGATGGATACATGACCATCAACCCTCCACAAAGGAGCACATCGTAAATCATCGAGACACTTCAATCCACACAATGGGATTGAAGCAAATAAATAGGCCGAAGCCCCATCGTGAATGCTATGAAATGCAATGATGCGCTACATCGTAAATTCATCAAAATAATTCGCATCATTCATTTCAATCAGCAAAACAACCATCAAATAATCATATATATCATCATGACATTACACCCAGAACACTGGTCCTATAACCACTCCGACACATTAAGAATTAACCCGTACCCGGTAAATTATGAGTTAATTACAAGGTTATTTCATAACTTCATTTATAAAAACTTTTGCATTTTTTCCCCTCATTTTTATTCATCAAAATAAAGTTCAGTTTATGCTCGTACCGACGCTTCAAACGGAATGCGAATCGGACTTACGGTTTGAAAGTTATGAATTTTTAAAGAATTAAAATTTTCTTCTCAAACAGTGTTAACCGGTTAACCCATAGCGTTAACCGGTTAACGCCGACGAAATTTACAGAAATTCCCAAAATTACAATGGTTAACCGGTTAACCCATAGCGTTAACCGGTTAACGCACGTTTTCCAACAGTCCCCTGATATACAGTTGCAGACTGTTCCAACACCAAAAACCCTCAAACCCCATTACGGGTTTCACATCAAAACACTCAAAATCCATTCAAAAACATCAATTAAACCTCAACAACATCCAGACAACAATTATACAAACAAATATACGATTAAAACTCATTCTAATCGCTCTAAATCATCAAGATTTCTCTTATAAACTCCACCTAAATCAAAAACCCCTAAAACTCATAAACTCACACAATCCTAATCTATTCATAATCCAATTCTTATGCAATTACAATAGATTATGAAAACTCCCCATACCTTAGAGAATTTCTTCGCTTTACACTCTTCTCTGGGGTTCTCCACAGCCTCCTGACTCTGAGCTTTCTCTTTCTTCAGAGCACTTCACCAAACACGATAGAAAACCATAATGAGAAAACTGATCGTGTATTCCTTTTTACCAAAACACATTCCAGTTAAGTCTTTTCCCACTTTACCCTCATAATTTTCACAAAAGGACCACCTTACCCTTTTCTTTAATATATTTTTAATAATAATAATAAAATAGTATAATAAAACACTATTTATCCTTATTATATAAAAATACTCTTTTTCTCCAAAATTCTCTAATTAATCCAAACTCTCCAATTTTTCTAAATTAATTAAATAAATGATTAAATAATTAAATTTAGATTTTCGGGGCGTTACACAATGCTCCTGTGGACTCTGTTCTGAGAAATAGTTCAGACTCTGAAGCTAGCGAAGCTTCTTAAGGTGTTAATCTTCTGAAGAACCAAGTACTAAAGACTCAAAGGTTCTGAAGATTAAGACTCTGAAGACATAGTGCTGAAAACAACGTTCTTAGTGAACAGAGTGCTGAAGACTCTGAAGACTTGAATATTACAAATATGAAAGGTTTGAAGAACAAAATGCTGAAGTCCTGAAGACAAGACTCTGAGTGAGAGAGTTCTGAATACTGAAGACTAAAGCTTCTGAAGTTTTGAAGACTAATGTTACCGTTAGCAATGATTGTACACTATATTGTAACACATCAAACATTTTCTCAATCAGCCGGAAAGCATGAAGAGAAGAAATATAGTTGTACTCTTATTACTATGTAAAGAATATTTTCAAATAGCCAACGACTCTTAAACGACTACATTTTTATGGCTATAAAAAGGGAAAGATTATGTGCTGCAAAAGTCGTTGGAATTATTGAAGATCATCAGAAAATCAAATACGACCATTATTGTTGAAACTCAAAGTTCATCATTCAACACAACAACAATCAGCAAGTACCAAGAGTTGATGAATGAAGATATTATTGAAGAACATTCAAATCATCAACCACTTCATCTAAGCTTATTGAAGGTCTGAAGCAAGGAGCTGCTACTTGAAACTTGATCAACGAAGAAAATGAAGAAGAAAATCTACAGGATGCCATTCAACGTCAATCACGTATATCCTTGTAGAATATGAAGAAAACATGGAGTTGTTACTCACATCATGCTCAAACACAGTTGTGTTTGTTTGTACTTAAACTTAGGGGTTTAATATACTTATTAGAAGCATAATTTGTAATCTCTGTAACTTTAATTCTATTTAGAATTAAGTATCCCTCAAGTGATCGAGTGAAGATCAGAAGACTTGAGAAGACAATGATATTCATATCTCACAGAGGACCAAGTGAAGGTCAGACTCTAATGAGATCCCTAATGGATATCATTATGTGAAATCCTACAAAAGATCATGTTGATCAGATTTTGTTAGGTTGATGAACGTCATATCTGGGCCAGATCCCTGAATGTTCATCAGAAGGTTAGTCACCAGAAGTTGCTCGCGCATCTGTAATAATCAGTTTGATTAGTAAATTAAGTCCTTGAGGTGAAGGAGAAATAACCTCAGAAGGGTGGATTGGATTAGCTTGAGAGTTGCTCAAGTAAACCAAGATTGTGTGTCTTTTACTTCTGCTATGTGTTTATGCTTCTGTATTACATACTCTGATCTGATATGCTTCCGTACAACTAATCACAATTTACCTTGTAGAATCTAATGATATCACAAACGCAGAAAAGATAAGAAGCAGAAGAATTAAAAAGGCTGAATGCAATTAAAACCCCCATTTCTTGCATTTATCGCACTTTCAATTGGCATAAGAGTCTGGTTTTATTATTGATGGATATTAAACACCTAACAATGTCAAATAAAGATACATATGGTGTCTGATGAAATACTTTGGGTAAGTTTTCAACCCACTTACAATTCAGTCTCATATCAGAAGATGATTAGTTACTAAATTGTAATCAAACAAATTACTCTGAAGTGAGTCACTAATTATATGAAGATTGAAGTTGTCAACAACCAAAATCTCCTTCGTTGAAACAATGGAAAAAGATTGAAGAATCAGTTGACAAGATAAATTCATCAGATGAGAAGAAATATCTATCGAATGCTTATCTTAGAAAATACGATTGGAAGAACAACGTATTTTCTCAAGATCAATTCATCAGAAGAACACATAATCTTATTTACTGAAGATTAATTTCTTGTGAGTATGAGATGTTTTCAAGAAAGAAATTAGTCCAACCTTAACTTTCTCATAGGAAGCTCATTGGGAACATTTTCTGAAGTAAAGAAGAATGATTGTGACTTATGGTTTTAATTCATAAGTAATTCACGATGAAGTTGGTAGAAAAAGTCAGAAATAGAGAAATTAAAATCTCTATGAAATGATTCTTCCAAATGAGAATATCTGAAGTCTAGTTGATCAAACAGTTAGAAAATTTAATGCAAATCTAAATAATGTCTTCTTTGAAAAGCTTTGCAGAAAACTGAAGATTATTCATGAAAGAAAGCTTATTGATCTGTCAAGAATCCGATCAAGAATGTATTATGATATGATTAAGTCTTTTTAACTTGAGATTCTATCTAAGTTAAACAAACTGTAATCTGTCAGAATGATTATCTGATATTCTTCTCAGAAATCCATGATGTATGAATCCTGGATTCAGAAGATGCGAAGATAAAAGTCATCTCTTTGAAGTCAGAAGAATTTAAGTCACCAATGTTGTTCTAAATGAAGAAATCAGTAGACATCCTTTTCAGAAGAAGATGTGATAAACTAACTATAAACAAGTTAATTCAGCATTGAAAGAACAAGACTATCATTTAGACTATATTTCATGTTACATTCAAGTCTGATAATACTTGTATCTGAAAATAATATGCGTCTAAAGATGCATTGAGATTTCAGTTAATTCTCTCAAGCACATAACTTCTCAGAAGTTTATGTTCAAGCTAAGGAATTATTGACCATCTGGAAAGCAGACATTTGGGTTGAAGGAAGCTTGATTAAAGATATACCTTCAGCTACTAAAGATCTGGATATATGTAATCTATGGATTGTTCTCAGAGTCCGATGGATATTCCTGAACAAAAGAATGAGAATACCATCTGATGAGAAGATTGATTCTAGTTTCCAGACTAGAGTTCAAACGTTCAGAAGATGTTTATTCTCTTCATACTTTAGAATATAGAGAGTTTCTGAAGAATGTGAGGAATCAGAATGTACTCATTCAGAATCTCTGGAAAACCATTCTGAAGAAATATTGAAGCAGAAAGACGTTGATCATAAGCTCTTTCAATGATATGTCTATCAGAATAAGATGCATTATCTAAAGAAACACTTATGGGATTGAAATAATTATGAATTCATGATCAAAGCAAGAGGAAATCAACGACTGCTCTCTCAATAGTAGAAGCGAAATGGAATACTTAGAGGATGTAAATAAAAGGTTGATCAGAAGATTCTTCAAGGAAGGCCGAAGTCAGAGGCAAAAATCAGAATGAAGAGCACTCAGATAAAATATCACTATGAAGATCTTAGAATCTCAAGGTAAGATTCATTTATCCATAACTTATTAGTTTATGTGCAAGTATAAATTGTGAATTGACAGATAAGGAAAACTTTATGATTTACTCTCTTTCCAAGAGAAAATCTTTTGATAAATTTTATGGATAAATGTGAGCACACAATATGATTTTTATCATAATTGCAAATCATAGTATGGTATAACTCCATTCACCTACTTAGATAAATATAAGTGATTTCTGATTATTCAAGATCTCTTCTAAGTTCTCCTCTCATAAAGTCATTCGTGTCAAAAATATGTCTTCATCTGTCCATCATGCCTCAACCAACCTTTCTAGGAAATGAGGACATTCTTGAGATTATCTCAGAAAAAAATTGTATTAAGTGTCCCCCTCTTCCAATTGGCAGTGATATGAGTATTGTAGATGTCTCATATGAGCAACAATGGACAAGATACTTCACCATGATGGAAAAACCTATTTATGTGATTCTTGTTAAGGAATTCTGGAAGCATGCACACCTTGATCATAAAGATGGACGCATTACCTCTTATGTATTTGAAATCCCCATTATTATTACTCCCCTCTCCATCATTCTTGCAACCGGATGTGAAAATGTTAGAATCACTGTTGATTTTGACAAATCTAAGTTCTTTGTGGCAGAAAGGTTTGCTTTTCTTCATGGTCTATCATCAGATTATAAACCTACCAATCCTGAAAATATCCTACCCATTCCCAAAGCTTGGTTCAAGCTCCTTCTGTCAAACTTCCTTCCCAGAGGAGAAGAACAAAATACTATGCAATTTCATGACCATGAATTCATTTATCTCCATTGATGAATGATATTCGAGTAAAATTTTCACATACAATCTTCAACTGTCTTTTTAAATCATTTATTAATCCATTCACCTTATTCGTTATTTAAATCCATATTGTGTTATTCATTTAATGCTTACCCATAACCACCCTCTCTACAACTACTCAGTGCTCAAAAATCTTTCTGAAACCTCAAAATCTCAAATGGCCATAAAAACTTTTTGTGGATATGATGCACACCTTAAGGTAATCAATGGGATGAAACCAAATCTCATCACTCTCAAAAAGGAAGGAATTAATCTGGCTCAACATACCATAAATCAATCATGGTAAAATTACTTCTCCATTCTTCAAGGACCAATCTACCCAACATTGGTGAAAGAATTCTGGAAATTCGCTTGCATAAGTCAAGATAGAAACTCTATTGAGTCTTGTCTATATGATTTCCCTATCACCGTGACACCCTCATCCATTAAAAAAGCAATTAACTGTGTCCAAAGTGGAGAAACTGTAGATGAATATCATCTAGACTACAGTTTCACTAAGGCACTCCAAGAGATCTTTCACCCACTTGATTCAAATCCTCTGAGAAACAATCCTGAAAGACTCTTTGGACTTTCTAAGGGTTGGTTCAACTTTATGGTTAATAACATAAGACCAAAAAGAGTAGATAGAGAGGTTGTTTGTCATGATGACAAAATATTTCTCTACTTTATTCTAAACAATGTAAGGATGAACCTACAACAAACAATCTTCAACTATTTGAAGACCTATGTTGATGTTTCTCGTGGACAGTATAAATCCTGGATTTCTTTTGGTCGACTTCTATCAGAACTATTCTTCAGAGCTGAACTCCTTGGGATAGTCAGAAGAGTTCAACCAAACTATGAATGGATGAAGAAAGATGTGTGATAATTGATTCAAAAGAAGATTTTTTGCTTTACTAAACAAATCCTTAAGTATTATTATTAGGATTAATGATGTTTTCCCATAACTGTTTGCTTTGTTTTCTCATGCTTTTTTGTATCTATGTATTTCCTTCAATCTATCAATGAAATATCTTTTGGCTTTATATTATCTAAATGTTTGCTTGTTCTTGATTGTTCAAATTGAATACGCATATTATTATTATCATGTTGTTAAAATGATTAACTGATTCAATCTTTTTGATGATTTCATAAAGGGGGAGAAAAATATAATGTGATTTTGATATGTAAAACCCTAAAAGAATAAACTCAAACACAATCAAATGATGTAAAATGAATTATCTACTAACATTTTATTTTTTATGTTTAACCAAGGAACTCTTAACAAGTTCACTAGACATTCTAAGACAAGTGAAAGATGAAAAGAACTCTGTTAAAGCTCTTAAGTATCAGATGAACTCAGAACTATTCAGAAGTATTGTACTATCTGAAAGTCAAAGTCATCATGACTTTATCTTTAATTGGTATTATCATAATCAGAAGTTACAAACTATCTGAGAATGAAATTCAGAACTGAAGAAACACCATTGTCATTGATCATAGTTCGTCCAAGCTCCTATAAAATACGATTTTTACGCTCCACAACACCATTTTGTTATGGAGTTCTAGGAGCGAAAAAATTATGATCAATTCCATATTTATCACAAAATTCCTCAAAGATATGATTTTCAAATTCACCTCCATGATCACTTCGGATTGTAACAATACTAATGTTTAGTTTGTTTTGAGATAGCTTGACAAACTTTTCAAATGCCGGAAAAATATCACTTTTACTAACTAAAAAGATAGTCAAACAAAATCTTGAATAGTCATTTATGATAACAATTCCATAATAATTTTGAAATTCTGTGATCAGGTATGAGATGTCCTAAGAGATGTCCCAACACTTAATAGGACATTTGACAAATTTAACCAAAACTTAAACAGCAGGAAAAGTAAACAACACAGAAGTTTGTTAACCCAGTTCAGTGTATAACCACACCTACATCTGGAGGCTACCAAGCCAGGAGGAAATCCACTATTAGTAATATTAATTCTAGACTTAAACCACCCTGTTTAATCTATCACTTAATACTTACCCAATGCAATTTCTACCTAAGACTCACTTAGATAAGAGTACCCTACTCACTCCCCCTCAATCACACAGTGATCAAGTTTACAAGTTTACTGAAATTGAAGACATCCTTCAAACAAAACAGCTTGATCTTACTTAACAGTTTCAATCAAGTCACAAATGCACTTTTGCTTAAAAGCTCATAAAGTGGTACATATAAAAACACCTGCTATTAAAAACACTAGACACCCTATTTGGTCTTCTGAAATTCGTACTCAATTCTATGAATTTCTGTTGCTTAAATAGGTATCTGAATTTTGGGCTTTCTGTAGAATGATCCAGCCCTAATGTGCAGCAACTGTCACCTTGAATTTAGGGTTTGTTACCTCCTATATTCTAGGTGATTTAGGTCTTCTGTTTTAATCTGAATCTTCAATATAAAACACCCTACAGATGCGCCTTGTTCTGTTTTTATCCATCATTAATTAATTCCAGATACTTCTCCTTAAATATCTCTGATCAGTTAATCATTAATTAATTCTGATAGCAGGTCTGAGATGTCTCAACATCTGTTGGGACATCCTGAAAAACTGAACTTAATTTATTCACACAATGTCCCAACATCTGATGAGACATCCTGAAATAAATTCACATACTCTGTTTGATAATGTCCCAACATCTGATAGGACATTCTGAACTGAATTTAACATTTCTTGTTTGGTCAAAAATTCTGCCAATTCTTAAACATCTACAAACTCCCCCTTTGGCTAATTTTTGGCTAACATCTTTTCTGGATTTCAGAGTGCAGCAGAAGTTCTTTTTATCAGAGTATAGCATTACTTTTCTGTTGATTCTTATTTGAGATTACTCCCCCTCAAACAAATATGTGTCCAGTCTTGTTGCAACAGAAATACACACTGATTCAGTTCAGACAGAAACAAACAGATTTCATTCAAAAATTAAACAGCAGTACAAATTTGTTGTTGTTCTCCCCCTTGGTAGACACAAAATTAGGGGCCAAAGACACTATTACTGTCATTACATTGCTGTCATTACATTTGCCTCACATACATTGATCACTCAGATTCATCACTCTCAGTTGCTTCCTCCACCTCAGTGTCTTCATCTTTATCAGCTTCACTGTCTTCATCAGCCTCACTGTCTTCATCAGCCTCACTGTCTTCACCAGATGCAGCATTCTGATCTTCTTCACTTTCCAACCTTTTGATGATTTCCTCAAGCTTCTGCTTTCTAGCTTCAAGCTCTTTGCAGGTGCTTTTGAGTTCAGCAATTAAAGTCTTCCTGGAGATTGGATTCTTAGCAGTGGATGGGCCAGCAGATGTCCCAGAAGGTGCTTCAACATCTGCTGCATGATGACTGAGGAATAACTTGTAGTGAAAAGCCAAGGGGCTTTCTCTTTTGCAGGCTGTATCCTTGTCAGTGAGAATTCCAGGGTATTGATTGAGCACAATACCACACAGCAAAGATGGAAAAGCTATTGGCAGCTTTGTTGCAGAAGAGATGGCATGCTTCATAGTCTGATCAAAAATATAAGCTCCATAATCCATCTTGGTTTGAGTTCCCACAGCATAGATGAATCTGGCCAGACCAGTTGAGATTGAAGAAGTGTGGTTGGTAGGCACCCAGTTAGCAGTTCCAATCCTGTTCAGCATGGCATACTTTCTGGTAAGCATGCTCACAGAGAGCTTTCCCTTCACAGGCCAAGCCTTGACCTGATTTGCAGTGATCACCTTACAGATTTGATTATCTGTTTTGCCTAGCTCATTTGGTCCATCTGTTTCTCTTCCTAGGTATTGATTTATGATTTGAGGAGAGAACTCAACACACTTACCTCTCACAAACACTTTTCTGAACTCAGATGACTTACCATTTGAACAATCCTCCTGAAGATTCACAATGAACTCTTTGACAAGAAGTTCATAGCAGGGAGAGAAATCTGAGACTGTCTTGAATAGTCCTGCAGCAGAGATGAGGTCAATCAGTTCAGTGCACTCAAGTGCATTGCTGCTCAGTTCTCTTTCTAGGGCAACTCTTCTTAGGTACACAAACTTCCACTTGTTCACACTAGAGACATGGTGGAAAGATATGTTGTCTAATGGAGCTTCTGGAACAGCTGTTGAAGCCCTAGATGGGGCTGGTCTCTTCTTGGGAGGAGATGTTGGGACATCTGATTCAACATCTGAGTCAGATGGGGTGACAGCTTTCCTTTTCTGAGTTTGGACTTTACTCCATTGTTTTGATGGCCCAAAAATAGCTTTAGCTTTGCCTTTCTTTGGAGAGGCTTTCTTCTTCTCAGGAATTGCTGCTTCAGCCTGCATCTTGCCTTTCCTGGACCTGAGCCTTTTGGCTATGCTAGGTTTAACAGAGGCTATGATCTCTGCATCAGAATCCTGCTCCAGGTTCACCACTGGAGGAGATTGAGCAGTCTCCTCTTCAGCTTGTTGATCAGCAGGGATTTGACCTTCATTTGAGACGTTGGTCTGATCCTCAGAGATTTCTGCATCATTTTCATTTGAGACCTTATTCTGGTCCTCAGTTTGTTCCAACTCAACATCAGATGAGTTCTTTCTCTTATCTTCAGATGTTCCAACATCTGTTGGGACATCTTGTTCTTCTGCAGCTTGAGCTTGTTCTTCTTGAGGTGCAGGCATTGTGTTCAGAGGAACAGAGATTCCACTCACCTTTCTTTGTTCAAACAGAATTTGAGTGACAATCTCCTTGATTGAATCATCCACATATTGTGAAGATTTAGGGGGCATGTTAGCTGGAGAGGGAGTGCCTTTAGCTTTGCTTCTGACTTGATCTTTACCTCTCTTTGGAGTTCTTGCCTTTTTAGTGTGAGAAACGCTTCCCCTGAGTTCGTCCAATGGGGTTGATTGCATTGGTACTACCGAAATGGGAGTGGCATGCACTACGTCTTCTTGATTGAGAACTTCTTCAGTTGAGTTAGGGTTTTGAGACATTGTTGAGGAAGATGGATAGAAAGCTTTAGGGTTTTTAATTTCTGGAGAATAGCTGGTTAATGTGATCCGCTTGTGATAGTATGATGGGAATCTTGATAGCTGATTATAAGTAGTTACTAAATAAGTAACCGTTATAGTGCAAATGATTAGGGATGGAATTCCCAAGGATCTTGTCCAGACTGGTTTTGCCATCTGGACCTTATGCCATGCAATGTCATATGACATGTTGGCACATCTCATTAACTGCTAAATATCACATAAACAGATTCCAAGTTTGCCCCTTAAGTTCTCAAATTGTGTAGCATCCAATGCTTTGGTAAAGATATCAGCTAACTGCAGATTTGTAGCTACATGCTCCAATGAAATCACCTTTTCTTCTACAAGATCTCTGATGAAATGATGTCTGATATCAATATGCTTTGTCCTGCTATGTTGGATAGGATTCTTTGATATGTTGATTGCACTTAGGTTGTCACAGTACAATGTCATGACATCCTGTGGGACATTGTATTCAGTGAGCATCTGCTTCATCCAAACCAACTGAGAACAACTGCTACCTGCTGCTATATACTCAGCTTCAGCTGTAGATAAGGATACACAATTCTGTTTCTTACTGAACCAAGAAATCAGATTGTTTCCTAGAAAGAAGCATCCTCCTGAAGTGCTTTTTCTGTCATCAGCACTTCCTGCCCAATCAGCATCACAGAAGCCAGTGAGAATTGGTTTGCAACCATGAAAGTACATTATGCCATAGTCACAAGTACCATTAACATATTTAAGGATTCTCTTGACTTGATTGAGATGACTGACTTTTGGATCAGCTTGATATCTTGCACAAACTCCTACTGCAAAAGCAATGTCTGGTCTGCTAGCAGTCAAGTATAACAAGCTTCCAATCATGCTTCTGTATAAGCTTTGATCTACATTCTCACCCTTTTCATCTTTAGTCAGCTTTAAATGTGTGGGGGCAGGAGTTCTCTTGTGAGCAGCATTTTCCATTCCAAATTTCTTGATTATGTTCTTGGAATACTTGCTTTGTGAGATGAACATTGAGTCTTCCATTTGCTTTACTTGCAGACCAAGAAAGTAGGTTAATTCTCCTACTAGGCTCATTTCAAATTCAGATTCCATCTGCTTGACAAAATGTTTGACCATCCTGTCAGACATCCCACCAAAGACAATGTCATCAACATATATTTGTGCAATCATGACATTTCCTTCTTCATCTTTAACAAACAATGTTTTGTCAATTCCACCTTTTCTATATCCTTGCTTGATAAGAAATGTGGTCAGTCTTTCATACCATGCCCTTGGAGCTTGCTTCAAACCATAAAGTGCCTTCTTTAGTTTGTATACATGATTTGGACAGTTTGGATCAACAAATCCTTTAGGCTGTTCTACATAGACTTCTTCATTAAGGTAGCCATTTAAAAAGGCACTTTTCACATCCATTTGGAATAGCTTGAACTTCAAGATACAAGCAATTCCCAACAGTAGTCTTATTGATTCAAGCCTTGCTACTGGTGCAAAGGTTTCATCAAAGTCTACCCCTTCAATTTGAGTGTATCCTTGAGCCACAAGTCTAGCTTTGTTCTTTGTAACAACTCCTTGTTCATTTGACTTGTTCTTATACACCCATTTTGTACCAATCACATTTATGTCATCAGGTCTAGGAACAAGATTCCACACTTCATTCCTTGTGAATTGACCTAATTCCTCTTGCATAGCACAAATCCAGTATTCATCAGTGAGAGCTTCCTTGATATTTTTAGGTTCTATTTTGGAAACAAAACAAGAACCTGAAATCACTTCTCTTGATCTAGTGCTCACACCTCTGTTGGGATCACCAATTATCAGATCTTTGGGATGATCCTTTTGTATTCTGATGGAAGGAGGTTTGCTTGATTCTTCTGTCCTTGTATCAGTTTGAGTGAAGTTATATTGATCATTCTTTTCTTCAGCTTCAATCTTGATATCAGCAGATGTTCCAACATCTTCTGGGACATCTGTAGGAGCATCATCAATTATCACATTTATGGACTCCATGATGACCTTGGTTCTAGAATTAAATACTCTATATGCTCTGCTGTTTATAGAGTATCCAAGAAAAATCCCTTCATCACTTTTAGGGTCCAATTTTCTCCTTTGCTCCCTATCTGCCAGAATATAGCAGTTACTTCCAAACACATGAAAGTACTTAACAGTGGGTTTTCTGCCCTTCCAGACTTCATATATTGTGGACAAAGTTCCTTTTCTCAAGGTAACTCTGTTATGGATGTAGCAGGCAGTGTTCATAGCTTCAGCCCAGAAATACAGAGGTAACTTTTTAGCATGGATCATAGCTCTTGCTGATTCTTGAATAGTTCTATTCTTTCTTTCAACAATCCCATTCTGTTGAGGAGTGATAGGTGAAGAATACTCATGATTGATTCCTTCTGAAGAGCAGAAATCTAAGAACTTTTGATTCTCAAATTCTTTTCCATGATCACTTCTTATTCTGATCACACAGCTGGATTTTTCTCTTTGCAATCTTTGACATAATTCTTTGAATACATCAAATACATCTGACTTTTCTTTGATGAAGTTTATCCATGTATATCTTGAAAAATCATCAACCACAACATAGGCATACCTCTTACCACCAAGACTTTCAACCTGCATAGGTCCCATAAGATCCATATGTAGAAGTTCCAAAACTTTGAAAGTTGTCAGATGTTGGAGCTTTGGATGGGACATCTTGGTTTGCTTGCCTATTTGACATTCACCACATATTTTGCCATCATCAATCTTCAGTTTAGGAATACCTCTTACAGCATCCATAGATATGATCTTCTTTATGCCTCTGAAATGAAGATGACCTAGTCTTTGATGCCACAGTTTCACTTCTTCTTCTTTAGCTAGAGAGCAGGTTGAAGTGAGACTGAGATTTTGGGATTCCCACATGTAACAGTTGTCTTTAGATCTGGCTCCTTTCATGACAACCTCTTGTTCTTTGTTAGTCACTATACATTCAGATTTGGTAAAGTTTACACTGTATCCTTGATCACATAGTTGACTTATGCTGATCAGGTTAGCAGTTAAACCTTTAACTAGCAGCACATCATCTAGTCTTGGAACATCTTGACAATCCAAGGTTCCAACTCCCTTGATTTCTCCTTTAGCTCCATCTCCAAAGGTAACAAACCTGGATGAATGTGATTTTAAGTTTACTAGCAAATTCTTCAATCCAGTCATGTGTCTTGAGCATCCACTGTCAAAGTACCAGTCTTCTTTAGCTGATACTCTCAGAGATGTATGTGCTATGTATGCAGTACTTTTCTTTGACCAGATGAGTTGAGATTGATGCCTCTGCCCTATGTGTTGTTCAGCTGATTTCCAAGCTTGATTGTTGATCTTGTTCTTGGGTATGTGACTTTGATTAGTCTGAGAGTCAGATTTTGGTCTCCAAACCTTCTTGATGACCTCTGTCTTCTGCTTAGGAGATTGCTGATTATGCAGCTCTTTCTTGGTACCTTCTACTTTTTGTTTGGAAAATTGCTGATACACCTGATTTGGATATCCATGTAACTTATAACAGTGAGGTTTTATATGCCCAAATCTTCCACAGTGATGGCATCTCCATCTTTGATACTTCTTCTTCATTTTGTTCTTTCCAGAATGTTTAGACATCTGTTGGAACATTATGTTTGCCTTTGTGTTCTGATGTTGAAGCATCTGTTGGGACATCTTGTTTGACTGTGTAGTTTTTGCAGTAGTTTTGCTAGAGCTGGCTTCATCTCTGTTATATCCCAGTCCACTTTTGTCCCCTGAATGTTTATTATTGCTGAGAATAACATCCAGTGTATTTGAGCTACTGTTCAACATTTTAACAGATTTTGACATATGTTCCAACTTAGAGTTGAGAAGAGTTACTTCACTTTTCAAGGTATCAATGATTACTTGATCACTTGCTTTTTCATCTTCTAATACCTCATTCTGCTTCTTTAGCTTTATAACCTCACTGCATATTTCAGAGCTTCTTTTGTATAGATCTTTGAATGCTTGCTCAAGTTCTTCATAAGTAAGCTCTCCACAACTGGAATCACTATCATATTCACACAGTCCAGCTAGAGCAGTAAAATGCTTAGCTGATTCTTCTTCTGACTCTCCTGAGTCTTCATCAGACCAGGTCACAGAGAGTCCTTTCTTTTGCCTCTTTAAGTAGGTAGGACATTCAAACTTGATATGTCCATATCCTTCACATTCATGGCATTTGACTCCTTTATCTTGACTGATCTTTTCAGCATACTTTAATCTTTTGTTAGCATCATAAGGTCTTCTGTTCTCAGAGCTTGTGTTTCTTCCACTAGGTTTGGATTTGCCTTCCATTCCTCTGAGAATTTGTTTGACTTGTCTTCCAAGCAAGGCAAGGTTTTCTGATAATCTTTTATCATTTGCTGATTCATCATCTTCTTCTTCATCTGTATTTGACACCAAAGCTATGCTTTTGTTCTTTTTGGCATTTGTGTCATTCATTCCCATCTCAAAAGTTTGAAGGGAACCAATGAGTTCTTCAATTTTCATGGAGCATATGTCTTGAGCTTCTTCTATTGCAGTGACTTTCATGTCAAATCTTTTTGGCAAAGATCTGAGAATCTTTCTTACAAGCTTCTCATCAGTCATCTTTTCTCCCAAAGCTCCAGAAGTATTGGCTATATCCAAGATGTTCATATAGAACTCATGAATTGATTCATCTTCCTTCATTCTCAAGTTTTCAAACTTGGTGGTGAGAAGTTGAAGTCTTGACATTTTTACTTTTGATGTTCCTTCATGAGTTGTTTTGAGAGTGTCCCAAACATCTTTGGCCAGCTCACAATGATGCACAAGTCTGAAAATGTTCCTATCAATGCCATTGAATAAAGCATTTAAGGCTTTTGAGTTGCCTAGTGCTGAGTCTTCTTCCTCCTTACTCCATTCTTCTTCAGGTTTCAGCACTTTTGATCCATCTTTGGTGTCTTGGATAGGGTAATCCCATCCAACATTGACTGCTCTCCATGCCCTGTTGTCAAGTGACCTTAAGAATGCAATCATTCTTGGCTTCCAGTAGTCATAATTAGATCCATCCAGTATAGGTGGTCTATTTACTGACCCTAAATCTCTGTCCATGTTACAGAATTTGTATTCCCTAGATCTCACCCAGTATAAACAGGCAGGGTGCCTGCTCTGATACCAATTGAAATTCTGTGATCAGGTATGAGATGTCCTAAGAGATGTCCCAACACTTAATAGGACATTTGACAAATTTAACCAAAACTTAAACAGCAGGAAAAGTAAACAACACAGAAGTTTGTTAACCCAGTTCAGTGTATAACCACACCTACATCTGGAGGCTACCAAGCCAGGAGGAAATCCACTATTAGTAATATTAATTCTAGACTTAAACCACCCTGTTTAATCTATCACTTAATACTTACCCAATGCAATTTCTACCTAAGACTCACTTAGATAAGAGTACCATACTCACTCCCCCTCAATCACACAGTGATCAAGTTTACAAGTTTACTGAAATTGAAGACATCCTTCAAACAAAACAGCTTGATCTTACTTAACAGTTTCAATCAAGTCACAAATGCACTTTTGCTTAAAAGCTCATAAAGTGGTACATATAAAAACACCTGCTATTAAAAACACTAGACACCCTATTTGGTCTTCTGAAATTCGTACTCAATTCTATGAATTTCTGTTGCTTAAATAGGTATCTGAATTTTGGGCTTTCTGTAGAATGATCCAGCCCTAATGTGCAGCAACTGTCACCTTGAATTTAGGGTTTGTTACCTCCTATATTCTAGGTGATTTAGGTCTTCTGTTTTAATCTGAATCTTCAATATAAAACACCCTACAGATGCGCCTTGTTCTGTTTTTATCCATCATTAATTAATTCCAGATACTTCTCCTTAAATATTTCTGATCAGTTAATCATTAATTAATTCTGATAGCAGGTCTGAGATGTCTCAACATCTGTTGGGACATCCTGAAAAACTGAACTTAATTTATTCACACAATGTCCCAACATCTGATGAGACATCCTGAAATAAATTCACATACTCTGTTTGATAATGTCCCAACATCTGATAGGACATTCTGAACTGAATTTAACATTTCTTGTTTGGTCAAAAATTCTGCCAATTCTTAAACATCTACAAATTTCCACGTAAACTTTTAATTCTAAGTTTTGAATAGTCATTTATGATAACAATTCCATAATAATTCCCACGTAAACTTTTAATTCTAAGTTTTGAATAGTCATTTATGATAACAATTCCATAATAATTCCCTCGTAAACTTTTAATTCTAAGTTATAAAAAATCATAAATTAACCTGAGTATCACATGATTTATAACCACTTGAACAAATTATTTAAAATTTCTTATACAAACTCCTAATCTTGATTGTTTGACCCATCTTCTTTAAGCTACTAACATCTCTCCACGATAATTATCAAACATTATATTCAAAATTCTCAATGAGTATCTATTATACATTTTAAGTGGAAAAATATTCTTTATCGCTTCAAATGACTATAAATACTGAGTCCAAAACTTTAAATTAACATATAACATAAATAAACAAAATCTCAATTAATTATTTTTAAAATCATTTTAGAATTAATGATTCTTTTTAAAATATCATTTATCATTTATTATTATTTTCTATTCTTTTAATTTCGTTTTCCAATATAATTAATAAAAAATAATTTTATAAATTTATAGATCATTTTACTTTCTCATATAATTTGAAATAGAGAGAGTATATAAATTGTAGGAAGACCAATATAGAAATGCAGGCGTAAAAACCAAAAAATCTAATAAAAAACACTAGTCTTGTAAAAGGAATAGTAAAAGAAGAAAATCCTGGTGTTCTAGTCTACTATAGAACACAATGCAATATGGTATCTAGTTTATTGCAAACAAGATCAACATGACAAATATGAACACATATACATTTATGCAGATATCATATTCAAACTTCAAAGTAACATTTTTGTCATCCGAAAAAAACCCTACTGATCTTCATCTACCCATCCCATCCATTAATTCCCAATACAGGCTGGCATCTTAGTCACGATAATGATCACAAGATCCATACATACCCATATTCGAAACAAAAACACCGGAAGACACACCCTAAATTATTACATTAAAAAAAATGAAACATGAGTTCATAATCCTTAAACATTGTTTCTGATCACGTTCTCAGCGATCTGACCCAGCGACTGTAAATTACAACGTACGATAGTGTCAACAAAAACACACGTTTCCTCCTTCGTGTTCCCTTGCGGTACATCAACGACGTATGACTCAATGACAAGTGTCCTATTTCCGTCTACAGAATGAAGCGTCGTCACCGACCGGTAGTTTCTCAGACGGTGGTCCCCACCGACAACGCTAAAGCTGATGACGTGTCGCTCATCGTCGAGGATCTCCAACCGCTCTGTACTCGACTCGGCTGGTAGCCCGGAAACCACGCGAACCTCACGGACTGCACCCACGTTAATGCCGTCTCCGGTAATTACATGGCAACTCTTCACGAAGTTCTTATATCCCTGCGGGTTGTCAAAGCGTCGAACCACCGGCCACACGGCGGAGACGGGCGCGTCTATGTTTTGAGTAACGACGGAGCAACACTGGTTGGGTCCCACCATATGCGCGTGGTGAAGAGACAAGGTGTGTACAGTACGACGCGCTGCCGTGAGGGGTTGCGTTTGTGGTTGTCTAGGACAGTTTACACCGTTGGCGATGGCTGCTGAAGCGGTTGCATCGGTTGTAGGATTGAATCTCTCAAGCTGAAGAGAAGAAGGCATTTTTATTATTATTATTTTTATAAATATTTATAAAAGAAAAGAAAATAAAAAAAAGTGTAATTCTATTATTGATGTATTGATGAAGAAGAAAATGAAGAAATTAGAAACCTTTATATTGTGTGAGTAATATTTTTGTAGTACAAGTTGGAATAGATTTGGTGTTGAGTTTTTTTTTCTTTTTCTTTTTTTTTTCTTTTTCAGCTTCGAGAGATAAGGGGGAAGCTGAGAAAGAAAGAGATTATAGGTAATAGGAATGGGATTGAGGTTGGTTTGTTTGGTTATACAAGGTTGTTTTTGTTATTGATTTTTGGCAAAGCCACGAAGGAGCTTACGCATGGTTATGCAAGTGGATCATCAACTTGCAAGTGTATTTGGTCTTAGTTTTATCATTTATCCAATTTTTTCTTTATTTCAAACTTCAACCTTTTGCTTCTCTCCCTCCATACTATTATTTTATTGTTCACTTGTATATAAATATATATTTTTTATTTGCCAACTTCTTTTCTATGGATCCCACCACACTTTTTACTATTGGATTTTTAATTCCCACCATTTTCTTAATTTTTCTAGGTATTGTGTTGGTTTTTCTTTATAAATACAATAATCAAATTGCACAATAATGGTTTTTATATTAGTTTCTCAAAATATCATTATTTATTTAATTTTAGTAGTTAAATTATTTAAAATAATAATTAGTTTATTTATGAATTCTATTATTTTGATTCCTAAAATATAAAATAATTTGTCTTATTAGACCTTAGCATTTATTAAGCAGAATTGAATACTTAAATAAATATTGTTTAATAGATGAACTATAACATTTGGTCACTAAATATTTATAATCCAACTCTTAAATTTATCTTTTATTTTTGACATAATATCCTTTTTAGTCCTGTAACTATAGGGCAGGGTCCAATTTGACCCTCTTTTTTTTTAAAATTTCAAATTGGTCTCATACGTTTTTAAATGGTTTCACGTTGGTCCAAACCGTCAAATTGCAGCTAACGGTGTTAAAATTGTTGAGGTGTATTCTGAGTTGACATTGTTAATGTACAATCATCTCCCTTCTACGTTTTGCTGTGTTTTCTTATAAAATTAGGTCACGAATTCATCTTCCTTTCTACGACATTGTATCTTCTTCTTCATTACCTATTAATGATTGAACAATTCAGAGATATGAGTTTGGTTTGTGAACAGACACTTCATAGTGTGATGTTGGGAATGCTGAAGGTTAATAATGATTTTCTTGATCGTGTTCGAGAGAGTCAGAAATCAGATGTGAAACTGGTAGACTTAATGGTTAGTGATGAACGATTTGGAAGTAATGAGTTTCAAGTTGATGAACATGGAGTACTTAGATTTCAGGATCATATTTGTGTTCCTGATGATCTTGAATTGAAGAGAATGATTCTTGAAGAAGGTCATATGAGTGGTTTGAGTATTCATCCAGGAGTGACGAAAATGTATCAAGATTTGAAGAAGATATTTTGGTGGCCTGGTATGAAGCGAGATGTGGCTCATTTTGTTTATGCATGTTTGACTTGTCAGAAGTCGAAAGTGGAACATCAAAAACCTGCTGGTTTGATGCAACCGTTGGATACTCCCGAGTGGAAATGGGATAATATATCGATGGACTTTGTTACGAGGTTACCTACTACTCCAAGAGGGCATGATGCTATTTGGGTGATCGTTGATAGGTTGACTAAGTCACTGCATTTTATTCCGATTGATATTGCTTATTCTTTACAGAGATTGACAGAGATATATGTTGGCGTAATTGTGAAGTTACATGGGATACCTTTAAATATTGTGTCGAATAGAGATCCACGGTTTACTTCGAGATTCTGGGAGAGTTTGCAAGATGCATTGGGTTCGAAGTTGAAGTTCAGTTCAACTTATCATCCTCAGAATGATTGACAAATAAAGAGGATGATACAATCTTTGGAAGATCTGTTGAGGGTTTGTGTGCTTGAACAAGGAGGTGCTTGGAATAGTCATTTGCCGTTGATTGAGTTTACTTATAAAAATAGTTATCATTCCAGTATCAGAATGATACCTTTGAAGCTTTGTATGGTCGAAGATGTCAGACACCTTTGTGTTGGCATAAATCAGGTGAGAATGTTGTACTTGGACCTGATATTATGCAACAGACTACTGAGATGGTGAAGTTAATCAGAGATAAGATGAAGACTTCACATAGTAGGCAGAAGAGTTACCATGAAAAGAGAAGGAAATATCTTGAGTTTCAAGAAGGAGACCATGCGTTTTTGAGGGTTACTCTAGTGACCGGTGTTGGACGAGCTTTGAAGTCGAAAATGCTTACTCCTAAGTTTATTGGGCCATATCATATTTTAGTGAGAGTTGTACCCGTTGCTTATAGAGTGGCGTTGCCACCGAGATTTTCCAATTTGCATGATGTGTTTCATGTGTCGCAGCTTCGGAAGTATGTTCCGGATCCGTCACACGTGATATTGATGGACGAAGTTGAGGTAAGAGATAATCTTACGGTTGAAGCATTACCAGAACAAATTGATGATCGGGAGGTAAAGCCGTTGAGAGGGAAGGTGATTGTCCTTGTGAAATTAGTTTGGGGAGGAGCTATCGGTGGGCGTATGAACTAGGAATTGGAAAACATGATAAGAGTTTCGTATTCGAATCTTTTTGCTTGAGGTAAGTTTTCGAGGACGAAAACCTTTTTAGTGGGGGGAGAGTTGCAACGCCCCAAATTTTATTTAATTGTTTTATTTGGGATGTTGTGTTTTGGTGTGTGGGAGAATAATATATTATTGAAATATAATATTATTTTAAGAATTATATTGTGGTGGATAATTATATTACTAAGTGATAAAATAAATAATTGGAAAATACGAAGTAAGGGGTAAGGTGGTCTTTTGGTGGAATTAGTGAGGGTAATTGTGAAAGTCCCTAAGTTGGTCTAAGAGGTTATGTGATAGGAAGGAAAAGGAATCATGTTATTTGGGTGAAAAGAGAACGATCGTGAAAGTTGAGAAGAGAAGAAGAGAAAGGGCTAAAGTTGAAGAGAAGAATCCGCGGGGAAAAGGAATGTCTCGTCAAAACCAAGGTAAGAATGTGATTCTTTCATCTAATTAAGAGCTTTATAATGGGGATTTGGTAGGTTGATGATTAGGAGTGAAAAGTTTTGATGTTTGAATAGGAATTGGGTAGATTCGTTGATAATTCATTGTTGTTGTGTACTAATTATATGGAATAGATAAATTCAGAATGATGTGTGTTAATGTATGTGTATTATGTGAACAAACTGGCGTATCTCTGATGTTAGAAAAACTGATTTGTGAGGAATTTGAACTCAAAACACAACAGGAAACATTTGGAAAAAAATCGGGTTTCGTCGCACTATGACATGGGCCGTGTCACACGACACGGGCACCCGTGTCAGCCTTCTGGTTGGGAAAAAACAATCTTTTTGGTACAATATGCCTGACACGGGCCGTGTCACAGGACACGGGTGGCCGTGTCAGACCACTGTGTTTTGCTACTTGGTGTGTTTTAAAGACTTGGGCATAAGCCTCTGACACGGGTCGTGTCACAGACACGGCTGGCCGTGTCAGGTGTCTGTTTTGGGGATTTTTGGTGATTTTCGATGTTTTCGTGCTGATATTTGTAGTTGAGATATTTATTGTAGTGGTTGAAGTTGATTTATGTAGTTATATGCTAAAAATGCATGATGTTGATGATAGTTAGTTGTTGTGATAAATCATTGTATGGTGATGTTGTTGAGTTGTATTTGTAGTTGTTGTATTAATTGCATATATGTCATTGGTGTTACATGACATGTTGCATAGTTGGAACAATATACCAAGGTGGGGTATGTTCGTTGTTGTGATGTTGGTGTAATCATGAAATAGGGATCGTACGTGGCCATGAAAGAGGGGTTGGGGGTGTGATCATGAAATAGGGATCATAGTGGACCACAAAAGAGGGATCGAGAGTTTCAACGAGGATTGGATCTCGAAATAGAGACAAGAGTATGGTGCCACATGCATAGAGTCAAGTAGGGTCTCATCGCATAATTGTTGTTGATGTTGTATATGATGTTTGCATTGTGCATGATGTTTTTGTGTATATGATGTGATTATGTATTTGTTGTTGTTGAGGAATGGTGTTTTATTTATGATACTTGCCAGTTCTTATTATATTGCTCTTTTGTGATGTAAGTATCTCCCCCCTTCTGTTTGAATGTTACCCTTATGTTGGTAACGTGCAGGGGAGCAGAATAAGTCGAGTGGTGGTCAATGAAGTAGGTGTACTTCACGTCTTTAGGGTGTCAGCTCTGATACGTCGCTTTGGGTGTCGGGACATCGTTTACATTTATTTATCTTATTTTGAGGAAAAACTTTTGTAATGGAGTTATTATGTGTCAAACTTGATTTTTCACTGCATGTTGACCTATTTATTTTAAAAACGTATCATTGAGCCAAGTGTGATTTTGAGTTGAATTGTGACACTCAGATATTTTTAGTGAAATTTTTACTCTGATTTATTAATAATTTAGTGGGGAAACATTTGGGTGTTACAAAGGACAATGGCAATGCAATAATTTTTCAAGATAATTATGAATCATTTAATGTCCTGGAAGTTTCAAGCAATAATTCTAGCAAGGAATGAGTCATGGATTTTGGTTGCACTTATCATATGACTCCAAACAAAGATGTGTTTGGGAATTATGTGATCAATATGGTGGATTAGTGTTGCTGGGAAACAACAAAGCCTGCAAAATTGCAGAAATTGGATCTGTGAGATTCAAGCTTCATGATGAGTTATTAAAGTTGTTGATTGATGTCAGATATGTACCCGATCTTAAGAGAATTTTTATTTCTCTTGGTGAATTCGACCAGAAAAGATATGTGTTCAAGGGAAAACAAGGTATACTGAAAGTCATGAAGGGGTCGAAATAAGTCTTGAGAGGCAGAAATAAGCTAGACTTGTATACCCTTGAGGCTAAGATTGTAAGTGGCTAAGTAGATATTGCATCCACAAAACCTATGTCGAAGACAGATCTATGTCACATGATATTGGGTCGTGTCAGTTAAAGAGGCATAGTAAATTGGGGAAACAAAATCTGCTAGGTGGTGATAAAGTTGAAATGCTGGTATTATGTGAACCTTGTGTGTTTTGTAAAGTTTGCAGAGTGAAGTTCAATAAAGGAAAACAAAGAACACATGGATCCCCTGATTACATTCATACTGATCTTTAGGGACCTACAATAAATCATCCATACTTAAGTGCAAGGTATTTTCTATCCATAGTTGATGATTATTCCAGGAGGTTATGGATATTCACTTAGAAGACTAAGGTATTTTCTGGTTGAAAATCAAACTGGCAGGAAGGCCACGGGGATGAGGACCGATAATGGTCTTGAGTTCTGCAATGAAGCTTTCAACAATTATTATGTTGTGTCTAGTATTTCTAGGCACAAGACTGTAATAGACACTCCTTAGCAAAATCGCTTGGCTTACATATTTAATTGAACTATTCTAGAAAGGGTTAGATGCACGACCATTATGAATTTTAGAAAGGCAACCATGCACGATTTCCAATAATCATAGTTTGTTCCATCTAGAACATGTGGTCTTCCCATCATTACTTGATCCTTGTCCATTGTACCAAAAAGTATCGTCCCTGAATCTCATCCAAAAATACAGTAGGGTGCCAACTCTTGATGCCAATTGAAATTCTGGTATATCAGATCACAGATGTCCTATAAGATGTTGGAATAACTGATCTCTGCTTTCTCACACAATAAACAATATAAACAATTAAAGTTGCAGAAAATAAAGAACACACAATCAATTGTTTACCTAGTTTGGTCTAACAAACCTACTATGGGGTATACCAATCCAGGAATGAAATCCACTAAATAATATTAATTCGAAGTGAAACAACCACTGGTTTCCAACTTGTCACTTAATCCCTACTCGTGCTATATTTCTACCTAAGACACTTCCTAGGTCGAGGCACTCCTCAATTTCTTAACAATCACAATGTGATCAACAACATACTCTATGCTTAAAAGCTTTAGAGTACACACTTTACAACTCAATAAAGGTCTCCTACTCTTAACATCCAACTTGATCCCACAAAATCTGCTAGATATTCTCCAAGAAAATATAAACTTTTTCAATCTTTAGTTTCTAAAACAAATCCTTCCTGATTTGCGATCTTCAAGTCTTCAATCTCTAAAAATCTTCTCACTTGGACGCCAATTATAATCACAAATATTCTCTTTAATATTTTGTGATATTCTTCAAAGATAACAGTTACTAAAACTATAACTGACAAAGATGTTGAGTAACCTATGCTGAGACATCTCCTCCGACATCTTACAAAAATCTGTTTTTCCTTAAAACATAACATTTTCTTCAACATGTTACGACACCTTATCCAATATGTCCAATACAGTTTGTTTTACCAAAATTACTGTTAACCTCAACTGGGCAGAACTAACGTATAGAATTTTGATTAACTAAAAGAATGATATTGTTTTTGTTGAAGATGAAGTAGGTGTTTCACCTGATTTATTAAAATTTAGTTAGAAATTGTTCATAGTAAAACATGTCCCTCTTTCCAATATTCCAAATATTGATTAGTCTAATCTAGTTGTTGATGAGAATATGATTGACGTATCACCTATGCCTGGGCCTGTAAGAAATCATCTCTTCAAGATTCTTATGCAAGAAGCCAAGGCATTACAAGAAATCATAGTTACATCCACAACCAGACATGGTGTATGTGAATGATGTATGTGCCTCATCTTCTCAAGCTGTTGTACCAGATGCTGAGAAACATGTATAAGTTTTTTTCTTTTGGTGGATTTTTAAATTTTGTTTAAGATGTATGATTTATTATGCTAGATAATTTATTCTCTCCTAATGTTTTTTCCCTGAATGGTCCGAATAATTTGTTCTCTAACGATGGTTTATGTCCATTTCTTTTCAACTATTATGCTATGTGGTTTCTTATTCCAACTGTGATTATTTATTTATGTCAAAATAAGATTTAACTATATCTGATTTCATTTCATAAATCAATGAATCTATTTTTGTGTTCCTGAATCCATTTTGAAGAAGCATAAAAGGAACAAGAATAGGCTTTAGCTATAAGAAGCATAAAAGGAACAAGAATAGGCTTTAGCTATAAAACACAAACTTGAATCCATTTATCTTGTATTACTAAGTTCAATAATCATTCAAATGTTAGACATTGAAGCCACAAAAATCAAATCACAAACCAAGAACTTCCCAGATTAAAAAATTAAAATTAATTTAGAACAACACAGAATGGAGATATGATTAGGTTGTTGAAGCTTTTTCATTCTTCATAATCATATGAATTGCTTTCGACTTATCTTCTTCAACCATCTCCCTAAGAATATCATCTTCAATCTTTTCAGCCTGCCATTTCGAAGGATCTTCGACAAACTCTTGACTAAAGATCATGCAAGAAATCCACTCTTTCCATGCAGTTCTTCTGTGCTTATCTTCCTCCATCGATCCGGTTGCCAATAACTGATACACGTAAACCATTTTCTGCTGACCCGGACGAAAAGCGCGCGCAATAGCTTGCTTTGTTTTCGAAGGATTCCATTCAGAATCCAAAAAAATCACCCTGGATGCTGCTGTTAGGCTTATACCTTCAGCGCAAGCATTGATTGAAGCAAGAAGTACCTTCGAACTTCCCCGAGGATCTTCGAATTTATCTATCACTTTACCTCTTTCAAACAAGTCTAGTTCGCCGGTAAGTAACAGAATCTCTTTACCGTTTTGCCACTGAAAATATTTCTCGAATAACTCGATTAAAAACCTCACTGGTGCAAGATTGTGACAAAAGATAAGAACCTTTTCGTTTTTCACTACGCGCGAGATTAGGCTCAGAACAAATCTTACTTTGGAGCCTTTTCTCAAATCGAATTTGCTTGTTTCTAGCTTCTTCAATTCTTCATCGTCAAAAAACTTAGCTGCACATGCTGCTGCTGCTGTTTTGATCAACCATGGATGTATCGATCCGAGTGTTACCAGAAGTTCAACCTCAAGAAGGTAACCAGTGGACTCAGCCATTTTCTTCTGAAGTTTCTGTATAATCTCGTATTGTTCATCGCTCGTGTTCATGAGCAATGTATAGATTTGTAAACCAGGAAGAGTATCAGAACAATTTCCACTGTCGTAAACATCGATAAAACTGGTGGTGATTTTTCGCAGCATGTGTAGACCGATCATTTTTTCTTCATCAATATCCGAGTTAATTCTCTTCTCAATGTTATCCAAGAAACATTTCCTCGCTCTCGCCTCGAGTAAATGCGGTGCTTTCTTCACTAGTTCTCCATTTCTTCTGTATTTAGAATCTAACTCTTGGAGAACTTCGTGAACAAATTTCGGTCTAGCTAAACAAAGCGTGTTGAAATATTCGCAGAAGTTATTCTGAAACAATGTGCCTGAAAGTAATATCCTCAATTCTGTTGGAAGTTTCATTAAACATTTTCTCAATCTTGATTTTGTGCTTCTAGGATTGTGTCCTTCATCCAGTATCAAGATTCCAGGGTTTTCTCTCAATGCTTTAGCCATGTATTTTCTGTGTTCGAATTTCGATTCTTCTGATCTCATTAACGAGAAAAACGAACTATAGCCCATGACAAGAACACTAGGGTGTGAATTCCATTTCTGTATCTTGTTGATACAATCCAAAACATGCTTGACATCCCTAGTATGTTTTGGAACTCCCGGAAGAATTGTTGATTTTATCGTCCTTAAGTCTCTCGAGGTTCGACGGGTGTGAATCAGATAAACCGGCACAGGAATCTTCCATTTCTTGAACTCTTTTCGCCATGTGTAGAGTGTGGTTTTCGGAGCAAGGACTAATGGTCTTTTCCCTGGAAACAATTTCAAGTAACTTGCGAGAAAAGAAATTATGAGAAAGGTTTTTCCTGATCCGGGAGTATGAGATATAACACAGCCACCACCTGTTTCGGAGTTTTCTTTCATCAGTGCTGGTTTCATTGATCCTGCAATGTTTCTCCAAAGAAACTCAAAAGCTTTTTTCTGGTGTGCATGCATCTTTTCTTTGAGTTCTGGAATCAATTCCCAAACATTTTGATTTTCGTTCGGTATTGGTTCATCAAGATCATTAGCACGAGTCAAGAACAGATCCTTGTTATCAACTTCATCAACTTTCGGCTCGGATTTCTCTTCCTTATCTTCTCCACTGCATTGTTTCTCATCTTTGTGCCATTTCGAACGTTCCATCTATCATCATATATAAATTAACTTATCAGATAGATTCTTACTGCGGAATATTTTGTACTAAACAGTGTATCACGAACAACAATGATTTGTTCAAATAAGTTACTAAATTAAGATAAGGTTTTAGACTTTACAATGGGTTCAGAAATGTCTCGTATTGCGGTTTTCACAAAACCACATCGGATGCAGTATATTCCGATTTCTTCATCCAATCTAAAATCATGCTCACATTTTTCCTTGGATTCTTTCTCGGTATCAATCGAAACCTCAGCAGCATTTGAACCCTGCTATCGCATATAATAGTTGAGCAAAATCAGCTTTTAACCTTAGAAAACATGATAAAACCAAAATAACAAATAGAAAATTGTTACATACCTCATTCCCATTAAGAAGATAACTTGATGTCAAAGCTGTATCCATTTCTTGCCACAAAGCATCCAAATTCTCAGGACTCTCTTCCTCCTCGTCATCGCTTGATATGTTTTCTTCCTCCTCCTCCAACTTGATTGTTTCCTGCCTTGGCTCGTTAACGTTTTTCTCATCTTCAATTGGCAGACTATCGAAATTCTTCATATATGTATCGATTATTTCCTTGGAGGCATCGGCGTTTGACGTTCTACTGCCTTTATGATGCTGTTGTTCATGAACCTGACTTATGTTTGTCCAATGAAATCTTTTTGATTGAGCGCCCTTTTGGAAATGTATCCCTTCCCATTTGTTTCCAAAATCGATATCATCCAAACCATGATGAATTTGCTTCCTCTTAAGCTTTTCTCTGCAATAACTATAATAACGTCCCAAAGTAACATTATCATCGACTTCTTCATTGCACGATATTGCAGACTGATCATTGCAGGGAACCAAACTCAATGCACCAGCATTATTCTTTGCTTCAACGATGGCATTAGTCAAATGATCGTATTTTGAAGAAATTTCATCTCCATGGTCATTTTGTTCGGCATCACCTAACTTTCCTTCATTGGTTTCACTATCATCTTCTGAATCTGATTCTGAATCTGAAGAAGATTTTTCATTATATTTCAAATAAGTTCCTCTCTTGTATGGCCATGTTCTAAAGTTACCAACTTCCAACTTCTCAACCGCAAAGCCTACATAACGTTCGGGCTGTACATTCCTACGTTTCGAGCGTCTTAAACCTCCAATCTCATTTGACAGCAATGGGAGCGCTTCCTCTTCTTCACCATCATAATCACAAAACGCGTCAAATTGAGAAATAATAGGTACCAGTGATCCATTTTCAAGTTTGAAATTCACAACATCTATCAGAAAAGAACTAGTAACATCAGTATCATTTCCCATAACTTGATACACAAGCTTGTTTTGAAAAGATCGTATACTGAACGAAACCTTCTTTAGAAAAGACGTCAAAACGAACCACGAAAGATCAGATAAAAACTTCCCGAGAATTAATCTAGATTGCGATAATGCAGAGCAATCTTCCGATAAATCCCACCTATAAGGCTTAACTTCAGAACTCGTTTTTTCTTTTAATAAACCTTCAGAAGTATTATGTGGAAGCCTCTGGAGGATAAAAATTTGATCGATTCCAATTGCGTTATCCTCTTTACTCAGTGTTTTCATCTCGGTTCCAAGTGAGCCTTGATCATCATAGAAGTTCACATAAAATTGACACGAACATTTATCAGATTCGTCGTGAGGTTGTCTGTGTATGGAATTTATCCTAGCATCAATCCACATCTACAATTCACAAAAGATAAATATCAAGAAACTAAAGATCAACAAATAAATGCATACATACATACATACACCGATTTATAATAAAAAAGATTGAACTTACTGGAATAGGACTAGATTGATATGAATTATCATCAAGGTGACGAAAGCCTAATAGCATAGATATGTCGATTCCAGATCGTAGAAAGTTAGAGCAATCAGATGAAGTAGCTTTTCTTGATCCTATCCGAATATCAGATGACGATGACAAAGGAGTTTGAATCTGATGAGAATTCATGAAATGTAAGGTAGTTTTTCCAGACTCGACTTTAATGAGTTTCACAGGTTGCCATGAGCCGGACAATACTGCTTCAAATGCTGTTTACAAAGAAGAATTAGAGAAAACATATATAGTATAGTATAGATACAAATGAATTAATGTGAACATGGAGTTAAGGAAAAAAAATTATATGATTAATCAATATTCAAGAATGAGTTACTCATTTACAATTCAATGAGCTTTGTTATTTACAAATTTGGTTAATAATGTACACAATTGGAGTGTGATCTTCAACTACCACATAATATGAGAAATGATGATTTCGGTGATGCAAATCATATCAAAATTTAATATTTCAAAGCAGTTAAGGAGCAAACTAAGACTGCACACATGGTTTTAAATTGTAGCTGCACCATTGTTGATGCTGGTAGCCTCTGCAACGACATTGGTTCTCAATTGCAATGTGATTTAAAATCACTTGTGATCAACATCATATAATTTAGGGCATGGCTGTTCCATTCTTTCACTAAAAATAAAAATATAAGAACTCGAATATTTATTTTTTCGGATGCATGCCCTAGTGACAATTGCAACTACATATGCTAACCGCATGCCCTAGTGCCCTAATGTCACTATAGTTTATAAAATTTAAAAATAAAATCGTGCCGCAATGTGCGTCACGCATTCGCCGCAGTTTTTCATTGGTAGTTTTTCATAGTTATTCATTTGATTTCTTTCTCAATTTCATGGATGTGTATAGATAGATCGGGAAACAGAAACGATAAGACTTACGATAATCAGCATCAAATGGATGCTTCCATTGATGTAAATTCCTTTTTCTCTTAGGCACCATTTGAATTCAACTTTTAACACCTAATAGAGCTGATTATTCTGAAAAACACAAACACAAACTTCAACTTACAAAATCTATTCATCGCATCATAAACATATTTCAAATTGCACTCGCAAAAACAAAAACAAGTTAGTACTATTTTAACCTACACAGAAGTAGACAAAAGTTTGCAACGTTAAGACCAAACGAGATGAATCAACGTAACATGAAACATAGATCAAGAGAATAAACACGTGAAGGGTGCAACAAAGAGAAAGAAAAAGTGATGATAATACTAACCGGTAAGTAACGTAGCTGACTATGGGGTGAGTAAAAAACGTGAGAATAGATCAAAAAGGGCCTTAATTTCCGTGCAGATTCATAGGAGAGAGAATGAACGTTGAGAAAGTACAAGTACGCTATTTAAACTGCGAGAATGCAGGAAAAGAGACATCGATTCCTACCTAGACCAATCAAACTAGACAACCTTTTTTATTAATATATCTAATTTGATTCAATTGAGGTCTTGATCCAATGCATTTGTTTTTATTGGAAATTGGAAATAAGTTAATTTGAAAATTTTTCATATTTTATTTGTATTTTTTATTTATTAAATATCAATTATTTTTGGTCAAATCTTCCCTATTTTTAAGTCTAATTATTAATCTGATTTGATTCAATTGGTTTTGAAACAATGCATTTGTTTTGATTAAGATTTTTTTTTTATAATAAAATTAAATATATTTCATTTATATATATATATATATATATATATATATATATATATATATATATATATATATATATATATATATATATATATATATATATATATATATATATATATATATATATATATATATATATATATATATATATATATATTCCTTTAATGATATTAATGGAATACATACTATTTTCTAGAAAAAACACTATTTAATATATTTCTTTAGTCAAACACTAATGCTTGGAAAATATAATTTAATAAAATAATGAAAATTTGTTTTACTCTATGAAAAATAATAACTCATTTTTAGTCATTAAGAATATAAAACAAATTTCTCACTAAAAAAGATCTATAAACAAATATTAATTTTTATAATAAATAATAACTTAATTCCGAATTGTATACGCTTTATTTGGTTGATTAAGAAATAGAGGGAAAAATTGGAAGAAAAAAAAAGTAAATAATTTTTTAAAATCAGCTATAAAAGAAAATATGTGCATTTATATCATGATATAAATATCAATAATTATATGTAATACAAATAACACTTAATAATAATTTTATTTCTCATATTTAATAAATGAATGAGACGAGATTGTGATCTTTGCAAATAGTTTTGTTCAGTTTCTTTTATAACTAATGCACATTCTCCATCTCGTGACAGTTCTGGCCACTACTCACTCAAATATCCTTGTCATTCTTAATGTCGAAGATTGGATAAATCACTCCAACGTCTAAGAGTTTTGATAACTCATTATTTGTGAGATATTTATGCCTTTTATACTTGAATCTTAAGTTAGGATACACCGCACTAGGTGCTTTTTTTTACACGTTTTGTGCTTGTGTTGAAGTGGTTCTAGTGACAAGTTTTGTCACGCCGGGTACTCAAGAATACCTCATAGCAGGCCTTCGGCCAAAAGACGCTGCTAAGGGTTTTGAACTCTAGTGATATTTTGACTTGGCAACGATTTGAGAAGGAAATAGGGTTGAGCTTGAACAACTTAATGGATAATGATAAAATGCTACAACATAAATTCTAAAAAGTTGAATTGAGGTGTCACCCTGCACAACATGCTTGCTATGAGAAATGTTGTCTCCACATGTTGTTATGTATAAACCCAATAAAGATACTAATGGATAAGAAAAGGAATATACCTTAGTTTTTTGGGTCACATCAGCAGATTATCAAAATGCTCATGATCAATGGTTTGAGGTTAACCATAATACTGAAGAAGCCTATAAAAGGAGTCACATTGGGATTGAAAAAAGGTTTTAGAAATTGAAAAATCACTACATGAAAATATTTCACTAAAAGGGAATAAAGTTGAACTAGTTTCTAACGCATCTCTCTCTTTGTCATTTCTGAAGGATAACGCTCAATTTAGTGTGCCACAACTTGCCTTCGGCTAGTTGAAGACCTAGGAATTTCTTATAGATAGTCTTAGTTTAGTTTCTTTTATAAGTAAGATTCATTAATAAGAGATTAAGGAAATCCTGAACCAAAAAGACAGATTACAACCACCAAGGTGGGCCAAAACCCAACATCAACACCAATAGCAAATGAAACTACAAGAAATCAAAAGGAAATTTGGACCAATCATAAAGGCTACAATTCTGCCTACTATTGTTTCCTAAGACCAACCAGTTCCAGGAAGAAACGACTATAAAATTAAAAAGGGACTCTACATTACAAATTTCATCATTAAATAATATATTATTTCTAGACCTCCATAAATTCCAGCAAGTTATGCTCCAAATAGAAATAATATAATCCTCATTGATTATTCCTTTAAGCCGGTTAAATCAAACCAAAGTGTGGTCGCATCGCTCTGAAGCCATAATCCTCTCTATATCCAATCAGTCACAAACCTTATTCCATATCAAACCGGATTTGGGACAGTTAAAGAAAAGGTGGGACGCATCCTCGTTGTCCCTAAAGCAAAACATACACACCTTATCGTGTGGATTATCGATAATGCCTCTCGCCACCAAATTCATACGGGTTGGCAGCCTATCAATAATCACATTGTTGTGTGATCTTAAACTGCTTGTTCGTTCATTTAATATGACAACACATGATTTTAATTGATGCAAATCTTCTAATAAAAAATTAAAATTTAAAAACCCTAAATGTTAATTTATTTCAAAATCTAATGAAAATTTTTCATTTAACTGTCTTTCAACTATATAGGTCTTTCAATTGTATATTTCTAACATCTCTTAGTTATTAGTTAAGGGGTAAACTAGACGATACACATGGTTTTAAATTGTGGCTACATAATTTGATGTTGGTAGTCTCTACAACGACATTGATTCATAATTGTAATGTGATTAAAATCACTTGTGATCAACATCATATAATTTATGGCATGGTTATTTCATTCTTTTCACTAAAAATAAAAATAAAAATACTTAAAATACTTATTTTTTCGGATGCAATGAAAAATATTAATCATCAAAATTGCAACCACAACCACCTACCCTAATCACCAAAATTGCAACCACATTCGCTGACTGCACGCCCTAATGCCTTAATGTCACCTAATAATTTATAAATTTTAAAAATAAAATTGCGTCGCAGTGGGCGTCACAAACAATGCTAAAAATTTCATTGGTAATTTTTCATATATAGTTATTTGTTTGATTTCTTTCCCAATTTCATGCATGTGTATAGGAACAGAAAAGAGAAGACTTACGATAATCAACATCAAATGGATGCATGCTTCCATTGATGTAAATTCCTTTTTCTCGATGCCATTTAAATTCAATTTTTAACACCTAATAGAGTTGATTTCCCTGCGCTATTTTAATGGATTTTTTAGTTTTTAAATCCATATACACCAAATTACCCGACTCAACTCACTTTTATGAAATTTTTTGGTTGGGTTGGACCAGATTTTGTGGGTTGACCCAACCTATGTACACCCCCTACAACTAATCACATGACACAATTTTTTTTTTATTATTTATAAAATAATACAATTATTTATTATTTTCAATGCCTTTTATACTAAGGGTAACCTTACCCAACTTTTTAAGTTGGATATATATATATATATATATATATATATATATATATATATATATATATATATATATATATATATATATATATATATATATATAATGCATTGTCAGTATTTATACTATTATCCAATAGAATTATAATATTCCACCATATCATATCAACATTTTAAAATTAAATGTATGATTTGGCGGGAAACATGTCTATGATTGGTTGATAGTGCCCAAGTCGTCGGGCATGACCCGCAACCCACTAACCTGGACGTGGGGATACAACGTCTTCCCCACATGCACCACGTCACTCAACTATCCTACATTATCTCCTCAGATATAGGGATAGTTGGACCAAGGGCAAGACCACATGCCAGGTCTTACTTGCTCCTGCGCATTCCTTGGCAGTTCTTGCTTGGGCCTCGCTGACCCAACCCAAGTAAGATCCTTGGCCCAACATGAACAGAAAACACGACCATAACTATGCCCTCGACCTCGTCGACTACAACGGGCCAGAAGACGATCAACATGTCATTCACGAATCCGATCCAAGGGACAGACAACCTTCCACCCCGTCGCCTGAGCCTGAGGACAATGGTGTTCCTCAACTCCAGCCAACAACTGCCTTTCAGCCCATCCTGGTACCAGTCGAAGGGGACCCCACCATGATAGCCATGGTGAACGCACTCAACCAGACTAACCTCATGTTCTTTCAACAACAGGAGAGGATCATGGCATTGGAGACAGAGCACTAGACTAATCCTCCTCGACATGGACGCGAATCTAAGCCTGAGAGACGCCAGCCAGAGGCAGCCAAGAAGCGAGGACGTTCATCTCCTTGTCATGGATGATGCTCCCCCGAACCAAAGAAAAACAAATCCAGGGGGCATCCCGAGTTACTGAATGACCAGCCGAGAACTTCCCTTCGACGTGCTCAGAGTCCCAGAAACAAGAACTACTCTCCTTTGAGGAGTGATGAAGAGGACCCTCGCTGCGCACTTTCGTGAGCCATCATGGAAACTCCACTCCCAGCAGGCATGGAGAAGCCCCCATATCTAGCAATTTCCTGTTACGTTTGGTGATTTCCTGTATAAAAATTCTATCTAAATACATGGTTTTGTCATATCAAAAAGGGGGAGATTGTAAGAACAAGATTTGTCTCTCCCTTCCATCTCTATGTTGTGATGATAACAATGGAGTATTTATGAAAGAACCATTTTACATTCTGATGTTTGTTGAAGTGCAAATCATGAATATTATATATATTAAGATCAAACAAACATTATGAATGAGTACACAAATGCTAATATGCAAAGTTACTATGTGTAACATTAGTTGCAAGCGTGCTGAAGAAACAAGTGTGCTTCTGAATCTAAACACAATAAGTAATATCCAAGGATGCGGATGTTGCGTTGGCAATGCTCTTGTGGATGTTATTTTGAATGTGGTTCTGATCAGATAGTGAAGCAAAACTTCTGAAATTAATCTTCTGAAGAACTAAGTTCTGAAGACTCTGATGACTTGAAGTTATGAAGACTTAACACCTAAAGACCAATTGGTTGAAAGATTATAAAGACTTACAAGTTCTGAAGATTAAGGTTCTAAAGAACCAAGTACTGAAGACTCTGAAGACAATGTTCTACGTGAACAAAGTTCTGAAGACTCTAAGACTTGAAGTTCTGAAGATCATGGGTTTCAAGACAAGTGCTAAAGTCATGTAGAACGTAGTTCTATGTGAACAAGTTCTGAAGACTAAAGACTTATGTTCTCTGAAAAAGCCAAGTATCACCGTCTTTAGCTCATGCTTCATTCATTGATTTATAATCAGAAACCTCTGAAGTTCATATGACAATGTTACTGCTGGCAAGGATAGTATAGTACGATAATGCTTTATCCCACTATGTCTCCACTATCTTTGAATTTTGGAAAAGGACAATATGTGGTTATACTATTTAATTCCTTATGTAACAGTTTCCTCAGTGGCCAAATTGGGCTGTAACGACTTTTTTTATGCTTGTCTATAAAAGGAAAACATCACATGCTTTATGATGTTGTTGGCTCCTAATGGAAGCACAACCACATGTGTTGATGTTGTTGATTCCTATTGAATCCTCATTGGTTCAAACGAACAATCACACTCTTGAGTGTTATTGATTTTGAATAGTAACTCAATCTGGTTGATTATCCTCAAACTGAATATTCTTTTATGTGAAATAATCATGGATACAACCATTGGTTTATGTGTTGGTGTTGATTGATATAACCAAAAGGTTTCTAAATACACATACAACAAAGTTGTCAAATTGTCTTTAAACCATGTTGTTGATGTTGTCATACAATAACATAAGGTTGATTATAAATAAAGATAACATTGGAACAAGCCGCAAAGAGTTTACTTGAATATGCATCTCTTCTAGCTGATTACTCTTTGTCAACAATCTGCTGAAAGCAGAGAGATCTTGAATTCACGATTTTCTTAACTTCATATGCTGCAGAAGACTTGTAAAGTCGCAAAAGACAATGAAGATGATCATGGAAGCTTCAACTACAAATCAACTACTGAAGTGATCATTGGATTGAAGAATAACATGGGATGTTGTCTAGAAATGTTCTTAAGTGAATCAAGACGAAGAAGTCCTTCTCAAGCTCAATTGAAGATCAAGCTAGCAAAACTTTTGAATAAGAAGAAGAAGACTTCAACCTTCAAGTGCTCAATGAAGAAGCAACTTGAAAAATCATAAGACCATACAACAAAGCAAGAGTAAAATGTAATATTCTTAGTGTGTATTTAGGTTCTTCTGATGTACTTAAAGAGTTTACAATCTGCTTATGTAAGAATCAAAACAAATGTAAACAACCATTTCCTTAAAGGACCGAGTGAAAGTCAGAACTTTAGGAAGGCACATAAATTAGTTTCTAGTGCATTCATAGAACTTTGTGTTCTGATGATATGTTTTGGGGCTAAGGTTCTGGTGCATCCCAGAACAGTTGGTTCTGGAGCCTGAAGTTACAACAGGTTGTTGTGTAGTTAGTCATGATTGTAGGTCGTGCAAGAAGTCATGACACGTGGTGTTGTGCAGTTAGTTTCGGCTAGTTGCCGCACAGGAAGTCACAAAGATTCTGTGTATTTAGTCAGGACAGTTGGCCGCGCGATTGTAATATAATGATTTGGTTATAGTGGATTAAGTCCTTATTTAAGGCGAAAGCACCTAGGCAAGTGGATTGGATTAGCTTGAGAAGTTCTCAAGTGAACCAGGATATATCGTGTGTTCTTTACTCTTGCTTTATGCTTTACATTCTTTTATGCTTCCGCGACGCATTCATAGCATAGCTTGACGCAACTCATTAAAGTGCGAAAAGTAACCAAGAGTGAAAACTTCAATTTTATCCCCACCTTTCTTGTGTTTTTCTTACACCTTCATATTGGTCCTCGAGTTTCTAGTGTCCTCTCTCTCTCTCTCTCTCTCTCTCTCTCTCTCTCTCGTGCACGCGCGAGTTAAACTTGTCCTTCGAATGGGAGGAGTCAACCTTCATATATTTTTTGAGGTGCCCCTCTTGTATTAGTATCTCGATTTCTTTTTTGAACTGATAACACTTTTCTGTGTGATGCCCCTTGACTATATGAAACTTGCACCAACTTCTTGACTCAGAACCCATCACGTCCACCTTGGGAGCAGGCAGCGTGGGGATATTTTTCAAGTGGAAAACCTTGTGCCAGATCTTCTCATGCCAAGTATGTAAAGGTGTAAATTTCTTCGTCGCCTTACATACCCTTATGAATGTGGTTTTGTCCCGTATGTGTGAGGTGTAAGTGTTATTCCTTTTATGATGTGGGTCTTCGGCGTCAAGAATATGCTTTGATGTTGCACGTCTTCTTTTTTGCATTTCTTTCCTCTCCCTTATGTAACACTCTACTTTGGTGACCAATTATTCCAACGATTGCATCGACTTCTAGGCGATGGACTCATTGAAGTTCCTACCCCCAATCCATTTTGAAACTCCCCCACAAACATTTCTTGGTTCAGTGGGATAACCATGATGGTGGCCTCGTTAAAGAGGACGAGGTAGTCCTTCAATGACTCTGACAAACCTTGGCGTATGTTAAACAGGCTTGTGGTAGACATCTTTATATGGCCACTGACAGCGAACTCGTGCATTATCTTTCTTACCAATTCTTGATAGTTGATGATGGAGACACGAGGTACACCTTTATATCATCGAAGGATGGCATCCTTGAAGGTACTAGATAACAATTTTCACTCTAAGGAGTCAGATGCTCCTATGATGGCTATCTATGTGTTGATGGAGGCAACATGCTCATAGGGATCGCTGCATCCATCAAACTTGGCCAAGGAAGGTACTTTGAAGTCCTCAGGGACGTGCACCCCATATATCTCATCTGAGAGTGGTTAGGGGTCTAATAGTTTCATCTCCTTTGGTGGATTGGACTCATGTTGGCTTTGTCTGATGTGTGGACGTCATCCTCCAATGTTTGGTTATAGCTCCATAACTCATCCATGGAAACATGCATCTCTGGTAGGGCATTTACATCGCCACTACCGTTGGCATCATCTAGCATATGGTATGAAGCTCACTTATTAACCATGGCCTATATTGGCTAGACGTTAGAGTAAAGGGTGGTAGTAGATAAAGTGATAATGTTGAAGATGGTGTAACCCATGCATGTTTTGTCGGGACCCACGGTGGGCATCACTATATTGGTAAAAAAGTACATGTGTGCATGTTCCTTCTACTAGGACAGGGGACTCAGATGTCTTAGTATTTTTATAAAGGCTTAAATAATGTTTTTCGTTCCTATAATTTAGTGAGTTTTTGATTTTCGTCCCTATAATTTTTTTTTGGTTTTAGTCCATATATTTTACTTTTTGCTTGCAGTTTAGTCCCTAAAGCCAACATCCGCAGGAAAATTAGCAGGTTTCATGCAGATTTTCCTGCAAATTTTGATTTTAGGGACTAAAACCTAATGTGAATGTGAAATATAAGGACTAAAACAAAAATAAATAAATTACAAGGACTAAAATAAAAAACAAGCTAACTTATAGGGACGAAAACAATATTTAAGCCTTTTATAAAAATATGGGTGGTTAGGGCCTGTCCACGACGATAATAAGCCTTGTATGGTGGTATTTTACGGTGGTTTAGGGGTCCTACTCACGTGAGGTGAAATATCCTATTGACGGACACTGCACTTAGGTATAAGCTTTTTAGGAGTGTGATCATAGAAGTTAAGATCTTGTTAAGCGTTATGCTTTAAGGTGTAATGACATGTCCTCTCCTTCTTTGAGGGAGGTGGTATATATAAAGGCCTTTTGGATAATCCTAAGTGACGACAATTTCTCCTTCCTAATTAGGAGAATTTATTGACCACCTAACCTTTCAGAATAATGGTAGACTCGACCTTACTTGACTAACGACTTTACACATCATGACTATTGAAGGCGAATTATTATATAGTCGCCTAGGCAATACCATTCTTTATATTCTTTTAACATAGTGTAAACACCCCAAATTTGCCCTCACCCATTCACACCATGGCTTGTGATATCCTCATATACATAAGTTCAATCATAGCATCTCATATTGCCTATTTGCTTCACTGCATTGTTTCTAAGTCATCTGCATCTAGGGTGTGTGATCTGAGTAATCCAAGAGCCATTTGAGCCACTCCAAAGGTCACCAATCACTTCAAAGGGGTCCATGTATGTTCAAGCATCATATTATATTCTCTCAAAGTCAAGAATGTAAAAAATCACAAGAACTGAGGATGGCATGGAAGCAGAGCCAGGTTTAACTACACAGATGACCTAAAATTAGGGTTTTGGTTTCAAAGGCCATAACTCCAAATTTTTTGGTCATTTTTGTTTCTATTGGTCTCTATATGGTATAGGGATCATGCATATCAATTTTCATGAAGAAATTCCATGGGGAAGTCATCTGGTCAAGAGTTGACTTTTTGAGCAAGTCAGTGCAAAATCAGGGCATCTGAGGCCCTCAATGACCCAACCAAAGGGTGTCCTTCATCATTTTGATTGTGTGTGATCTTTATTTGATCATAGAAGATGTTAGAAGTTCACAAATTTGAAGAATTTCAAGCTATTTGCAAAGTTGACTTTTTGGGAAAGTTGACTTATAATGGAAACTTGCCATTTTGGGAAACTTTTTCAACCCTTGCTTTTTGATTCAAAAATGCTTCAAATGGGAAAACTTTGGTCATGAAAGTTGTAGAATGGATCATTCCCTTTTCAAAAAGTACAAGAACATGACCTAATTCATTTTGGATCAAAAGTTATGACTTGTCAAAGTTGGGAAAAATCACATAATTTCAAGTTATGCACCAAAGAGGGAAACTTGCAAATTCTTGTACCAAGGAAATTTGTGACTTCTAATTGATGTATAACCTTTACACAAACATCATACATGACTTAAACTTCAGATTGGCCCAATAATTTCTTAAGTTCCATGCCTTAAACTTCAAGAATTACAAAAGGGGCCAAAGTTGTGACAATTTGCAAAAGGGATCAAAACTTCTCATCCACTTGCCTCAGTTCACAAAATCTGATCCAAAAGAATTCCTTGATCCTTGCTGAACTCAACCATGCCCCTATCTCAGCCTGCCACTTGCCCATACCTCCAAGTACAACTTTCTTGACTTTTTGCAACTTGAAGCCATACCAATCCCACAGTGACACAACCACTCTCTGCCCAATCCAGACTTTACAAACACACTCCAAGGCTTCATTTTCATAAGACACACAAGCCTGGAAGCCCCAAGAACACATCATTCTCATTTTCCACCTCTTATGCAAAACCATTCGAAACTCGTCATACAAACATCAAACACACAAACAAACTTCATAGAACATCTCAGCATGTTCCACTGATCACAAACCAACCATTGTTTTGGCCTGAAACTTCCCCCATCACAAATACGATTTTCACACTCCCTTGGCCTGAGCTTCTGCCAACTCTCTCTAGAGGCCACATAAACTCCAACTAAGTGTCAAAAGCTTCAAAGGAGGATCATTGGAGCTTGTTTGAGCCAGAGAAGAAGCCAGAAAGTCCCTGTTTCGAAAGCTCAATCTCAGGTAGCATGATGAACAAATTTTCCAGAACTTTAATTTCTTGTTAGAATGTTGTTCTGTATGTTGCCCTGATCATGGGGATCTATTTATTTTTGAAAATGAGCCAGAAACAAGCATGTTATGATGATCTGAAAGTTTGCCCGTAAAAATGTTCTTGCTTGTTTCCTTTGATTCAGTGAAAATAAATGTTGTTTGAGTTAGGGTTTATGCTTAGTGATGTTCATAGATTGATTCTGGAGAGTTTTGTGAGGATTTGATGCGTATTAAGAGAGATAGGGATTTTGGCTTGCCGGAGAAGTTGACCGGAACACTGTTCCGGTCATCTGAAAGTGATTAGGGCACTGAATTAGGGTTTAATCATAATTAGGGGAATTTGAATGCTGGCCGTCCAGATGCGCGCCTAGTCAATTCGCGCGCGTCCCAGTTTGAATCCTAGCCATTTGATCTGTTGACTTTCTCATTTTTCAGTTTAAATTCATTTTATTTTTATTTGTTTCATATTTATTTTGCACAAATTAATTAAAATAGTAAAAATCATTGAAAAATTCTGAAAATTTTTATCAAACCTTTTATTAATTTTCAAAAACCAAAAATATTTTTATTTTTATTTTTTGCATAAAAAATTATTTTTAAATCATTTAAAAGTTTATTTTTAATTAATTAATGAAAATTAATTAATTAAAAATACTTTTAGGTATTTAAAAATCACAAAAAAATTCATGTAACCTTTAAAAACATTTAGAAACATTGTTCAACCCTCAAACCAAATTTATTTTTTGTTCTTGATGCCCTTTGATCATTTTCAATGGAATTAATTTCACTTCAAGGCATTATTTTGATTCAAACTTCAAAAATTCATTTCTGCCTAACCATTGAGAGTTGGACAATGATTCTTTTTGCATTGCATCTTACATATCATGTAGTTTATAGGATTAAATTGGCTTGAATTGATCTTGCATTTTCAATTTGTTTGACATTTTTTCTTGACAAGGTACCTTAAAACCCTAGCCAACTTAGGAAATTCATAACTTACACTAGGTTAAGAATTGGATCCTCTCCTTTGGGCAGTGAGTTTGTATAGGTTTAGGGTTCCTTTGAATGCCCTTTTCAAATTTTTATCATGATGTTTGCTTCTGGTTTTGAATTTTGTTTTGTGCATTGACCATGAACCCTAATTTGGGCTTTCTTTTGCATTCATCTTACATTTGCTTGCATACCATGACTTGCCATGACATTTTATGCATTCATTTGATTCATGATACATCTTAAGACATATTAGAATCATGTTTGATCATTGCATCTTTCATTTGCCATGTTGTATGTCATTTGCATTTCATAACTTTTCATGTATGTTCATGTTTCTAAGCATGCTTCTCTTGCATCCATATGTTTGTATGATCATCCTAATGCCTTGCCTCATGTTTGCATCATCTCTTAGCATCATTAAAATCATACTCATGCTTCTGGTTTTGGTTTGCATCATCACATCTCATCCCATTTGCATTGCATTCCATTCCTTTTGCTAACTTTTCAGGTGGTAAGTTGTTTGAGAAGTGAATTTGCCTTCACTTCTCACAATCTCTTTTCATCTCTATTATGCATCATTGCTGCATTTTTGTATGTGTTTGGATTGAGCTTGCTCATTCTTGTTCATCTCACTTTCTTTCTTCAAGCAACTTGCCTTCTTAAGTGAAGCAAGTTGTTTTGCTTCTCTTTGCTCCTTTCATCTGCTTCTCTCCTTGGTGGTTTTCTTGAAGATCTTTCTCTTAAACCTCACAAACCCTAGGAATGACCAAGCATGATAACAACTAGGGTTGATTAGTCCCCCACTTAGATTTCACCTTTGTGTCTCTTTGAGTCTTCTCTTCTCACCTCATAATCAGGGACTAAACCATAAAGGCTTTAAGGCTTTGTGATTAAGCTTATGCCTGCATCCTTCTATTAGGATGGAGTGTATAACTTTAATCCTAAGTGTTAAACCCTTAATGTGTTTAAATCCTTTAATCAATTCACTTAATAATCACCAAGACATCAAGCTTGTAACTTGGGCCTTGCATTAGGGTTCTAATTCTTCCTTAAATGGTTAAGAAGGACTAACCCTAGTGTTAATGGACAAGTCCTCCTCAAGTTATCTTACAAACCCTAAAAATCACTTCTTCATCATATCATTAATTAAAATCCACTTAATAAAGGCTTTGTTTTGTCATGAGTTTAATCCCTAATCATGGATTAAGTTAAGGAGTTTTCCTCAGCTTAAACATTCTCATCTATTATCCTTCTATTAGGATGGTGTAATGAGTCTGTTTAATCCCTGATTATGGCTTAATCTCATTACTTAACACTAAACAAAAACAACAAAAATATCTAAATAATCACAAGTAGGTTAATGATCTTAATCCTGCATCAAAGGTGATTAAGTGTGAGATGCTGACTTCACACTTAAGGTATTCTCATTACCCCTAATCAGAGGGAGGATGTGATGAGTTTACTAACCCATTGGTTTAGGCTTAAGCTCATTAACTTATGACAAACTTCAAAAAGCAATAAAAGACTGAAAACTCAAAAACAAACAATAATCGTCTCCTTCGGGATTCTTTTCTCACCTCATTCACTCACAAGCGAGAACTTGCTTCTTCCGTCTAATGCAAGACAGTTTGCACCTGGGCCAGACAGGTCATACACTTGAGCATAGGCAAGTAAGCAGTTCACATGTCAATTCACCTTTCAGTCTCTTTGAGTCGAACTACGGTGTTCTGACTTCCTCATTGCACGAGAGGATACGTAGGCATAACTTAACAGTTATCGAACAAAAGTCTCTGTATATTCCCCCTCTTTCTAGCCTTATTCTTTTAGCCTCATTATCATGAGCATTTCACTTTGTCCTTACACTGACACTTCACTTATACACTTCACATTCTTTTTTACACTGACACTTGCATTCTTTCCAGCTTTTATACACAGATTGCACTGACATTACCCTTTTTAAACACAAATCTTTTAAGCGTGGATCCCGTCGAGTACGACGGACAATCTGGGTGCTAATACCTTCCCAGGTTGTAACCAACCCCCTTTCTCAGTCTCTCTGGTTCGCAACCGTCTTGTCCATATCTTTCTAGGTCTATGCAGCATTGCCTTTCCTCCGGGATAAAAAATGCCTAGTTGGCGACTCTTTTCTTTTATTGTGAGTTCACTCCTGTGTGTTCTCATTCCTCTTTTCGCCGACCGTTCGCGTCTGTACCCCTTCTGACCTGAGGTGTCATTTGGTGGGAGCGACAACTTGGCGACTCTGCTGGGACCCTTATACTGTAACCAGGGCTGCTGGTTCTTTTTGTGGGTTCCTCCTAGCGCTTGTTTGATTTGTGTTTACTAGGGTGTTATGTGCCATTTGTGTTTGTATATTTGCTTTATTTACTGCTTTATGTACAATTATTTATTGCTTTCTTTACAGCTTTATATATCACTCTGTCATGCTGTTATCTGGTTGGACCTGGTTTTTGTCTTGGTGGGTGGGGTTCATTGAGAGTTTAAGGTCCTATACCTGGGACCTGAGTGACACCTAGGCTAGAGTGGTTCATGTTCTTTCCCATTTCATTTCGGTCTGGTGCGGGAATATGAAACACGGTTCAGATATGGGTTTCTTCTTGAGAACTTTGTGCTACAGATCTCCTGTAGTGCTAGGGCTATCTGGGAAGCCTGCTAAGTCTGGATGACCTTTATTATTGACCTTCAGAAACTGAGGTGAATTAGAGGAGGATCCTTTATGGTTATTGTAAACATTGTACCCCCGGGTTAGAAGTGTTTACACTTCTCATAACTGATCCAAGTCTGAGGATCCTTGTTTTAGAACATCACCTGTGAGGGGGGTTGGGCTGTTTACAGGTTTGCAGGAACCCTTGGCCACATCATACCCTGTTACCTATTGTGTTTAAGAATGCTTCACTTTGGACAGTTCTTGTGATTTAACCCAGGACATGTGACTCTTTATTTGAGTCCCCCACCTTGGTTACTGGACTTTTGAACCTCCATCTAGACTTCTTAAGCATACATGGACCTTTTATACCCAGGCAGTAATCAGATCCAGCTTGATCACAAACCCTTGCATATCATTTGCATACTCATCATTGCATCATTTTAACATTTTCTTATTTGTTTTTCAGGGTATCCATATTACATTTGGCTTGGTTTTTGACCCCTTCATCTACATAGACCCTTTATTCATCAGCTATCTGCTTCAGCCATCTTTATCAGTTGTCTGCCTCAGCTATTGCCTGTTTCAGCTACCCCCATCATCATCCTCAGCCTATCAGTGGCCCATCTCTAGTATCAGTCTTCATTATCAGCATCTGTTCTCAGCTCTTCATCAGCAGTTATGGCACCCAAGAAGAGCAACATCTCATATCATTTCTTTGAGCCTGTGCTGGCTGGCATCAGGCAGGTCCAGGCACTCATTACTCCAGACCATATCCCATTATTCAGAGAACATTATGGAAGCATCCTTGATATGGTTATGGACTTGGACCCTTCTCAGAGGAGTTTGATTCACACTTGCCTACAGTTCTATGATCCCCCTTTGAGATGCTTCACTTTCCAGAATTTTCAGTTGGGACCCCTGTTGGAGGAGTTTTCATCACTGGTTGGAGTGCCTATCAGGGGTGGTATCCCCTTCAACCCAGAGATGGCTTTTCCCAGCAATGAAGAAGTGGCAAAGGCACTGCATTTGGAACCTATTCTGATTGAGCAGAACATGACAACAAAGGCTGGAATTCCTGGCCTACACTTGGATTTCTTGACTTCTCAGGCCATCCTGAAGGCCTCTCTGGGAGAATGGAAGGCAGTTTGTGCATTGTTAGCCCTTAGTATATATGGGGTTATACTTTTTGCAGATGAGCCCAAGTTTATCAGCAAGAATGCTATTCATCTCTTCCTTTTAAGGAACCCTGTGCCCACCTTGCTGGGAGATTTCTATTATTCTGTTCACCAAAGGAATGAGAAGCAGAGAGGGAGATTGGTGAGATGTTGTGCTCCTCTATTTCATACCTGGCTGCTTAAACACCTACCCAAGACTGATGCTTTCTTGAACCCTCACCAACAGAAGAATTGGGCTAGAAGACTCACTGCTTTAACTTCAGATGACATCAGATGGTGCACCCAGAGCACCAAGGGCAGGGACATAATTACTAGCTGTGGGCAGTTTCCCAATGTACCTCTGATAGGAGTGAAGGGTTGCATCAACTACAACCCTTTTCTATTCAAAAGACAGTTAGGCTATGCTCTGGTTCACCCTCCTAAAGTGCAAGACTTGGCTGAAACCCTGTATTGTGAGATAAAGCCTAATCTAGCTGTTGTCAGACAATCATCCTGGGCTTGGGACAACATCCAGACCAAAGGGATGGCCATTCTTGGGAAATGCAACAATGTGGCTTCAACACAGTATTATGAGTGGTCTCATGCTAGGGCTCGGATTTCTGGGATGCCTTTCACCATTGAGGATGCACCTGGACCATCCACAGCACCACCTCCAGCCACTGTCAGCCTGGAAGAATTTGAGAAGCTGAAGGAGAGGAATGAGAATTTGTCTCAAGCTCTGCAGAAGACCCTCTGGGAGAGGAGTGATGGTCGTCTAGACATTGAGAGGTTAGAAAAGCTAAAGGTGGAACATCTAGCCAGGATTGAGAAGTCAGAGGACTACATCAAGAAATCAAGAGCAGGAGAGCAAATTTTGAAGAATGCCTGTAAAGAGGCCCAGTTTCAGAAGGCTAGAACTGATCTTTATCTGAAAGAAAGTCAAGCTAGGTGGGTCAGGATCACTGAAGCTCGCACTCAAGAAGATAAGAGAACTCAAGACAGAATTGAGCAGTTGGAGGCAAATGAAAAGAAGCAACAGGAGGCTCTGCTAGCAGCCCAGAAGGAAATTTCAGAACTGAAGTTTAGGGCTGGTGTGAAGAGGTCAAAGGACCAGGACAAGCACAAGAAGCTGATTGCTGCTATTGCCACCAGGAACCTTCTCATCAGAAGCATTACAAAGCATCCGGCTGATCCTGTAACTGAAGCACTTCTGAAGGAGGTTAAGGAAGATGAGTTTGGCTTAGATGTTTGATCAATTTGCTTGTTGCTATTTCCATTTGATGTACTTTTCTTCTTATTGTATTTTGACCCTTCAGGGGCACGTGTTGTAAAAATAGGCTATGTATTATTCACCCTTTGTAATATATTTGTTAGTTTGTTTCACTGAGTTTTCTTCCTCTCAAGCCACATCAAAGCATCTTCCTCAGGGTCTGGAAAGGTCAAAACCAAGTGCCAAGCCGGATACCTTGGAAACAAATAAGCATACTGCATTGCATACTAACCTTTGTTTTGTTTTGTAGGTTTTGTTTTGATTGTTACTAACTCTGTTGTGATTCAGGAATTATTGCTCGTCGTCGGGTGTTCCCTCTCAACCGTCCACACAGATATCCTACTCGCAACAACCTTCCTAGTATCCAGATGGACCAAGTATAGCAAGAGCTGACAAAGGTCAGAACCCAGATGGTTAATGAAAGGCTGGAGATGAGAAACCAAATGACCCAGTTCATGGAGGTGATGAATGGCTTGGCTCAAAGCCAAGAGAGATTGAAGGCATTGGTAGAAAGACAGACCCCGGAGGAACCTCCTCTAGGAACTGGAGGAACAAGTAACAATGAGAGGGGTCAGCCCCATATTAACCCACCCGTATATGGGCCTCATCTGCATCCGGAAGTCAATATCCCGGTTAATGTGCAAGGAAATACAACTGCGGGCAGAATCTTACAAGAAGACCCCCAAGAGGATCAATTCACTGTAATGGGAGCTGGGGATGAAGCCTATGATAGAAGGCTTGATGAAATTGCTGAGAAATTGAGATCTCTGGAGTCCCAAAACTCCCTAGGTTTTGATGTCATGGACATGGGATTAGTGGAGGGGGTAAGAATTCCCCACAAGTTTAAACCACCGTGCTTCGAGAAGTACAACGGAACTTCCTGTCCACGAACCCACTTGCAGTCTTTTCTGGGGAGACTTAAGGCATACACTATGGATGAAAAACTATGGATGTTTTATTTCGAAGATAGTTTGACTGGGGCTTCAAGGGAATGGTACTCTCACTTGACCAGAGCTACTATCAGGTGCTGGAAGGACCTAGTTGAGGCTTTCATCAGACAGTACCAATACAACCTGGACATGGCTCCTAACAGAACCCTTCTGATGGGAATGTCTCAGTCGTCCAGGGAAAGCTTCAGGGAATATGCCCAGAGGTGGAGACAGCTTGCTGCTGCTGTTCAGCCACCCATGTCGGAAAGAGAAATGGCCGACATGTTCATGAATACCCTGCAAGGAACATATATTGACAGGCTAGCTGCCTTTTCTTCCACCAGCTTCGCTGACGTAGTTATAGCTGGAGAAAGAATTGAGAGCCTTCTGAAGATGGGTAAAATTTCGGATAATGGTGCAAGTTCGTCGAGTAATCCCAGGAAGCCTTTTGTGGGACCTAGAAGAACCGGTGAGACAAATGCTATTCATGCCAACAAGGGCAAGCCTCAGTACCTTCACAGATCAGTAGCAGCTGTCACTATGCCAGCTCCGGTTCCTCAGCAACCAGCATATCAACCACAACAACAACCACACTATCAACAGCAAGTTCAGTATCCGCCACAAAGAAACTACTACAACAATAACAACAGCAATCAACAGCAAAGACCCTTTCAGCAAAGACCATCACAGGCAAATAGGGTGATTGACCCTATCCCTATGCCTTATGCCGCTTTATTGCCACAACTCCTGAAACTCAACCTAGTTGAGCTAAGGACATTGGCACCTCCAGATCCTGCCAGTCTTCCAAGAAATTATGATGTCAACGCCCGGTGTGCTTTTCACTCCAATGCACCTGGCCACAATACGGAGAAATGCAGGGCTTTACAAATGAAGGTACAAGACCTGGTGGATTCTAAAGCTCTCAACTTTGCACCCCCGCCAAATGTCAACAAGAATCCCATGCCCAATCATGGAGGACCAAGAATTAATGCCATTGAGGAAGACAAGCCATATTTCTTAATCACCAGTGTTGGGCAGATTCGAACACCTCTGGTAGAAATTAAAGCTCAGCTTCTAGAATGCCAGATGTTCCCCGGGTGTGAGCTTGGTTGTGGTTATTGCAACATTTCGGCCAACGGGTGTGATAACTTGAGAAGCGGCATAGATGGTCTTATCAATAGTGGTATACTTCAGATCACAACATCGGCGTCTACAAATCCAGCAATCCCTTTGACAACAATTCCTGACTCTTCTACAACTGCAATAACAATCATTCCAACCAATTCATCAATATCATCAACAATGGCTCCGTCCATCACTTCAACAAATCAGATATCAACAACCATCTCTTCTACAACATCAGCACCCCTTCATTCAACAGAATCTTCTACAACGCCAACAGATATCTCAGCAGTCACCATTTATTATGATCCAGCATATGTTCCTCCAAACAACAATTTTCAACAACAAGCAGTGGCATCTCCTGCCAGGTCACCAGTCACCATCTACTACGATCCGCACACCGTTTCAGTACCCTCCTCTGCTGCAGTCAGTCCAGTTACCATCACGGTGCCTGGACCCGTTCCATATGAAAGCAGTAATGCCATCCCTTGGCATTATGGCTCTGACCTCTACTGCAACGGGGAGAAAATCACTTTGGATTCTTCAACCTCTTCTCCACAGATTGATAATGTTGGGGGAGGCGGAGGCTTCACCAGAAGCGGATGCCTTTTTGCCTCACAATTGCAAAGACCTAACGCCGAAGCAGAAGCTGCTGCTAAAGCAAAAGGAAAAAGTGTGGTAGTTGAAGAGCCAACTATCAAAGAAACACAGAAGACATCTTTTGAGCAAGATGTAGACGAGTTTATGAGGATTATAAAAAGAAGTGATTACAAGGTGGTGGATCAGCTTCACCAAACTCCCTCAAAGATCTCCATATTATCCCTGCTGATGTGTTCTGAAGCTCACAGGAATGCATTACTGAAAGTCTTGCACGCAACATACGTGCCAGAAGAGATCACTGTTAATCAGCTAGAAACCGTGGTAGCAAATGTCAACACCAGTCATGGGCTGGGCTTTACTAATACTGATTTAACAACTGGGGGACGTAACCACAACAAGGCTTTACACATCACTCTAGAGTGCAAAGGTGCTGTTCTATCTCATGTACTGGTGGACACTGGGTCTTCACTCAATGTTCTACCAAAGAAAGCCTTAGTGAAGCTGGAGTATGATGGCTTGGCATTGCGTCCAAGTAATTTGGTGGTGAGAGCTTTTGATGGCTCTAAAAGATCAGTGCTAGGGGAGATTGATCTGCCTGTGATGATTGGTCCACAGACTTTTAAAATTACCTTCTATGTGATGGACATTCAGCCGACCTACAGTTGTTTGTTGGGTAGACCTTGGATTCATGCCGCTGGCGCAGTTACGTCTACCCTTCACCAGAAGCTGAAATTCGAGTGGGAAGGCCAAATCATCACCATCTGTGGTGAAGAGGACATCTTTGTTAGCCATCTGGCTACATACAAATACATTGAGATGGATGGAGAAATCCATGAAACCATGAGCCAGGGATTTGAGGCCCTGAACATTAATGAAGCATCTGCTGTACTGGGAACCTCCATGACGTCTTATCAGCAAGCCAGGAAGGTTGTTGAAGAGGGGACTGCCCAAGGATGGGGCAAGCTGCTACCTGTGGAGAAGAAGGAGGACAGATTTGGGTTGGGTTACAAACCAACTCAACAAGATCAATCAGAGGCTGCTAAGAAGCCCAATTTTGTCAGCGGGGGGATGCTCACCCCGGATGCAGTGAACAACTTGGAAGATGAGTCGGAAGATGAGCGCAACCTGGAGAGCTGGATACGTCCAAGGATCCCGGGGAGCCGTATCTCAAACTGGTCTTCCCAAGAAATTATAAGGGTTACTCCTGCAGAGTAATTATTATTTCCTGTATATTTTAAGCATGCATCAAGTCTTGCATCTTGCCCAAGATGACAAGACTCATTTTGTAATCGGGCCATCTGTAATTTTGTGCAAACAGATCAATCAATGAATATCGGACATCTTTTGCAAATGAGTCTTTTTCTTTTCCGCTCACTGTTTTTTTTCCATTTTTCTTTTTGTACAAAAATAAAATGGCAATGTTTTCAAAATGACAACTTTATTTCACTTTTCTAAACAAGATTAAAATCAATCACTAAAATAAGCAATCTAAAACCCTTGCAGAGAGTGCTTTTCAGACTGCACCGACAACAGCACAGCTATGGCTTCGTATGACTTTGACAATCCAATCAATCAAGCTGATGAAGGGGTTGAAGAAGATTATGAGCTTCCTGAAGAGCTAGCCAGGTTGTTAAGGCAAGAGGAGAAGGTTATCACTCCTCATCAGGAGAAGGTCGAAACGATTAATCTTGGTATGGACGAAGATGTGAAAGAGGTTAAGATCGGTGCCTGCTTACAAGAATCAGTGAAAGAACAATTGATTGACCTGCTTCGTGAATATGTGGATGTGTTTGCTTGGTCTTATCAGGATATGCCAGGGTTGGACACCGATATTGTTATGCACAAGCTGCCTTTAAGAGAGGATTGCCCACCGGTTAAACAGAAAATGCGCCGTACTCGCCCAGATATGGCAATGAAGATCAAAGAAGAGGTACAAAAGCAGTGGGACGCCGGGTTCCTTGCTGTGACTAGCTATCCGCCGTGGGTTGCTAATATTGTACCGGTGCCTAAGAAGGATGGCAAGGTAAGGATGTGTGTTGACTACCGGGATCTGAACAGAGCCAGCCCGAAAGATGACTTCCCTTTACCTCACATTGATGTATTGGTGGATAATACGGCTCAATTCTCGGTGTTCTCCTTCATGGACGGATTTTCAGGATACAATCAGATCAAAATGTCACCTGAAGACATGGAGAAGACAACTTTCATCACACCCTGGGGCACGTTCTGTTACAAGGTGATTCCATTCGGACTGAAGAATGCTGGTGCGACCTATCAACGGGCTATGGTAACACTATTCCACGATATGATCCATAAAGAAATCGAATGTTATGTGGATGACATGATTGCCAAGTCACTCACAGAAGAAGACCACCTGGTAAATCTGTTGAAGTTATTCAAGCGTCTGAGGAAGTACCAACTAAAATTGAACCCCAACAAGTGCACATTCGGGGTGCGATCTGGTAAGCTGCTGGGCTTTATTGTGAGCGAGAAAGGGATTGAAGTTGACCCTGATAAAGTCAAAGCCATTCAAGAAATGCCTGCACCGAAAACTGAGAAAGAAGTTCGGGGGTTCCTAGGTAGATTGAACTACATCTCAAGGTTCATATCTCACCTTACAGCAACCTGTGAACCTCTGTTCAAGCTGTTGAGAAAAGAACAAACGGTCAGGTGGAACGAAGACTGCCAGAGGAATTTTGACAAAATTAAGGAGTACTTGCAAGAACCTCCAATCCTTATGCCTCCAGTTGAAGGAAGACCTCTAATCATGTACTTGACATTATTAGAAGAGTCAATGGGGTGTGTATTGGGCCAGCATGACGAGTCTGGTCGAAAAGAGTACGCAATATACTACCTAAGCAAAAAGTTTACCGACTGTGAACAACGTTATTCACTGCTCGAGAAAACTTGTTGTGCTTTAGCGTGGGCTGCTCGCCGACTAAGGCAGTATATGTTGACCCACACCACTTTATTGATTTCAAAAATGGACCCAGTTAAGTACATTTTTGAGAAGCCAGCACTTACCGGACGGGTTGCAAGATGGCAAATGATCCTCACAGAATACGACATCCAGTACACATCTCAGAAAGCCATCAAGGGCAGTGTATTGTCTGATTATCTTGCTGAGCAACCCATCGATGATTACCAGCCTATGAGATTTGACTTCCCTGATGAAGACATCATGTTCATAAAAGCAAAAGATCATGAAGAGCCTGTTCACACTGAAGGGCCTGACCCAGAAGAAGAATGGACTATGATGTTTGATGGGGCTGTTAATATGAATGGTCGTGGTGTTGGTGCAATACTCATTACACCTAAGGGAGTTCACATGCCTTTCTCGGCGAAACTCACTTTCAACTGCACTAACAACGAAGCTGAATACGAAGCTTGTATCATGGGTCTTGAGGAAGCCATTGACCTCAGGATCAAGACTTTGACTGTGTTCGGAGATCCAGCTTTGGTAATCAATTAAACCAACGGCAAATGGTACACCCACCAGGATCATCTGATACCTTATCAGGATTATACAAGGAGGTTATTGACTTTCTTCACAACGGTCAAGCTTGAGTATATCCCTCGGGACGAGAATCAATTTGCAGATGCTCTTGCCACCATTTCATCCATGATCAAAGTTCAAGCTGCCAACTTTGTGCCTCGGATTTCAGTGTCCAGACTCGACAGACCAGCATATGTATTCTCAGCAGATGTTGTTAAGGATGATAAGCCTTGGTTCCACGACATTAAGTGCTTCTTGGAGGATCAAACATACCCACCTGGTGCATCTTCCAATGATAAGAAGACATTAAGAAGGCTTGCTGGTAGTTTCTTCTTGAACACTGACGGTTCCCTGTACAAGAGAAACTTTGATATGGTACTTCTCAGGTGCGTTGATAGAGCAGAAGCAGACTTGTTAATGCACGAAGTACACGAAGGATTCTTTGGTACCCATGCAGGAGGGCATGCAATGGCAAAAAAGTTGCTAAGATCAGGATATTACTGGATCACAATGGATGCAGACTGTTATGCCTATGCCAGGAAGTGCCATAAATGCCAGATTTATGCGGATAAAGTGCATGTGCCTCCCAATCCTCTGAATGTGATGTCTTCACCCTGGCCTTTCGCCATGTGGGGCATTGACATGATTGGCAAGATTGAACCGACTGCTTCAAATGGCCACAGGTTCATCCTGGTTGCCATTGACTATTTCACCAAATGGGGTGAAGCAGCTTCTTATGCAAATGTTACAAGGCAAGTGGTAGCCCGATTTCTGAAGAGGGACATCATCTGTCGGTATGGAGTTCCCGAGCGAATCATTACTGATAATGGTTCCAACTTGAACAATAAAATGATGGCATAATTATGCCGGGACTTCAAGATCCAACACCACAATTCTTCTCCTTACAGGCCAAAGATGAACGGCGCTGTAGAGGCAGCAAGAATATCAAGAAGATTGTGCAAAAGATGGTAGTTACCTACAAAGACTGGCACGAAATGCTACCATTTGCTTTGCATGGGTACCGTACGTCAATCAGAACATCCACTAGGGCAACACCGTATCAACTTGTGTATGGTATGGAGGCAGTCCTACCTGTTGAAGTTGAATTACCATCCCTACGGGTACTGATGGATGTTAAGCTGAACGAAGCAGAATGGGTCCGATCCCGATACGAACAACTAAGTCTGATTGAAGAGAAGAGGTTAGTTGCAATTTGTCATGGGCAGTTATATCAGAAAAGAATGAAGAAAGCCTTCGATCAGAAAGTTAGGCTTCGAGAGTACCAAGTAGGAGATCTTGTGTTGAAAAGACTCCTCCCTCCTCATACAGACCACAGGGGCAAGTGGACTCCAAACTATGAAGGACCATTCGTAGTAAAGAAAGTTTTCTCTGGTGGAGCACTGATGCTCAACACTATGGATGGTAAAGACTTCCCGTCCCCTGTGAATTCAGATGCAGTTAAAAAATACTTCGCATGAAAATGACCCGTTGGACATAAAAACAGAATGTAAGTCCAGGCAAAAATAAGGGCATCCCGGCGAGTCAAAAAACAGAATAAAAGACTCGGGCAAAAATAAGGGAAAATAAACAAAAAATGTACACCCGCTGAGTTGAAAAGCCACATCGGACAACTCAGGCAAAAATGGGTATCCCGATGGATTGAAAACCCGAAAGGGCGATCCATGCAAAATAAGGGGATAAGCGAACAACTGCATTCTGAATGTGTCTGTATCACTTACAACTTGGTAAGCTTCGAAAGGATCAAGCCGGTCAGAATTAGCCTTCTTCAGAAAGCAAGACGAGAAGAATGTCAAAAGTCATACGAGTCATAGCAAAGGGAAGCTCCTTGAAGCGTCATCAACATTGCCAACAATCTTTTGTTTCTCATTTTGTAACAATCTCCTCATTTTAGGGGATTTGTTTCTTTGACTGTATCTTGCCAATTCAGGGCACACGAATTAATAAAATCAGATTTTCAGTCATGTTTCGTCTCGTACACTTTACTTTCGTTTGCAAAATGTCTGATGTCCTTAAAATACTGATTGCATAAATACAGATGCTTTTCTTCTAAAATACGTGCTTACAGGAAATATACTTACTCCCGGGAGTGTCTAACTCCTATGATGGAATCCGGTAAGGGATACCTCGGGATTACTTGTACATTTCTTTGTCTTTTCAGGATTGCAGGTATTCAAAGCATAGCATGGGACATGAAAGCTTCATCCCAGCCAGCTGGCAAATCATTATCCACTCAGTCTTAGCACCATAGGTGTGTTCTCCCCAGCTGAGTTGCCATTCATTATTTCTCCCCAGCCGAGTACAAAAGCCGGGAAACCATCTCCCCACAGAGCTTCGGCCTCCATCCAGAAGAGCAATGCCTGAAGATCTCACAACAGAGTGAAGATAGCTTCTACAAACCCCAGTTGGGTCCCTCATTACCAAGGATAGGTCTATCAGTGACCTGTATCCCCAAGCAGATACATCTTATCAGGTCTACCAATGATCTCATCCCCAGCTGGGATGTTCAATTCAAGCAGATCAACCAGAGATCTTCGCAGCAATGGGATCCGAATCCCGGATCGGTATCTTTGCATAATCATAGCATTCGCATCATATTCTCCCCACAAAGCGTAGCATCCCGTCTAATACGGAGCATTACGGCAAGAATCAAACATATTTGCATAATCATAATCCATGTTCTGAACCAAACACTTGTGAGTATTGACAACCCATCAACAATATACAGAAAACTCCCCAGATTCCCCGGCAGAAAGCCAAAGCGTCCTCTTTGCACTCACAGATACATCTTTATACAAATTCCCTGACACCCGTCCGTGTCGCCTTCCCCAACATAACCACCTGAATACTTTGTAAAGCATATACTTGTTTATAATACACCTTTTGACACTCGTTCGTGTCACCCTCCCCAGCAGGTTAAACTCTCCTGTACACCATTCACACTCATACAGATACTCGTCCGTATCTTGTGTATACCACTTAAATCCCCTCAGATTCGACACTCGTCCGTGTTCTTTGATTAACCAGTTGATACTCGGCCGTATCATCATCTCAGAGCATGCGTCAAGCATTTGTTTCTAACTGATACTCGTCCGTATCATAGTCTTAGGGATGCTTGTCCGCATCTTTAATCCATACACGTGTCAAACACTCATGTCTTCTTGAACTTAGACACTCGTCTGTGTCTACTATTCCCCAGAAGAGTCCCCTCAGAATCAACACTCGTCCGTGTTCCTTGTTAACCAGTTGATACTCGTCCGTATCATCATCTCTGAACATGTGTCAGTATTTGTTTCTACCCGATACTCGTTCGTATCGTAGTCTTAGGGATGCTCGTCCACATCTTTAATCTATACACAAAAACACTTATACCTTTTATTTCTTGGATGTAAACACTCGTCCGTGTTTACCATTCTCCGGTAGGTCGCCAGCAAAGCAACCTTTTTTCTATCCGACATTCGTCCTATGTCGTGATACTCTCGACAGCCGTACCCTGCCAGGTGATCGTCCTTCACCTTTGGATGACCGTCCCTCATCCTTTCCCCAACGGAGTCTCTATTCATTAGAACCCTTTTTTCCATCCGGCATTCGTCCTATGTCGTGATTTTTAGCAGCCGTACCCTGCTAGGTGATCGTCCTTCACCTTTTGATGATCGTCCTTCATCATTTTATCCGATGGTCGTCCCCATCGTTGATCTTGTTATCTGACATTCGTCCTATGTCATGATAAACCCTGAGAGCAGCCGTACCCTGCTAGGGGATCGTCCTTCACCTCTTGATGATCGTCCTTCATCATGCTTATCCGATGGCCGTCCCCATTGTCGACCTTTTATCCGGCATTCGTCCTATGTCGCGATACTTCCGGCAGCCGTACCCTGCCAGGTGATCGTCCTTCGCCTTAGATGACCGTCCCTCATCTTATCCCAATCAGAGCAGCCGTCCCCTGCTAGGTGATCGTCCTTCACCTTTGATGACCGTCCCTCATCGTTATTTCATTTATTCTTTAACCCGATGGCTGTCCCTTTTCCTTTTCCTGATGATCGTCCTTCATCAGTTTAGCCCGATGGTCGTCCCCATCGTTGTTTACATCATTGTATGAACCTGATGGCCGTCCCCATCATCTTTACTAATCCCCAGAGAATCTTATAGCTTTACCTGATGGCTGTCCCCATCATAATCCCTTTTTATCCCCAGCTTGTCAGCCGTCCCCGTCATTGCTTTACTTCCCGCATTTTCCCCAGCATGTCGGTCGTCCCCGTCATTGCTCTATCCCCAGCAGTCGTCCTCTGCTCGACGGTCGTCCTCCGTCGCCCACACTTTACAATATACTTTATTTTCTTTTACAATCTATATCCCTTTTCTTCTTCATTCTGTGAGTGCAAATTTTGGACTGTCTTTGGTATTCAACCACAAGTTATCTTGTTGGCCTGTTAAGCCGTTGCTTACATCCTGCACAGCTAACTCATGTTTGAATAGGGGCAGCTGTAAACACCCCAAATTTGCCCTCACCCATTCACACCATGGCTTGTGATATCCTCATATACATAAGTTCAATCATAGCATCTCATATTGCCTATTTGCTTCACTGCATTGTTTCTAAGTCATCTGCATCTAGGGTGTGTGATCTGAGTAATCCAAGAGCCATTTGAGCCACTCCAAAGGTCACCAATCACTTCAAAGGGGTCCATGTATGTTCAAGCATCATATTATATCCTCTCAAAGTCAAGAATGTCAAAAATCACAAGAACTGAGGATGGCATGGAAGCAGAGCCAGGTTTAACTACACAGATGACCTAAAATTAGGGTTTTGGTTTCAAAGGCCATAACTCCAAATTTTTTGGTCATTTTTGTTTCTATTGGTCTCTATATGGTATAGGGATCATGCATATCAATTTTCATGAAGAAATTCCATGGGGAAGTCATCTGGTCAAGAGTTGACTTTTTGAGCAAGTCAGTGCAAAATCAGGGCATCTGAGGCCCTCAATGACCCAACCAAAGGGTGTCCTTCATCATTTTGGTTGTGTGTGATCTTTATTTGATCATAGAAGATGTTAGAAGTTCACAAATTTGAAGAATTTCAAGCTATTTGCAAAGTTGACTTTTTGGGAAAGTTGACTTATAATGGAAACTTGCCATTTTGGGAAACTTTTTCAACCCTTGCTTTTTGATTCAAAAATGCTTCAAATGGGAAAACTTTGGTCATGAAAGTTGTAGAATGGATCATTCCCTTTTCAAAAAGTACAAGAACATGACCTAATTCATTTTGGATCAAAAGTTATGACTTGTCAAAGTTGGGAAAAATCACATAATTTCAAGTTATGCACCAAAGAGGGAAACTTGCAAATTCTTGTACCAAGGCAATTTGTGACTTCTAATTGATGTATAACCTTTACACAAACATCATACATGACTTAAACTTCAGATTGGCCCAATAATTTCTTAAGTTCCATGCCTTAAACTTCAAGAATTACAAAAGGGGCCAAAGTTGTGACAATTTGCAAAAGGGATCAAAACTTCTCATCCACTTGCCTCAGTTCACAAAATCTGATCCAAAAGCATTCCTTGATCCTTGCTGAACTCAACCATGCCCCTATCTCAGCCTGCCACTTGCCCATACCTCCAAGTACAACTTTCTTAACTTTTTGCAACTTGAAGCCATACCAATCCCACAGTGACACAACCACTCTCTGCCCAATCCAGACTTTACAAACACACTCCAAGGCTTCATTTTCATAAGACACACAAGCCTGAAAGCCCCAAGAACATAGCATTCTCATTTTCCACCTCTTATGCAAAACCATTCGAAACTCATCATACAAACATCAAACACACAAACAAACTTCATAGAACATCTCAGCATGTTCCACTGATCACAAACCAACCATTGTTTTGGCCTGAAACTTCCCCCATCACAAATACGATTTTCACACTCCCTTGGCCTGAGCTTCTGCCAACTCTCTCTAGAGGCCACATAAACTCCAACTAAGTGTCAAAAGCTTCAAAGGAGGATCATTGGAGCTTGTTTGAGCCAGAGAAGAAGCCAAAAAGTCCCTTTTTCGAAAGCTCAATCTCAGGTAGCATGATGAACAAATTTTCCAGAACTTTAATTTCTTGTTAGAATGTTGTTCTGTATGTTGCCCTGATCATGGGGATCTATTTATTTTTGAAAATGAGCCAGAAACAAGCATGTTATGATGATCTGAAAGTTTGCCCGTAAAAATGTTCTTGCTTGTTTCCTTTGATTCAGTGAAAATAAATGTTGTTTGAGTTAGGGTTTATGCTTAGTGATGTTCATAGATTGATTCTGGAGAGTTTTGTGAGGATTTGATGCGTATTAAGAGAGATAGGGATTTTGGCTTGCCGGAGAAGTTGACCGGAACACTGTTCCGGTCATCTGAAAGTGATTAGGGCACTGAATTAGGGTTTAATCATAATTAGGGGAATTTGAATGCTGGCCGTCCAGATGCGCGCCTAGTCAATTCGCGCGCGTCCCAGTTTGAATCCTGGCCATTTGATCTGTTGACTTTCTCATTTTTCAGTTTAAATTCATTTTATTTTTATTTGTTTCATATTTATTTTGCACAAATTAATTAAAATAGTAAAAATCATTGAAAAATTCTGAAAATTTTTATCAAACCTTTTATTAATTTTCAGAAACCAAAAATATTTTTATTTTTATTTTTTGCATAAAAAATTATTTTTAAATCATTTAAAAGTTTATTTTTAATTAATTAATGAAAATTAATTAATTAAAAATACTTTTAGGTATTTAAAAATCACAAAAAAATTCATGTAACCTTTAAAAACATTTAGAAACATTGTTCAACCCTCAAACCAAATTTATTTTTTGTTCTTGATGCCCTTTGATCATTTTCATTGGAATTAATTTCACTTCAAGGCATTATTTTGATTCAAACTTCAAAAATTCATTTCTGCCTAACCATTGAGAGTTGGACAATGATTCTTTTTGCATTGCATCTTACATATCATGTAGTTTATAGGATTAAATTGGCTTGAATTGATCTTGCATTTTCAATTTGTTTGACATTTTTTCTTGACAAGGTACCTTAAAACCCTAGCCAACTTAGGAAATTCATAACTTACACTAGGTTAAGAATTGGATCCTCTCCTTTGGGCAGTGAGTTTGTATAGGTTTAGGGTTCCTTTGAATGCCCTTTTCAAATTTTTATCATGATGTTTGCTTCTGGTTTTGAATTTTGTTTTGTGCATTGACCATGAACCCTAATTTGGGCTTTCTTTTGCATTCATCTTACATTTGCTTGCATACCATGACTTGCCATGACATTTTATGCATTCATTTGATTCATGATACATCTTAAGACATATTAGAATCATGTTTGATCATTGCATCTTTCATTTGCCATGTTGTATGTCATTTGCATTTCATAACTTTTCATGTATGTTCATGTTTCTAAGCATGCTTCTCTTGCATCCATATGTTTGTATGATCATCCTAATGCCTTGCCTCATGTTTGCATCATCTCTTAGCATCATTAACATCATACTCATGCTTCTGGTTTTGGTTTGCATCATCACATCTCATCCCATTTGCATTGCATTCCATTCCTTTTGCTAACTTTTCAGGTGGTAAGTTGTTTGAGAAGTGAATTTGCCTTCACTTCTCACAATCTCTTTGCATCTCTCTTATGCATCATTGCTGAATTTTTGTATGTGTTTGGATTGAGCTTGCTCATTCTTGTTCATCTCACTTTCTTTCTTCAAGCAACTTGCCTTCTTAAGTGAAGCAAGTTGTTTTGCTTCTCTTTGCTCCTTTCATCTGCTTCTCTCCTTGGTGGTTTTCTTGAAGATCTTTCTCTTAAACCTCACAAACCCTAGGAATGACCAAGCATGATAACAACTAGGGTTGATTAGTCCCCCACTTAGATTTCACCTTTGTGTCTCTTTGAGTCTTCTCTTCTCACCTCATAATCAGGGACTAAACCCTAAAGGCTTTAAGGCTTTGTGATTAAGCTTATGCCTGCATCCTTCTATTAGGATGGAGTGTATAACTTTAATCCTAAGTGTTAAACCCTTAATGTGTTTAAATCCTTTAATCAATTCACTTAATAATCACCAAGACATCAAGCTTGTAACTTGGGCCTTGCATTAGGGTTCTAATTCTTCCTTAAATGGTTAAGAAGGACTAACCCTAGTGTTAATGGACAAGTCCTCCTCAAGTTAACTTACAAACCCTAAAAATCACTTCTTCATCATATCATTAATTAACATCCACTTAATAAAGGCTTTGTTTTGTCATGAGTTTAATCCCTAATCATGGATTAAGTTAAGGAGTTTTCCTCAGCTTAAACATTCTCATCTATTATCCTTCTATTAGGATGGTGTAATGAGTCTGTTTAATCCCTGATTATGGCTTAATCTCATTACTTAACACTAAACAAAAACAACAAAAATATCTAAATAATCACAAGTAGGTTAATGATCTTAATCCTGCATCAAAGGTGATTAAGTGTGAGATGCTGACTTCACACTTAAGGTATTCTCATTACCCCTAATCAGAGGGAGGATGTGATGAGTTTACTAACCCATTGGTTTAGGCTTAAGCTCATTAACTTATGACAAACTTCAAAAAGCAATAAAAGACTGAAAACTCAAAAACAAACAATAATCGTCTCCTTCGGGATTCTTTTCTCACCTCATTCACTCACAAGCGAGAACTTGCTTCTTCCGTCTAATGCAAGACAGTTTGCACCTGGGCCAGACAGGTCATACACTTGAGCATAGGCAAGTAAGCAGTTCACATGTCAATTCACCTTTCAGTCTCTTTGAGTCGAACTACGGTGTTCTGACTTCCTCATTGCACGAGAGGATACGTAGGCATAACTTAACAGTTATCGAACAAAAGTCTCTGTATATTCCCCCTCTTTCTAGCCTTATTCTTTTAGCCTCATTATCATGAGCATTTCACTTTGTCCTTACACTGACACTTCACTTATACACTTCACATTCTTTTTTACACTGACACTTGCATTCTTTCCAGCTTTTATACACAGATTGCACTGACATTACCCTTTTTAAACACAAATCTTTTAAGCGTGGATCCCGTCGAGTACGACGGACAATTTGGGTGCTAATACCTTCCCAGGTTGTAACCAACCCCCTTTCTCAGTCTCTCTGGTTCGCAACCGTCTTGTCCATATCTTTCTAGGTCTATGCAGCATTGCCTTTCCTCCGGGATAAAAAATGCCTAGTTGGCGACTCTTTTCTTTTATTGTGAGTTCACTCCTGTGTGTTCTCATTCCTCTTTTCGCCGACCGTTCGCGTCTGTACCCCTTCTGACCTGAGGTGTCATTTGGTGGGAGCGACACATAGTTACTTTCATATTCATCACATAAAATATATGGCATATAATAATAAATTCCATAAGAGTTTTAAAAATATTAATATTTATAAATATTTGTTTATCATTCATTATAGAAAACTATTTTTTTAGGCTTAAATGCACTTTTAGTCCCCCTATTTTGAAATTTTGTAAAATTTGATCCCCCCATTTTAAATTCAAGCTTTTTGGTCACTAAAGTTTTCCTCACTAGGGATTTTCTTGGCCCCTCTCATTTTTTTGCTTACATGGCAGCTTTTTAATGATGTGACACCGACTAACCATTTCCATGTCACTATTAATGTTTATATACTATTCTGAAATTGTATTTGTTTTTTTCCAAATAATTAAAAATTAACTTAAATCATTTAATTCGTTTTTATATATCAAATTATAAATGTACGATCCTTTAACATTTCACAAATAAAAATCCTAGATTACATTGAAGAAGAGGAACTAAGAACCCTAGACTGCAATGATGAAGCATTGCCCTATTCCCAAATTGCAGCGACGAAGAACCCTAGGTGGGGTAAAGGATGTCAAATGCACAAGTCAGATACTGCCTTCGGTATGTTTTCATGTTCCCTTTTGCTATGTCAACATCTAATTGCCTTTTTCGTATAATGTATTGTCTTTTGCTCTGTTTTGGTGTTGTGTATAACGTATGGTCCACCATATTTTCGTGTTCCCTTGTGTGTTATGTCCCTGTATTGTTTAATAGTTTGATGTGGTCCACCATGTAATGTGTTGTCTTTTTATCTACTTTAATGGTTTTGTGTGATCCCACTTAGTTCATATTATAATATTCTGTCAATTTTCCTCATGTATTTTTCTCTTCAATAATTTTCAGGCCTAGTCAAACTAATAAGGTTAGGTTAAGAATACACCATAGAGGAAAACTAGTAACTGAACCTGTGAAGTGGTATGTTAGGAGAGAGGTAACTGAAATGAATTGGGTGAAATGAGACATAGTAAAAGAAGTTGTAAGGGTAAAAGAGTTGCTGACAGAGCAATGCCAAAAGAGGGAAACAAGCCAAAGAAAGCAAAAACCATTAAGGGTGGAAAAATGACAAAGGGTAATACTGAGAAGGCAACTGAGATTTGTCAAGGTCCTTAAGCACCACTAGCAACTCAAGAATGAAATTATGTAGCTTTTGTGTTTTTTGTTGTTGTAATATGGTCTATGAACCACTTGCTTTTTTGTTGTAGTTTGGTATATGAACAATTTTCTTTTTTGCTTTTAAGGTCTATGCTACATTAATGATCTAAGTCATATTATGGTCTATGCTACATTATGTTATATTTTGAATAAGTAATGAACAAATTATGGTCTTTTGGTTAAAGTATAAGATGTCATGGTTATACAAATCATGTGTTTAATTACAAATTATGTGTTAAATTACAAGTTGTTTTGGTTATATAAATTGTCATTATAATCATAATAAAAAGTCATGACATAGTTATACAAACCATCATTGTAATCACAAGATGTCAAATTATGTGTTAAATTACAAGTTGTTTTGGTTATACAAACTGTCATGGCTAATCAATTGTCATTGTTATAAACAAACCTGTAACAATTTAAACACAATAAAAACACATCTCCATAATTAACCATAATCAACTAAGAATTTTCATTTCATAATCAACATTGTTACAACATAAGAGACTTCATAATCAACATTGTAAAACTTAAACACAACATTATTACAACTTAAACATAACTTCCAGGCCTTATATCCTATTTCATTACAACTGCAACAACAAATAAAATTAACAACACAATCTTAATAATCCAATTCAGCTTCAAATGTTGCTTCATTAATTTCATCTTCATCTTCAATTCTTCATCTTTCTTCAAGACATCTTTCATCATTTGCTTTTCATCATTCAGACTCTGCAATAGTGAAGAAATCACTTCCTTTTCCCTTAGATTCATTTATTCATCTACCCAAACAAAATGACTACACTTCTTTTAACCTTGTATTTGGAAAATTTGATTGAATAAAGTGAAAATGTGAGGTAAACAGAAACTAGTAGAACGACAAATCTGACATAAACGAAATCCTACCTTATACATTCCACATCCATAGAAACGATTACCTGGGTTGCCATCAGTCCATGATGTAATCAATGAAGCATCCAAACCACAATAACATTCATACCTGTGTGAATGATTCCTATAGCTACACCTTGAAATTGATTTCTCAGACATAGATAGGAATAAGAGATGAACACGATTTAAGGTTTTTTTTTTCTGAACAAAGAATGATGGAACGAAATAGTTAGAACGAAAGAGAAGAAATTATGGCATTTGAAGAAGAAAGAAGAAGAATGTGATTTAGGGTTATTTACTGCACAAAGAAGAGATTGAAATTCATTAATAAATTAAAAATTCTTTTTTTTTAATTTAAAATGAATTTTTAATAATAATATAAGTGATTGTATATTAAAATAATAAAAATAAATGACATGGAACACCAACTCATGTGCCATGTCATTAAAAACACAACCAAGTGGATGGGCCAAGGAAATTCCAAGTGAGGCAAACTTTAGGGACCAAAAAGCTGGATTTTAAAATGAGGGAATCAAATTTTACAAAACTTCAATATAAGGGACCAAAAGTGCATATAAGTTTTTTTATTTATTATTATAAATAATATGATAGATTTTGCTCTATTTATTTCCTTCTTTCATTTTCTTTCCATTTAGGGCTGACAATGAATCAAAACAACTCAAAAATAGTTTGTAATTCGATTCAACAATTAAATCGTTGAACTAAATTTATGAACCAAATGAGTTGAATATGAATGAAAAATTAAGTTTGTTAACTAAATGAGCTGAACACGAACTATATATAATTCGACTCGTTAGATTCATGAGTCAACTCAATTATATATGAGAAATTTTATATTATATTTAAGAGTATGTTTAAAGATTTACTCCAAATCTTAACATATATTTTCTTCTAATCTAACGGTTGAAAATATAAAATGGTATCTCATATGACACCAGATATTTTTGTCATTCCAATATCTATTATGAATTCGGCGTCAACCTTTAGGGCCTAATTTTTAAGAAAGTTAATTTTTAATCTCATTATTTTTTATTTTATTTCAATATATATAACTTTAAAATATTAATTTAAAATGTCAAATAAAAAAAATATATTTTAAAAAATAACTTTAAAGTCAATGAATTAATCGAGCTGAGCTTAATGAGATGAATCTAACGAGTTGAATAAAGTTATTTATAAATTTATATCGAACTGAATTTGAGTTTAAAATAAAATTGTGTTAAACTCGAAGTGATATTTAAGCTAAGCCAATTCTTAATAAATCAAATTGAGGCGAGTTCGACTCGATTCGATTCATTTCCAACCATATTTCCGCAAACAAACTTGAAAATATTTATGAGATAGTCCCTTTTTCTTTTGAATTTATAAATTTCAACTCAAAAATTCCATTCGAACTTCATGAAATATTCCCGCTATTGCTATCAGTGCCAAATCTCTAAACTCTCTAATGAACACCAATCTTTCATCAGAAAAATCCTTAATCTCTCATACCATATGCTGCAACTCTATCAAACCACCTCCAACAGAGGGCTTTTCAAACAATACATTTTTGAACATTTACATTCCATTTCTAAGCTAGGGTTTCACTTCTCATTTCAGTTAATTCCATTTTCTCATATCTCAACCATTTTATTTTATTTTTAAAATAGAGCTTCTAAGTAGTTGCTGCCTGAAGACTAGAGGCATCAATAGCAGTTTCTTCAATTATTTGATTCCAACATGAATGACATGACAAAGTAGAAAATATTTTAAGTATGGTTTCTCGATATTATATCCATACAAAGCAATTTTCTAAATTTAGGTTGAATCAATTTATTTATTCAACAATGATAGAGAAAAGAAAATATCAGCTATATGTCCACCTTGTAATATAAACATATAACAGCTCATGTTTTTGACAAAAATATCAAACCCGTGTCTATTATAGCTTTGTATCCCTGTGTGTATTGATTCTCAATCTTTTCCTTTTTATATTTTTTTTCTCCTCCATTTTTTCCCTTTTTACTGGGGGCTTCATTTTTTGTGTTTGTGTTCGTGTTTCCTGCAAACACGAATACAAACACGAACACAAGAGGGAGCTAATTGGTTTCGATATTATATCAATTAATGGATGAGATTGCAAGAGGCAACGGAACCGTCTCAATTTCTTATGATTCTGAGGGAAAGGTTGAAATTTGTGTAAAAAATGATAGAAACGTTGGCTCTTATGGGATTTTTATTGGAGATAATCCATTTGATTTTGCTCTTCCTGCAACAATGTTCCAAATCATTGTTATTATCACACTTTCTCAATCTCTTCACTTTATTCTCAGGCCATTGCAAACACCCAAATTCATCTGCAGCATTCTCGTAAGCTCTAACAAACTCATTCTCCTCCATGCATTTCATCAATGCTTTTCCTGTTCCATTTTCTCCTTTCTAGTTTCTATCTTTTCCTAATTTTAGACTCATTTATAGATATTTATAGCATAATCAATATTTGTGCAGGGTGGAATTCTTTTGGGGCCAACATTTTTAGGGAGGAATGAGGTTTACTGGAAATCACTATTTCCTGCAAGACAATCTGATGTTTTGATAGTGATGTCAATATTGGGATCTATATACTTTCTGTTCTTTGTTGCACTGAAAATGGATCTGCTAATGACAGTAAGAGCTGCAAAAAGTACTTGGCTACTTGGGATAATACCTTTTATGGCTTCTTTTTTGGTCACAGCAACACTAGTACAACTTTTCTATTCACCACCAAATTTTCCTACATTACCTGATTCACGTTTTTCATTAAGTGCTACAATGTCATTCTCTAATTTCCCTGTCTTGACCGAAGCTTTATCGGAACTTAACCTTTTGGCAACTGAATTAGGTCAGCTTGCTCTGTCTTCGTCCTCATTCAACGATTGCATACACTTTTCTGTCATAATATCACACCATATCCAAGCCACTCAGCCACTAAAGCTCAAAATGTTTGCTGTGATTAGTTGCATACTTTTCACGTTTTTTTGCTTCTTTGTTATAAAACCAATGATGAAAACGATTGCCCGCAACACACCTTATGGGAAACAAGTGAAACAATTTTATGTTGTGTTTATTCTTCTCGGTGTTTTAATCATGTCAGGTATAACTGACCTGATTGGGGTAACATTCATGATTGGACCGTTGATGTTTGGTTTGATGATACCAAGTGGACCTCCTTTAGGAACAATATTGGTTGAAAAATGTGAAGTTATTATCTCGGATTTTCTGTTACCTTTCTTCTTTGCTCATGTTGGCATGAGCACAAATCTGGCTTTCCTTAGCAGCTGGAACGACTTCTTAATTTTGCAGTGTATCATACTTGTGGGCGACGTAACCAAAGTGGTTGCTTGTGTGTTGGTTTCTATGGTATATAAAATTAAGCCCAAACACGGCATGGTGCTTGGTCTCATGATGAACATCAAGGGCATAACTCAACTTATATCTTTTACTAAATTGAAGAATATTGGGGTACGTATTAGTTTAATCAAAATCTAGGAAAAATACTCATCATATGCTCCATGACATTGAAATCTGTTGAATTTTATGCTTGCAGTTAATAGATGAAGATACATTCAGTCACTTGGTTATTTGCATAGTGGTTACAACCGCAATCGTCACACCCTTGATTAAAAAACAATACAAACATCTTCATCGAGTACTAGATTCATCGAGCCTATACAATGGAAGAATGAAAACAATCCAAAGCTCTTCAAAAAATTTAGAGTTTCGCATTATTACTTGTGTACATAACGAAGGAAACGTACGCGGTATCACTGCTCTATTAGAAACTTGCAACCCAGTTCCAGAAAGCCCGTTATCTGTATACGTGATTCACCTCATCGAGCTTTTAGGAAAAAGTGCACCAATCTTGCTTCCAATCAATCACAAACAGAATAAAAAGTTCTTGTCAGTTAATTACCCCGACACAAACCACATCATGCGAGCATTTGAGAATTATGCTAGCAACTCTTATGGTCCGGTTTTTGTTTTACCATATATCAATGTTGCACCTTATAAAAGCATGCACGATGCTGTTATCAACTTAGCACAAGACAAAATGGTTCCTTTTATAGTAATCCCTTTTCATGAAAACGACCATATTGACCTCAACGGACACGTGGCAACCGCGATCCGAAAACTAAATATGAGGTTTCAAGCACATGTGCCATGCACGTTGGGAATATTGGTGGATAGATACTCGCGGCTTGGAGAAAGTAACGACAGTGCTAAATCTTATTTTCACGTGGGAGTGTTCTTCATTGGTGGAGCAGATGACAGAGAAGCATTGGCTTTAGCAATACGAATGTCTGAGAGGGAAAACATGAAAGTGTCTTTGTTTCGGTTTGTTGTGGTGAATAGAAAAAGTTTTGAAAGTAAATCTTCATCTAGTATAGAAGTTTTACTAGACGAGGAAGAAGACGAGGAAATGTTGGATGAAAGTTTAATCGACGAGTTTAAAAGTATGAAATATGGGATTGGGAATGTTTGTTGCTACGAGATTGTGCTCGACGAGGGAGTAGAGGTGATGAGTGCGATTCGTGGTTTGGAAGCAGACTATGATCTTGTGATGGTTGGGAAGAGACATAGTATTGGATCTTTAAAAGATGAAGAAATGGGAAACTTCATAGAGAATGTTCAAATATTAGGAATATTTGGAGATATGTTATCATCAACAGAGTTCTGTATTGGAATGGTTCCTGTTTTAGTGACACAATGTGGTGGGGATAAAAGGGTAAGTAACAAGCTTGATAAATTAGGTTCAGTTAATGCCTCTCAAAGGAGTTTAATGTTGAATAAATAAATTATTTTCTCTATATTCTTTTAGATTTATACATATTTTCAACTCAATCAATTTACAAGAATACCTCAATGGCAACAGATAGTGCCATGTTATGAGGAAAATAATAATGTTGAAAATGTTTTTGGAAACACTCTTGCAAACAAGCTAACTTTAAAGTCAAAAACTACAAATGTGTTGACAAATATAAATTGTGTAAAGTAAAATACATGAAAATGAATTCAGAGAAATTTAAAGTATAAGAGGTATAAATGATTTTGAAAAATAAATTGTAATAAAGAAACAAAAGTATAAATTACCTTGAAAATAAAAATTTATATCCATCCGTTGTTAGAATTCTTACTACGCAATCCGCTTGACTTTGGTTGTCGACCATCTTACGAGCCTTATCCTACTTTCTTAGCTTCAATTTTAAATTCCTTATTTTTTTAAGTTTTAACCTTGAATTCAAGGTTAGGATTTTCCTATCAACATCTTCAACATCCTTGTTTAAGAATTTATATCTTATTTGCATTTCATAGGAGGGGAATACTCTTTCACGAGTTGCGTCTCACACCTCTAAAAATTTAAAATTATTATTTTTATATTTGAAGATGTATCTCTAGATACATCTTAAATCACACAAGTTTTCGTAATTTAGGCACATAATTCACTATTGCAAAAATATGATTTGGAGATGTATCTATAAATTTTTTGAGTGTTTTCGAAGATGTACTCTGAAATACCTTTGGTTGGTTCCGGTCAACAAAATTGTCCTAACATTGTAATTTTTTGAGGCCAAATCACATTAAATTAAAATCAAGGTAAAATAAAATTATATTAAAGTAAAATGAAAGTAAAAAGTCATACATTAATTAAAGTAAATTCAAAATACCAAGACCATATATAATATTTATTCGAAAATGCATAAATAATACAACCAAACATAAACTACGGTGTATGTAAATCATGCCTTCTACGAAGGCTAACTGAGGTATGCATTCCTCAAAAAGTCCAACCTTTATGCCTGATCTCCCCATATTCATAATACGTTTCGACAGACCGTCGCCACGTTCTCGCTGTTGTCATTTCTTGTCTCCAATACCTCATGCTTAAATCTATGCTCTCGTTTATGAAGGTTTTAAACTAGGTCATAACATCCCCTCTTAAGGGTTAATGCATAGAGTTTACTATTCACAACTCTCTGAATGTGGTAAGAATCTAACTTATTGTCCACATGTTTAATGTGTTCGAATGGATCCCCAGTACCGTCATAAATGTTTAGCTTTGGGGGCTTCATAATGGACCCTGGTATCTTGTTGTCAAGAATGCGTAAAGAAAGTGGTTTCCTCTTTCGCTCATAGGTCGGAGCATCTATGTTGTACCTTTCATTATCTAAGAGTGGTATGATGGCAAGCTACAAGGGCAGATTTTCCTATGGCGGAATGTGAGTGTCACTAGTCCCTCTGGAGTCGGGTGAAGGAGTTTGGTATCCACTATTTTGATTATGACTCGATGACCTCATAATCGCTCTGTTGGTGAGAGTGTGTTTATTAGAATCGTTTGTAGCATGACTATATGGTCACCACATGTTGTCCCCTTGTGCATGGTGCTGGTTCTTGGAGGAATGCATTAAAGGTTCTCTTTAATTCTATGTATCCTATTCGATAAGCCATGAGATATTGTACCAAGTTATAAACATTGTTCAAAAAGTTGGAAGCTCATTGCATGCATATTGTTATGAATCTTGTTGTGACTTACAACAAAATTCAATATCAATTTGTGGGACAAAGTACAATAGCAACCAAAATAAATGATCTACAATAAGAATAATCCATACACAAATAATACAACAGAATAAGGCAAAGAAAAACGAAGTTTTGTTTACCCAGTTCGATAAAATGATTTACTATGGGGGAGAGAGGAGCTCTATAATTCAATATACTCATAAAGTTGTTACAAGAGATTGCAAATGAGTTACAAGAAAATAGCCTTCGTCTTCAGGCTCCAAAGAACAGCCCTGAAGGCGCCCAAGAATAACCTTATTTTCTACCCAAGTGTTTCTCAACCTTTCCAATTCTCAATATATGAATCACTCAAACCCAAGGTGTAATCTAAGATACTTTGTGGTGAAACCTAATACCTTTAAACCCTTTCTCTACCTTGTTGGTGTAAACCCTAAGATTTTTACACATTTAACATATAAGAGATACATATTTATAATAGAAAATACCCAACAACCAAAGCCCAAAATCAGAATTGTATTGTACAAGGATCCATGGACCGAACCGAACCAAAAAAAGCCTGAAAACCTGAAATCACTATTCATCATACGGACGGTACTATTCATCCGTATGGACGATATTATTCATCCGTCCGATTATTTTTTTTCCGGCTTTTCGTTCGACTTTCTAAAACTTATGATTTTCACGATAAAAACAATCTCCAAAATATGTTTTTCTTCTCTTAATCAACCAAGGTTTTAAGGCACATTTACAACAATCTCCACCTTGACTTTAAACCGTGTTGATATCGATTTAACAATCAATAAAATTGTTGATCTCTACCAAGTTTAAACTCTAATCAATAACCTTGATCAAATTCAAGCAACCCTTGAATCTTGATCTCTCCACTTGCATCCACTTGTTTTCAATTACCTTTTTTTGCCTAGGTAATTTAACACGCCTACAAGTATGATTTTCAACCACCATTGACTTCACCTGTTTTCAAATGCCTCCCTGAAGGTTTTTCTTCTTTTATTTTGCAAGCATTTAGCCACATTAAGAATATAATATCCAAGGCTAGCATAAACGCCCCTTTTAGATGCTACAATAACCCTCCTTACCTTATCATGAGTCAAATGATAATCAGAGATCTCTGTAACTGTTTCCTCACTAGTGCTAGCTAGCATTCATAGTAGGAAAATCCACCTCAGATTGAGTTTTCTCCGTTATAGTTTCTACCGGTTTTCTCCCTTAGTTTTCACTATTCTTCTTCTGAAGAAATTCTCTACCAACCAAGTAAGTTGTTTTAACCTCAGCTCTTCTCCAAAAAATCAATAACAACTCAGCGGTAACATGCATTTTTATCCCTTAAATTCTACAAAATTTATTGTACTCCTCTGAAACTTTCTCAAGACATTCATAATGCCTTAAACTCAAATCACATAGCTTTTCCTTGTCATGAAAGCCTTTACTAGTTACCAATGAATGAATAACAACGTTTGAACCTTCAAAAATATATAGACCACATATTTTAGACCTTTTAGAAATAATCAATTCATAACGCAAAATCATCATCACTCCATGTTCAACTCTAATACAATATCCTAGATCATCAAACATACTTATAGATGACAAATGCCTCTTGAGTCCTGGAACACGCCTCACGTTGTGAATAAGAAGTTCATGATCATCAAACATTTTAAGTCTGACCGTACCAATACCATGAACCTTGTAAGCCTTATTATCACCAAGGAGAACAACTCCACCTTGCACCATCTTCAAAGTTTCAAAGTATTATATTATTGGACACATGTGATAAGAGAAAACTGAGTCAATAACCCTACTATCTTCAGTTTCTAAACTCGATTTTACTAGTACATCTATATCCTCATAACTTTCCTCACCTAAGGAAACTGTAGCTTGAACAAAATTTTCATTGACCTTTCTTTCAAGACAATCCCTTTTAAAGTGACTGATTTTCTGACAATTAAACTATTTTACCTTTGACTTGTCATACCTCTTTGATTTGGACATCCCTTTACGCTCACCTCTTCCTCTTAACACATTTAAGCCTTCACCACTATCTTCAATCTTCAGATCTTTCGACTTTGAAAATTCTTTGGATTTCACCGCTATCTGCACTTCATCCAAAGTAATAGTACATTCCTTATCATAGAGAAAGGCATCCTCAAAATGCTCAAAGGATTTGGGTGATGAACCCAACAAGAGAAAAGTCTTGTCCTCATCATCAATCTTCACTTCAATATTCTCAAGATCATCGATAATCTTATGAAATTATTTAAGCTGCTCAACTGTGAATTTGTTCTCCATCATTTGGAATGAATAAAGTTGTTGTTTCAGATACAACCTGTGAGCCAAATACTTTGTCATATACAATGATTCAAGTTTTTCCCACATAGCAACCTCAGTTTGCTCCCTGGAGACTTCTCTTAGAACTTTATCTTCGAGGCACAAGATTATGGCACTCATGGCCTTATCCATCATCTCGTTCTTTTGTACCTGTGTAAGCCATGCAAGCATTAATGCTTCATTCTTCAAAGCATCGATACATTTCTCTTGAATTAAAATTTCTTGCATCTTAATTTTCCACAACCTGAAGTCTTTGTTACCGTAAAGTTTCTTGATCTTCCATATACTAACCATGGTGCTCACTTTGCTCCACGCTCACCGCACCACTTGTTGTGAACCTTGTTGTGAATTACAACAAATTCAATATCAATTTGTGGGACAAAGAACAATAACAACCAAAATAAATGGTCTATAACAATAATAATCCGTACACAAATAATATAACAGAATAAGGCAAAGAAAAACGAAGGTTTGTTTACCCAGTTCGATCAAACGATCTACTATGGGGGAGAGAACAGTTCTCCAATTCACTATACTTAGAAAGTTGTTACAAGAGATTACATATGATTTATAAGAAAATAGTCTTTTCCTTCAGGTTCCTAAGAACAACCCTGAAGGAACCCAAGAACAACCCTATTTTCTACCCAAGTGTTTCCCAACCTCTCCAACTCTCAATATATGAATCACTCAAACCCAATGTGTAATCCAATGTTTTCTTTATGTTGAAACCTAATACCTTTAAACCGTTGCTCTCCCTTGTTGGTGTAAACCCTAAGATTGTCACACACCAAACATATAAGAGATACATATTTATAATAGCAAATATTCAACAACCAAAGCCCAAAATAACAATTGTATTATACAAGGATCCATGGACCAAACCGAACCAAAAAAGTCCGAAAACCTGAAATCACTATTCACCCATACGAATGACAATATTCATCCGCCTGATTTTTTTTCTTTTTTTTTCCCGACTTTTCGTCCAACTTTCTAAAACTTCCGAGTTTTGCGATAAATGCAATATCCAAAATATGTTTTCCTTCTCTTAATCATCCAAGGTTTTAAGACACATTTACAACACATATATTAACTTGCAATTGATGAATATTATGGAGCATATCTTGTCGATGTATTAACAATTGCAAGGGGATTGTTATGTGAGTTGGCATTGGAAAAGATGTTGTAGAGATTGGGAAAAGGAATGGTTTGGAATGTTCCCCGATCAACTCTTGGAGGAACAAAGATCTTATTGTGCATGAACGAATAGAGAGGTCACTAGTACTGGATTTTCCACTACTGAACGAGGAGATGAAGCTTTGTTAGATTCAGCAGCCGCAATGGCCGATGACATTAAATAATATACCTAGTAATCTTTGATGTCACCGTGTCTTTGCAAGCTCGATATCTAATATGTTCAAGAAAGAAATTGGTGTTTTGCAAAAAGAAGATCAGTAATTCTTTTCAGTGAAGAAACCGTGTTTTTGGTGAAAAATTGGCATGAGTCAAGAATCTATTCTCTCAAACGAAGCCACTATTCCACTCAAGAAAGCAAAGATAAGTGACATAATGACGCTCATATACTTTGGATCAGATATTATATGCAATGGATCGAATTTTCAATGCAATGGAAAGGGGTGAACCAAAAGGTTAGCACTCCAACAAAAAAAAAGGTTAATAGGCATCACCCCCTGCAATATAAGCGTGTTTCGGTTTATCCCCTACCGTTGTCTAATACAGGTTTTTGACAATGATTTTTTTGAAAAAATCGTTGTCAAAAGGTAGGGAGGGGGGAAAAACAAAATTCGCTAACATTACAGGGATGTAAATACCTATTAACTAAAAAAATAGATTGATTCTTTCAATGTATTTATGTATATACACTAATGTATTTTAGAAGTGTTTTAGGTGAATAATTTAAATTAAATATACGACAAAATTTTAACATGTTTTGGCTTTAAATTATTTCACATCTTAATAATTAATAACTTTTAACTTTATAGGAGATTAATTTAGTGTATGCTACTTTTAAGTTGGATTTCTCAATTTCTCAATATTACAATAACAGCAATTTTCTAAATATAGGCTGAATCAATTTATTCAAAGAAAGTCAAACTAACAATTATTTGTTGATTAATTTTTTTAAACAAAGTATAATTATTTTGGACAAATGCAAATATCTTGTAATTCCCTATAACATAGTAGTGTCCCTGTATTTATTGATGATCAATCTCCTCCATTTTATCACCCTTTCTATTAGGGCTTAATTCTCTGTTCCCCTGTGTTTGTTACACAACAAACACAGGAGTGAACCATTATTATTCATACCCTATTCCAAATCCAAACGCCCCCTTGATTGCTTTTGATTTCTCATCCTATATCAATTAATGGAAATTTTAAGAGGCAACGGAACCGTTTCAGTTTCTTACGATCGCCATGGATCGTTTGAAGTTTGTGTAAAAAACGATAGAAATGTTGGCTCTTATGGCATTTTCTTGGGAGATAATCCATTCGATTTCGCTCTTCCTGCAACAATTTTCCAACTCATTGTTATCATCACAATCTCTCAAACGCTTTACTTTTTTCTCAGGCCGTTACAAACCCCCAAATTCATCTGCAGCCTTCTCGTAAGCTCTAACTAACTCATTCTCATCCATCCATCCATTTCCTATTTTTTATTTTCATGAAATTAAATTTAAAATTTAATTATAATTGACCCGTTTCAGATATGGCGTACACGAGTCCATTATAGCTAACTAACTTTTATATTAACTAACTATGAGTGCAGGCTGGAATTCTGTTGGGGCCATCATTTCTAGGGAAGAATGAAATTTACTGGAAAGCATTATTTCCAGCGAGACAAGCTGATGTTTTAGTAGTGACATCGATAATCGGAGTAATATACTTTCTGTTCTTTATTGCCGTGAAAATGGATCTACTAATGACTGTAAAAGCAGCAAAGAGTACATGGCGAATCGGAATAATACCTTTCCTGACTTCTTTTATAGTAATATCAACACTTTTAAATGTTTTTTATTTACCATGTAATTTTCCTCATCTCAAATCAGATGAATCGCGTACAGCATTAAGTGTTACAATGGCGTTTAGTAATTTCCCTGTTGTGTCCGAAGCGTTGATAGAATTGAACCTGATAGCAACTGAGTTAGGACAGATTGCTTTGTCTTCCGCCATGCTGAATGACTGCATACAGTTTTCTATCATAGTGTCGCACCATCTCATGGACACCGAGAAAGTGAAATATTTAGTCTTAGGTACGATGAGTTGGGTTTTGTTCATCCTTTGTAGTTTCTTCATTTTAAGACCAATTATGAAGATGATTGCACGTAACACGCCGATTGGGAAACCGGTGAAACGGATTTATGTTGTGTTTATTCTTCTCGGTGTTTTAGTTATGGCAGGTATAACAGATATAATCGGGGTGACGTTTATTATTGGACCATTGATTTTTGGTTTGGTTATACCAAGTGGTCCTCCTCTGGGGACAACATTGGTTGAAAAATGTGAAGTTATTATCTTAGAATTTCTGTTACCTTTCTTCTTTGCTGATGTTGGCATGACCATAAATCTCACCACGCATCACAGTTTGAAAGAGTTTGTAACTTTGCAACTTATATTATTTGCGGGTGACTTAGCCAAGGTTATTGCATCCGTGTTGGTTTCTATGACATATAACATTAAGCCCAAACATGGCACGGTGCTCGGACTCATGTTGAACATGAAAGGCGTCACTCACCTGATTGCTCTTACTAAATTAAGGAAACTCGGGGTATGTAATAGTTTAATTCATCTAGGAGAATGACTTATGTGGTCTGTGACATTATAGTTTGATACACAAAATTACATTTATGTTTTGCAGATATTGGAGGAGGAAACATTCAGTCACTTGGTGGTTTCTGTGATGTTGACAACCGGATTCATCACACCTATCATTAAAATATTATACAAGCATCGTCCTCGATTACTAAAGTCATCACACATATATCATGGTCAGATGAGAACAATCCAAAACTCTCCTAGAAATTCAGAGTTTCGCATTGTTACTTGTTTATACAACGAAGGAAATGTAAAAGGTATCACTACTCTGTTAGAGGTTTGCAACCCAGTTCCAGCTAGCCCGTTAGGTGTCTATGTGATTCATCTCATCGAGCTTTTAGGAAAAAGTGCACCAATCTTGCTTCCAATTAATTACAGACGAAACAAAAAACTATTGTCTGTTAATTACCCCGACACAAACCACATCATGCAAGCATTTGAGAATTACTCTAACAACTCTTCTGGTCCGGTTATTGTTTTACCGCATGTCAACGTTGCACCTTATAAGAGTATGCACGATGCTGTTGTCAACTTAGCACAAGACAAATTGGCTCCTCTTATTATAATCCCCTTTCACGAAAATGACCATATTGATCTCAATGGACACGTATCAACTTCAATTCGAAAGCTCAACACAAGGTTTCAAGCGCACGTGCCTTGCACGTTGGGGATACTGGTCGATAGACACTCGCGACTTGGCGTGAGGATTGATCACACAAAATCTTATTTCCATGTCGGGGTATTTTTCATTGGCGGTGCTGATGACAGAGAAGCACTGGCTTTGGGAATTCGAATGTCGGATAGAGAGAATATGAAGGTGTCTTTGTTTCGGTTCATTGTGATGAATAAAAAACAATTCGAATGTAAATCTCAATCAGGTAGAGAAATGTCAGTAAGTGAGCAAGAGTATGAGGACATGTTGGACGAAGGTTTAATCGACGAGTTCAAAAGTATGAAATTTGGGATCGGTAATGTTTGTTGGTACGATGTTGCGGTGGAGGATGGAGTAGAGATAATGAATGCAATTCGCGGTGTGGAAGGAGACTTTGATCTTGTGATGGTTGGGAAGAGACATAATATTGGATCTTTAAGAGATGAAGAAATGGGAAACTTCATAGAGAATGTTCAAATATTAGGAATATTTGGAGATATGTTATCATCAACAGAGTTCTGTATTGGAATGGTTCCTGTTTTGGTGACACAATGTGGTGGGGATAAAAGAGCAGTAAAGTTTGATAGAATAGGTTCAAATAATGTATCTAAGAAAAGTTTAAATAAATAATTTTTTTTTTCTATATCTTTTGGATTTGTAGATATTCAATTTCAACCCACACACTTTCTCAACCTTTTAGTATTATTAACTATAATAAATTGAACAACGGTAAAAAAAAATTCTATTTTTTAAAATCTGAATTTAACTAAAATCCAACTCACATAATTTGATAAAAAAAAGTTCTATAATTAAATTTTGACCTCATTCAAATAATTATATTAAGTAAACAAACATCACATAATCCACCACATTAATGCTTAAAAATTTGAAGCCAGATTATAGTTAACCTGTCTTATCTACCAATTTAGAGTCAATGAAAAAATGTCACACATATATAAATATAATTTTGTCTTTTCACTCCATTTGTTCCTCAAAAGTGTTTATGCATGTAATTTTTGCTAGCATAAACACTAGAGAGAAACATTTTTGTTTTTCCTATTAATTAAAAAATAATGTCTCTTGATGAATTCCATAAAAATTCCTCTAATGGTTCTTATACAAACCAAAAATATTTCGATAATAGAACATCAGGCTCATTAGGCATTTGGTTTGGTGATAACCCATTTGATTTTGTGCTCCCTATCGCATTGTGCCAAATCATTTTATCTTTCGTTGTTTCTCGAACACTTTATTATGTCCTAAGACCTCTACAAACACCCAAATTCTTATGCTGTGTCCTTGTAAGTTTTTTTTTTTGTCTCTTCTACTTCATTGTTTTCTTTTGTTAATTTAGTAATAAATAATACCTCTAAAAAATCGTAAGTTTTGTCCGTATTTATGTAAATGTCAGTATCTGTCATATTTATCTATAGTATTTATGGTGTGTCTGTGTCCGTGACAAGGACTAACTCCATTTTTTTTATAGGGGGGTGTTCTATTGGGGCCAACAGCCATAGGGCGAAACGTAAGATTGTTGGATACATTGTTTCCACTAAAAGAAGCACCATTGTTAACAACATTGGCAAAAATAGGTTCATCCTATTTTGTGTTCATCTATGCATTGAAGTTAGATGTAATAAACAACTTGAAAACGGCCAAACGTTGTTGGAGATTCGGCGTAATTCCTTACTACTCATGTTATTTCGCTACAACACTTCTCTTAGCTTTGTATAGACCACAAGGAGATCAAAACACTAGCTCAGTATATTCAATCCCAAACGTCTTCACTATTTCCAGCTTTGCTGTTGTTTCTGAAGCTTTAACAGAACTCAATCTTATAAGCACAGAATTAGGACAAATCGCTTTATCTTCGTCAATGATTAGCGAAATGCTCCAATGGGTTACTATATCACTGCAATTCAGTTCAACAGCAAATTTCCTACTATCAGTTGGAATCTTGATTTGCAATTTCTTATTTGGTTTATCCTTCTTTTTTATTGTTAGACCAATGGCCAAATTTATGATTCAAAGAACCCCGGTCGGAAAACCATTGAATGAAATTTACGTAGTTATCATACTTTTGGGTGTTCTAGTTATGGCCGCCATTTGTGATTTACTTGATTTACATTTTATTATGGGACCTATTTTTTTTGGTTTGGTAATGCCTAATGGCCCTCCCTTGGCAACTACAATTATAGAGAGGTGTGAGTTAATCAATCAAGAATTTCTCATGCCTTTTTTCTTTTTACATATTGGTATAACTACAAATTTTGGTGAAATTCACAAACATTGGAAGGCCACTCTTACATTTCACTCTATCTTATTCGTTGGATTCGTCGCAAAAGTGCTAGCGTGTGTTCTTGTTTCTCCCACATATAATATGAGACATAAACATGGCTTGGTGCTTGGACTTATATTGAACATCAAAGGCATCCTTGAACTAATATATTTTTCCAGACTCAAAAGTCTCATGGTACCTACTAGCTAAAATTATTTACTAACGCAACCATGATTATTAGTTTCTACAATTTTTAACAATAATTTTTGAATAATTATTTTTGCAGATTATTGATAATGAAGTATACAGTCAAATGGTTCTATATGTGATGTTGATGACCGCGATATGCATACCCTTGATAAAATCTCTATATAAACATCGATCTCGTGTGTTGATAGATAAAATCATACAAGAAGGTAGAGAAAGAACTATCCTAAGTACATCTAATAATTCAGAGCTCAGCATAATTTCTTGCGTGCACAACGAAGCAAATGTTCGCAGCATGATTGGTTTATTAGAAGCTTGTAATCCATCAAATGGAAGTCCTTTATATGTCCACATTGTTCATCTCACGGAGTTATCAGGAAAAAGCACACCGATTCTTCTACCTATAAAAATGAAAAACAAAAAATCATTATCAGGAAATTACCCTCACAGCAGCCACATTTTATGTGCTTTCGAGAATTTTTCTGAGAATTCTAAAGGTCCTGTCACAATTAACTCATATATTAATGTTTCACCTTACAATACCATGCATGAAGCCATTTGTAACCTCGCCCAAGACAAATTAGTTCATTTCCTCATCATTCCGTTTCATGAAAATGATCATAGTTTAGGGAACAATGTTGGGTCTACAATTCGTGAGGTCAATAGTAATTTCCAAGCTTGCGCGCAATGTACCGTTGGAATATTGGTGGATAGATACTCGCAAATTAGTACGAGTGCAACCAACCTATCGTTTAATGTCGCTATATTTTTTGTTGGTGGACAAGACGACCGGGAAGCATTGGCGTTGGGTATTCGGATGTTTGAACGGCCTAATACAAATGTTACATTATTTTGTTTCATCATTCGTAATATTCAACAACGTGATAACGTTGTTGAATACAAAGTTGATGATAAAGACAAAGAAACATTGGATAGTTTGCTGGATGAGAGTTTGATAGATGAGTTTAAGGCTAAGAAAATTAATAATGATAATGTTGTTTGTCATGAGATTGTGGTGGATGATTGTAATCAAATGTTGGCAGCGATTCGAGGTTTAGAGAATGAAGAGTATGATCTTGTGATGGTTGGTAAGAGACATAACATTGGTGATTTAACAGATGAAGAAATGTCAAATTTTATGGATAATGCAATTTTGTTGGGTGTTTTTGGAGATATGTTGGCATCTACTGAGTTTTGTAATGGAAAAGTTCCTATTTTGGTGTTGCAATGTGGTGGTGATAAAAAAGTTAAACAATTGGAGAAGGTGACTTCTCGTGTTAATACTTAATACAATATTTTAGTGTTTCTTAGGATTTTTGTTAGTTTATGGTTTTTTCTAAATGTAGTTTAAGAGTTTTTGTTTTACATTCATGAATACTAAGTGTTAGCTTCTCTATCCAAAGATATCTTCTAAGAAATATCTTACATTGGTTTTCAAGTAGGATCATTTTCCTAGATTTGCCTCCATGTAGAGGCCAAATTGCTTAAAGAACCCACTGCCTATCCTAAAACTTAAAATTTTTACTCTCATATTTAAAATAGAATAGTAGAAATGAAAATGATAGAGATCGTTAGAGTTAGGTGTTGCAATTATTATAATTTCACGTATGATCAAACGATCACTTATACTTATTTTAACATTCAATATATATCATCATCTATTTTAGAACGACGTTATTTATGTCAAAAATAACATTATGATATAATTCATATTTCATATTGTTTATTGAAAATGTAACATTCTAGTAAACAATATAAAAACATTATGTTTCAATAATATATATGTATACCACGTCTAGACCTATGTCTAAATTTTAACCAATGATTATCTATGTATAAATTTAACAACACCTATCAACATCATTTAAATCCACATATCATGTTATAAACAATCATGTTCTTCAAGAAAACACCACTAGTTACCCTTGGTCTAGATCTATGAGACCATCCTGTCACCTCATAGATCCATAATCATAATATATATATATATATATATATATATATATATATATATATATATATATATATATATATATATATATATATATATATATATATATATAAAAGAGACAATTAGAATGCATAATTAGAAATATACGAATTATCCGGATTTTCCTGCGAATAATTATCCGTAGGTATACTTGCGAAATTAGCTGTGAATATTTAATATAAGAATTTTTTTCCCGCGAAAAATAAACTCGCAGCAAACTTCGCAGGAAATCCTGAGACTTGACCTGTACTTTTGAATTTTATAAAAATATTTTTATTTTTCTGCGAATTTTACTACGATTTGTTTCGCAGGAATTAACTAACTAATGAAAACTCAAATCCTCTGCGATTTTGCTGCGGTTTTTACTGTGACTTTTGCTGCGAATTATTTGTACTATTTATTTTTTGAGTTTTTATTATATTTTTAATAATTATAAATAAAATTATAAAACATTCCCATGATATATTCTATTTTAATATTAATTTTCATATTTCTAATTTTCTTACTATATTAATTGATTTTTTTATTATTTTTTAAAGATAATTTAATAATTTAATAATTTTTCTTAGAATAAAAAAAATTAACTTATTAATTCTTATATTTTTAATTAATTATTTTTTAGAATAATATAAAATAACCAATTAACTTATTAAATATTTATTTTTATTTTATTGATAATATTAATTAGTTTGCGCATAGTGTATACCAAAGTTTATTGATAATTATCTAAGTATAAAAAAAATAATTGATATTTAATATGAGAAATATAAATTTTAATTAAATTAAGATTGTTAAATTTTCTATTTTTTTAATAAATTAAATTATTCTCTTATTTAAAATACATATATTAAATTAGTTAAAAATCAAATAAATTTAATACAAATAATTTTATTTTGGATTAAATTTATTATTTACAACTCAATTTTATAATTTAAAAGAAAATAACATAAATTAAAAATAAATAAATTTTGGAATAAAAAAAGTTCAAACAAATTATTTTAAACTAATATTTATGAGAAACAAAACAAATTATTTTGGAGGCATTATCTGTATGGTTCGAGGTTTGAGGTGTTTAGTGATCATAAGAGTTTGAAATACATGTTTGATCAGAAAGAGCTGAATATGAACCAGAGATGTTGGTTAGAATTTCTGAAGGATTATGACTTTAGTTTGAATTATCATCCTTGTAAGGCTAATGTTGTAGCTGATGCCTTGAGTCTGAAGACATTGCATATGTCGGCTATGATGGCTAGAGAGTTGGAGTTAATTGAACAATTCAGAGATATGAGTTTGGTTTGTGAACAGACACCTCATAGTGTGATGTTGGGTATGCCGAAAGTTAATAATGATTTTCTTGATCGTGTTCGGGAGAGTCAGAAGTCAGATGTGAAATTGGTGGACTTGATGGTTAATGACGAACGGGTTGGAAATAATGAGTTTCGAGTTAATGAACAGGGAGTACTCAGATTTCAGGATTGTATTTGTATTCCCGATGATCTTGAATTGAAGGGAATGATTCTTGAAGAATGGCATATGAGTGGTTTGAGTATTCATCCAGGAGCGACAAAAATGTATCAGGATCTGAAGAAGATATTTTGGTGGCCTGGTATGAAGCGTGATGTGGCTCACTTTGTTTATGCGTGTTTAACTTGTCAGAAGTCGAAAGTGTAACATTAGAAACCTGCTGGTTTGATGCAACTGTTGGATATCCCTGAGTGGAAATGGGATAGTATATCGATGGACTTTGTTATGGGGCTACCTATTACTCTAAGAGGGCATGATGCCATGTTGGTGATCGTTGATAGGCTGACTAAGTCAGCGCATTTTATTCCGATTGGGATTAAGTATTCCTTGTAGAGATTGACAGAGATATATGTCGGTGTGATAGTGAAGTTGCATGAGATACCATTGAATATTGTGTCTGATAGAGATCCGCGATTTACTTCAAGATTTTGGGAGAGTTTGCAAGAGGCATTAGATTCGAAGTTGAAGTTGAGTTCAACTTATCATCCTCAGACTGATGGACAGACAAAGAGGACGATACAATCTTTAGAAGATATGTTTAGGGCTTGTGTGCTGGAAAATGAGGTGCTTAGGATAGTCACTTGTCGTTGATCGAGTTTACTTATAACAACAGTTATCATTCCAGTATCGGAATGACGCCGTTTGAAGCTTTGTATGGTCGAAGATGTAGGACACCTTTGTTGACATAAGTCAGGTGAGAGTGTGGTACTTGGACCTGATATTGTGCAACAGACTACTGAGATGGTGAAATTGATTCGAGATAAGATGAAGACTTCACAAATTATTTTTGATGGTCACTCCGGTGACCGGTGTTGAAAGAGCTTTGAAGTCGAGGAAGCTTACTCCTAAGTTTATTGGTCCGTATCAGATTTCAGCAAGAGTTGGACCTGTTGCTTATAGTGTGGCATTGCCACCGAGATTGTCCAATTTGCATGACGTGTTTCATGTTTCGTAACTTTGGAAGTATGTTCCAGATCCGTCACATGCATGTGATACCGATGGATGAAGTTGAGATAAGAGATAATCTTACGGTTGAAGCATTACCAGAACGAATTGATGATCGGGAGGTAAAGCAGTTGAGACGCAAGGATATTGTTCTTGTGAAGGTGGTTTGGGGAGGAGCTGTCGGTGGACACATGACTTGGGAATTGGAGATCAGGATGCAGGAGTTGTATCCGAATATTTTCGCATGAGGTAAGTTTTCGAGGACGAAAACCTTTTTAGTGGGGGAGAGTTGTAACGCCCCAAAAAAGTTCTATTTAATTATTTTAATAGGATTAATGATGTTTGGTATGTGGAAGAATAATATATTATTGAGTATAATATTAATTTAAGAATTCTATTATGGTGGATAATAAGATTAGTATTGGATAAATTAAATAATTGAAATAAAACGAGGTAAGGGGTAAAATGGTCATTTGGTGGAATTAGTGGGGGTAATTGAGAAAGTCCCTAAATTGGGCTAAGGGGTTAAGTTGTAAGAAATAAAAAGAGATTGTGTAATACCCATATATAAAAGACATGCATCAAAGCATATTTTTCATATATAAATTTAAGTTTGGTATTGAAATACAACCAGTTCTTAAGTACACATTGCATAAATATAGCCACTACGACAAAAGTACTAAGACAAAAGGCTATAAATAATACAAGGTGTTCACAAAATACAAAATCTAAGAACTAGATCCAAAGATCTCAAAAGTCCACAGCGGAAGAAGCCATCAAACAAGCAAGGATAATCAAGTCGCCTGATCTTATCCTTTGTGGAACCTGAAGTACCTGAAATAACAACATCAACATGGGGTGAGATAAAACATCTCAGTGAGTTCCCTATCTTAAGGTTCTCTCGGATCTAAAAGGTTCGAACTAGAGAAAACTCAAGTCGGGGAAAAACCTAGACTTCGAGTTTACATAAACAAGAGACATCCAAGTAATAAAACGGAGCACACACGAGGTGCTTGGAGGCATCTTTCCCCGCCCAGCCATAGTTTTAGCAGACAAGCACGAGTCACTCAATCCTCAACACATAAATAACTTTCCCCGCCCAGCCACACAAGGACGAGTACGGGCCACTCACTATTTATCTAAGGTACTTTCCCCGCCCAGCCAGACCAGGACGAGTACGGGTCACGACACCTTACCACAAAGTAACTTTCCCCGCCCAACCACACAAGGACGAGTACGGGTCACTCATTACTTATCCTAATGAATACTTTCCCCGCCTAGCCACACCAGGACGAGCACGAGTCCCGGTCATCCATTAAGGGATTCGATTCCACGATTAAAACATAACACAAGAAGTAAACTTCCAACTTCTCACAACTTCCTAGCCCGAAGATACTAACCGAGTATCGACGCCTAAGTATCGTTAAGTCTCTAAAACAATTCCGTAACAATCTAGGGTAACTCAGCTACCTCACAAGTTTTTACCATTTTATTACCTTAAGCTTACAATTCCCTAACTTAACATTTTTACGGTATTTTAGAAAATTCGGGAAAAAGTTGGGTAAAAATAATATATTTCGGCATCATGTGAAAGTACATAATTTTAGCTTCAAAACGATATGCGGAACACTAAAAACGGATACCCAGATCAAAACTTATGAAAAAAAACATAATTTAACTGAAAGCTACAGTTCGCGGGGCGAACTCAGAGAAATTCCTATAGTTCGCGGCACGAACCCGGTTCGCGGGGCAAACTCAGTATAATTCTGCTAAACCAGCTACGGGAAACCATTCCCAAAACCCCCAATTTCACAAAAATGCACCAAACCAGAGGAATCCAATACAAATATGTCTATAATCACATACTAAACATCATACTTAGTTTTAATCGAGTTTTTAACTGTTTATTCTTTCGATTTCAAGCTTTTCTACCAAAATCCCTAAAACTCATAAACCATAACCTCAACCAAAAGTCATAACAAAAGTATCTAACTACGAACCCACCTCGAGAGATGAAGATTGACGAAAGGAATGAGCCGATTCGACGGACGAATGATGGAGAATGATGAATTTGAAGCTTAGGGTTTCCATCCTTCTTCTTCTCTTTTCTCTTCTTTTCTTCTTTTCCTTTTTCTCTTTTTTTCTTACTAACTTCTTCTTTCTCTCATTTTCTTTCTATATAAAAAATTATATAAAAACTTATATTTTACAAATGCGCCCAAAAATAGAGAGTATCCAAAAATGTTTCTTAATCCTCAAATTAATAAAACCTCCTAAACAAATAATATCGGTCACCCAATTTAAATTTTCTGTTTACTCTAATTGGTTTTTCATTAATATTTCTTAGAATAAACCGGAAAATTCTATTGGCATAACAAATATTATCCGGAGACTTAAATAAATTACGGGGTGTTACATCCTCCCCCCCCCCTTTAAATGGAAATTTGTCCTTGAATTTAAAAGATTACCTGAATAGGTGAGGATACAACTCCCGCATCTCCGATTCCAATTCCCACGTAGAATCTCCCGGATGCGTCGCATCCCATTGTACCTTAACAAGTGGGATATCTTTGTTCCTTAATACCTTTGTTTCTCTTCCCACAATACGGCTCGGTTGTGGTTCGAAGGTCAAATCTGCTTCAATTTCGATAGAATCTGGAAGAATAGGCTGAAGAGGGTCAGGAACGAACCTACGAAGCTGAGATACATGGAAGACATCATGCATCTCGGATAGATAGGGTGGTAAGGCCAATCTATAAGCAACTTCATCAATCCTCTCCAAGATCTGATACAGTCCTACATATCTCAGACTTAACTTGCACGATTTAAATAGTCCTTTCAATCTCAACCTCAGAGTGACTTTCAAGTAAACATGATCACCTTCCACAAATTCCAAAGGTCTTCTTCGGTTGTCAGCATAACTTTTCTGACAATCTTGGGCTTGCTTAATCTTTACTTGAATCATCTGATTCTTCTCCATAGTCTCTTGAATAACTCCCGGTCCCAAAATCCTATCTTCGCCCACTTTCGACCAACACAACGGTGTTCTACACTTTCTTCCGTACAAAGCCTCATACGGAGCCATTACGATGCTCGCATGGTAACTATTATTGTAAGAAAATTTGATCAACGAAAAAAGCTCCTTCCAATTTCCTTTACTCTCCAACACACAAGCCCTCAGCATATCTTCAATTGTTTGAATCGTACGCTCCGTTTGACCATCAGTTTGAGGATGATTAGAAGTACTCAAATGCAAATTCGTACCCATGACTTGTCGGAACACCTTCCAAAATCTATAAGTGAATTTCGGAGCCTTCATCAATAACTTCTTTTGTGGACAGGTTAGCTTTGAAAGTGGCATTGAGCCACAATTAGAGTAACCAGATGGGTTTAGCGAATTGACAAGTCCCAATCGAACTTACGTTCTTCAGGGCAATAACACTCTCACTTATCAACTCATAAAGTGAGGCCAAGATCAGTTCACTGAGGCACACTCCTGAATTGCTATGTATTTGGTTGGCCAAAGGCATGTATTCTTGGCCACCTGCAGGGATTTAGAGCAAAAAAACGTATCTATAGAGCCACATAGTTAAAAAGACAATGTTCTTTTCATCAGAAACGGTTTCAATTGAAGCTTTGAAGTGATGCTTCATAAAGCTGCCGTAAGTAGGTTTGCTTGAGGAAAAGCCTATGGTGTCTCCATTTTGAACTTATGGGTTATAGGTATGCCCAATAGGTTTAAGCCATGTGATAACAACTACGTCGAAAAGTGTGAGAGTCACCATTCCACAAGGTAAATGAAATGTATAATGAGTGTTATCCCAGAAGTACAGAGAGGCCACCAACATGTCCGAGCAATAGGGTAGACCAGTCTTCGACAACATCAGAAGGTCATAGATCCCTATCTTTTTCCAGTCATCAGCCTTGACTTTTTCCACTTTAGACAACCAGCGTTCAAAACCCAGAAAGAAAGGAGTTTCTCTCACTAATCGAGACTTTCCATTTAGAAATGTCAAATCTAGGGAAAATTCCTCAGTTGAGGTTTCTCTTCTAGTAAGTTTGTTCTTTTGCCCTAGAGGGTTGTTCCTATGGTAGGATGGGAAGAACTGACCCAACTTGGAGTCATCGACGGGAACATTGGACAAATGCCCATAAATAGCAGTTTTTTTCCATAAATGATGAGATGAATTATTACTTGGGACTCATAGATGTGTCTCTTCTCCTCTTGAAGAGGTTCTGGTGCAAACTGTTGGTTCTTCACTAACTTAGGCCCAGAGATCTGAGTAAAGGGAGGAAATGGAGCAGTGTTGGAAGAACTTTTGTTCTTTGGATTCTTTTTGCCTTGGGAAGTTTCTTGGTTGGAAGCCATTAAAGAAAGTTGGGAAAGTGAAAGTTTTACTGAGTTCTTGAAGTTCTGAGAGAAGGAAAATAGGTTGCAAAGGTTTGGAAGCATACAAGTTCTAAAGTGTAAAAATGGGATATATATAAGCTTTCAGAAGACTAATGGTTTTCAAATCACCATTAAAACAAATTGTATTAGTGGGATATGTGTGTTCTTGAGGTGTTTCTCTGGGTGGTGGTAGTTATGATGTGACTGCGGAGATATGGTTTCAAGGAAAAAGTGCAATAATGGCTAGTAATAGAGTGGTTGTTGAAGATACATTTTATAAAAACCATTATGACGTGACGTCATGAGTGTGGTTGGTAGAAACTGAATAGTTTCTTGATCATGGGATAGTCAGTTATGACCATACTTTTGTGTCGTCAAAAGATTGGTATCTAAAGCTATGATAAAAAAATGACCTTTTTGTCAGCTAGGTTGAAAGGACATTTTTTGGGGGAAATTTTTTAGCTCCTAATTTCGAAACCTAGTTTACTTTAGAATACATTGACTTTAGTATCATGTTTTGGTAGAAAGGAAAACACTTCGACTAAATTAAAGCTGAAGAGGCCTGAGTCGAAGATACAAGGAATTTTACAGACGTGGACTTAAAATATTTTCTAAGTATAAAAGAAGTAGTTTCGACCACGAGTCCTTGAAGTGACAAATGTGCAGCGGTTGGGATCAATATTGGAGGGAAAAGTTATGATTCTTTCAAATTTGAATAAAGACAATTGGCACACATTGGAAGTCCAAGAGCATGCAAGAGTTCCAAGTGGAGTATTTTTAGGAGGAAACTGCCAATAATGGTTACTTTATACTAGTATAAATAAAGTAGTTCTAGTGTTAGAATTGGATATGAATCATATTGTACAAGTTACTCCATAAACACTCAAAGTACCCGTGTGTAGAGAAACGAGTGAAGGCGAGAATGTACGTGATGAGATCACCACCCTTTTTTCATATCAATGCAATTTATGTTTAAGTCTTTATTTTGAAGTCTTTCTATCTTGCATTTACTTTACTTTCGAGCAAGTTTACAATTCAGGCTTTTATTTGTCTTTTATTTGCTTTCGTTACACTTCCTTGCCATTAACAATTTACTGCACTTTACTTTCGACTTCAATTGTTTTTTAGTCTTGTTTTATTTTATTTTCTCTCTTTTACCAAAAAACACTTCATAAATTTTGTCGAAGAGTTTATGACACTATTCTTGAAAAAACCTATTAAAACATATTTATAACACATGTCCTAGGATCAATCTGGTCAATCTTGTGAGTGACTGAAAACATTGTGTTATTTTTAGAGGACCTACGAATGTTTACAATTTTCAGGGTAAACACTATCTCGTATCGGTCTAGTAGCATATAAGCTAGAACTCCCTTCATATTCAAAAATTCATAATGTTTTCCACTGCTCTCAGCTAAAGGCACATATCGGTCCTCCTCCCATTCAAGGTGATCCGCTTCCTCCAAATTCGTTGGGAAACCACCCCATCCTCTCTCCTTTAGCCATCCTTAATTCAAGGACTGTTAATGTGGTCGCCAATTCCCAGCAACAAGTGTTGGTGCAATGGACTGCACTTTCACCGGATGAGGCATCGTGGGAGAATTGGAAGACAATGCAAGAAGTTTACAACCTTGAGGACAAGGTTGGTTTCGATGGGGTGGATATTGATACGGGCCTGAACCATACATAGGACAACAACCCAATGAAATTCAATAAGCCCATTAGAAACAATAGAATCTCTTCCAAGTTTAATGACCACGTGCTTTACAAATGATAGCTAGTTTTATTCTTGTTTTATTCCTTTTAAGTTCTAGAAGGTTGATGATTCAACATGACTTTTAGGATGTGCTGAGCTGTGAAATCTAGGATAGATTTTGTTATAACAAACTTGAAATATTTGTTATTTAAGTGGTTGCAGCTCTTGGAGCAAATTATGAATGAAATCAATATTTGCATTCTCTCTTCTTATCTTTTCATTGCTTGAGGAGGTTTACTCGGTCCTTAAAACTGAGTGTTACCAAACAACAATTAAATCAAATCTTAATGTCAAGGATCTCAATAGCTTTTCTACTACTTGTTGATCAATGATACCTCACTATAGGTTTTCATCTGATTCACCTAAGCAATCAACATTGAGAAATAATCACTTATTTTCTGATTCTCCACCATTTGCATCAACTCATATCTTTTACTTATGTATTTTAGTTTAACTTGTATCATTTTCTCTCCACCATCATGATACTTCTCTAACACATCCCATTCTTCCTTTAATTTGGAGGCTTTTGAGATTTTCTCAAAGTGATAAGAATCCACATTATGGTGAATGTATAACAAAGCCTTGCAATCCTTCTTTCTTGATTCTTGGAAGGTGTTTTTTTAAGAATCAGTTGGTTATACACCTAACGCTTGTTCCCTTCTAGCACAATTTCAAGCACATCTTGTGTTCCAAACAGTTATTTCATCAAAGCACTCCAACTTTCTCAATTTCTTCCATTAAGAGTCAGAATGTTGGAGGAAAAACATCTACCTACATTCATTTATTTTGTTTCAAGAAACTCTCCAAGGTACTCTTCTCACAGTGTTTCCCAAGTGTTGTTCTCACAAAATCACTCATGTTTCCCTATAGATCAACACCAACTCTTTGATGATAATCTTGAACCAAACTCTTAATGCCAATTAATGGCGCAACATATTTTCTTTGCTTTGCAAGCAAGACAGAAAAATAGAAAATAGAGAGTTTGAACAAATGTGAGAAACTTGCAATGCAAGTTATACCATATAGGGGTGTTCAAAACTAACCCAACCCAATAGAAAATCACAAACCAAACCAAACCAAATCAAAACCGCAAAAAATTGCACTTGGTTCAGATGTATTTGGGCCATTTTTAACAAAATTGTGCGGTTCAGTTTGATTTGCGGTTTGTATTTTGCAAACCAAACTAAACAAAACCAAACCGCATTATGTTACAACCCAAACTTCACTTATCCTACATCCAACCCAAAACTTAAACCTATTATGCCTTAACCATACAAATATTCTCTTAGTCACGCTTAGGGTTTTAGTTTCAACATTCTCAAATCTCTTCGAGTAATATCACACATTCTTCTCATCATATTTTCTATGTACATCTCATCTTTTCTACTCTAATCTCTTTTATCTTATGTTCTTTCTTTTTCATATTCATCTTCTCCTTTTTTATATTATTGTTTTCTCTTCCAATTACGTTTTTATCGCACATTTCTTCTATAATATCATATATCTTATGATCTTTCTTTTTCATCTTCTCTAATATTTCCTCTCCTCCATTTTTTCTTTTTATTATAATATTTTTTATATTGTTTTATACTACTATTTTATGTTTTCTATTCCACTTTAGTGTAATCTTATTTTTGTATATTGAATGAGAATTTATTGTCTAAATATGATGAATTTTGTTGTTATTTGATAATGTATGAATGACTAAATACAAAATCATGTTGTTCTCTATAGGTGTATATATGACTCAATAAAAATATTGTAAAAAAACAGAATCAATCCAAACCGTATTGATTTGATTTGGTTCGGTTCAATTTTATTTCTTAAAGTCAACCGAATCAAACCAAACTGCATGTTTTTTTCTCTTGCGGTTCGAATGATTTTTTTGCGTGAAAATCGCCCAAACCGCACCGCGAACACTCCTAATTCCATATACACGTGCCCTATATGAAAATTGGTACTAAATGAAAGGAATACAAACGCTATTGTGTTTAAGTAACAAACTTCTCAACCACAAACTAACTGACTAATTTCACTAAATGATAGTTTCAGAATTAATACATCATTCGATTTAAGTCCATTCCATAACATAAATTATGTTCTAATTTTTCCATGAATTTTAAGTGTTCAAATATGTATGATATTCATCCCTGAAAATCTAAATTCAATTACACACTTAAAAATCGCGATTGATAACATTCGAAATGGAGATTAATTATGGTTATTAGATGATTGATAAATTGTAGTAAAACTTTATGTCAAAATCACATGACAAGAATGGAATATTGTGACAAGAGAAGAAACAACATATAGTATATTCATAACTTCCAATATAATTGTAACAAACTACAAGAAAAATTTATACTATAACATCAATTTATCTACTCGGGATTGTAACTATAAAGATGGTATCTTAATTTTGAAACCACTTGACATTATCCTTATGTCTAAACCCGATATATCTCTACATAGAAAGGAAAATACATAAAACAGAAAACATTCCCAAATTTAGGGTAACAAAAATCAACTTCCAAATTAAATAAAATTTAACACCCTTATTACTGAGCTTGATGAATTCATGAAATTTTGATCGTTATTCTAACAGAGAGGTAGATCCAATGGTGGTGGTTCTATAGATTGCAATTTCCCAACTCCATCTTCTACCAATAGAATAGTAGCCAAACCCCAACCTATGTGAACATCCAAGTGACAATGCAATATCCAAGCACCTAAAATAAAAACAACATTAAACAATGTCATTAGTAATTCTAAAAACTAATACTATAATTAAAATACTAAGTAACTTAATTATCCAACCCAACTGGTTTGACTTAGATGATTTGATTGAGATAAATATAAATAAATTATTGATTTATTAGAAATATTACCAGGGTTATCTGCCACGAACCGGATAACGGCCCAACCGTTGGCCGGTACGGCCACTGTATTTCTCTGAGGTGGATCAAGAAGGTTGAATTTTGCAGTATCTTTCTTAGGATCGAAATTTCCAAAACCTTCAGCTACAACATAGAAATCATATCCATGAAGGTGAATTGGATGATTCTCTGAAGTGACAATACTTGTATCCTGCAACACAATCTGAACCCTTGATCCAAACTTCAACTTATAAGCTTTAGTCCCTGGAATAGGTTGCCAAAGCGAACGGCTCACGTTACCGGTGTAATCGAATTTCACGGGTGGTTTCGCGGGAAAATCAGTGGTGAAAACTCCGGGGATTCCGTTATAATGAGCCTGCAATATTGAAATATTGTTTGGGAGAGTGAAAGAAACATTGTTCATGCTTGCTGTGAAGCGTGTCCGTTTTATAGGACCTTGACATTTTTTATCCCTGAAATTTTTCGGGCAATTGTTGAGTCCTAAACCAATTGTGAAAAAGAGATTTTCGTCGATTTCGGTCGGGACTTCAACTTTTCTTGGACTGAAAAAACTTCTACTGAACTTAGTAACCATGTTGGTGTCGTTGTAAGCGGGGAGTGGTGGCATGATTGGTTTGTTTTTGATTGAGTTGTGGTATTGGAGAATGGCTGTGGTGGTAGTGTTATCGAACGGTGCATTTTGAGCTGATTGATAAGCGCGTGCTGCAATGTAGTATCGAGATGGTGGTTGGTTGGCAGTTAATAAGACGTCAGTGGTTTGGCCCGGTCCTAACATGAGGACACTGGTCGTGAAAGGTTTAAGGTAAGAAGCGTCAGCGCCAACCACGGTTAATTTGTGGTTGGCAATTGTGAAGAAAAGTGGTTGGTTGAGTCCGGCATTGATCACTCTGACGAGGTTTGTTTCGCCGGAATGTATCGGAACAATCGTTGTACCTACATTTTCAATGGCATATGTCAAGTAAAAGAAAAATTGAAATATAAAAAAAATATATATATATTGTATGATAATCATAAATATAAATATTTTTAATTCAAAAATAAAAGAATAAACATATTGTCCCATTAAAATAGACCCTTTACCAAAAAAGCAACGTCCCATTGACCATTTGTTTCATAATAATTTCATCTAGTGTATAATTATATGAGCCATAGGTTCTATTTTTCTTTCTCTAAAGCAATTTACTTTTATGATTGCTTCATGTTTTCATAATGTCAAATCTTGTGTAATTATAATCATAAAAATTAAGAAATTTATCAAACCTTTGGTAGAGCACTTGTAAAGATCACCAGGTTGACCATTGATAGTATATGCATCAGACATATTTGGAGCTGCTCCAGTTCTTTTGGACTCCCTCAAAACATCTATAGGATTTGCATCCCACCATTCCCCTAATCATCATCATTTTCAAAACTTATTAATTTAACGCTATCATAAACCTCAGATACAATATTAACACAAACACTCATAAATATCGGTATTACATAAATTACCTAAGAGAATGGTTGTTTCACGGTGTGGCTTAGGAAAAGGGAAGGTTTCTCCTTCCCTAGGACGAACGATCAAAGAACCATAAACAGTGGCTCTAAGCCATGAGCTATGAGCATGCCACCAAAGTGTCCCTTCTTGTCCATCAACAGTGAAACGGTAGGTGTAACTTCCGCCAGGACGAATAGGACATTGTGTCACGAATTCCGGACCATCTGCCCATCCTGTCCTCATTTGTCGAACACCATGCCTAACATATACAACAAATATTAATAACTCATAAGTTTTGCATCAGTTATTCAATGAATCTGAAAAGAGAATATTTGTTTATAATAATGACCAGAGTAGTAACATACCAATGAATGGTCACATTATAACGAGCTTTGTTAGTGACTTTAACAACCAAAGTGTCACCATTATTAATCTCCAAAGTTGGACCAGGGTATTGCCCATTCACAGTTATGGAGTTATGAGTTTTGCACAGCCTCTTCACTGGAGTTGCTTCAACCTATAAATGTATATACATTCCATTACATTATATATATTTGAATTTGAATAGATATATATAACTAAAGATAAAGATGAGTATGAAAGAACGTACAAGAAATTCATGGTAGTGAATTTTTGCATGTGCTAAAGAATAAGTAGAAGATAATAAGAGAACAAAAATAGCTATGAAGATGGAAGAAAATTTTGAATTTGTTTTGACACACTCCATCTCTTAGCAAGAAACTATGAGTATACCTTGGTGTGAATGTGTTTTGGGTTAAGATTGCAATGCAAATAAGAGTTGGAGAAAGTGGTTTTTATAGGGGAGATTAGAGGAGATTATTATAATGTTGTTTAAGTTTGGCACAAATTAGATTTTGTTGAGATCAAAGTCATAAAAAATAAGTAACTAGGTTCTACCATATATGTGAGGTTGTTGCACCCACTAGTTAATCAAGTTCATAAATGCTTGTTTCACAAGTCTTCATTTTATAGGTTGAATTTTGAAAAAGCATAACTATATGTTTTGAAAATTGTAAATCTCATGGAAATTCTATAAAAGAATATTATTTATATTGGCCTGATTAATGGTTACATATTACATGCAAAAAACAACATAAATTAATTTAGTGTAAGCCGTTAAACAATTGTACAGATTTATTTTAATTTATTGATGGAATAATCTCTTATATTATTGTATGCAATGCATAATAGTAAGCATGTGAGTATTCTTGTACTCTCAATAATATACATATTTGCTGCCACATCAGCAGTGTAAACTAACTCCAATCTGGTTGATCCAACATCATTGCCACATCACAAACTTGTATGTATTATTTTAGTATGTTTTGCGGATGCAATTTTGGTTGATCTTCCATGTTAGGAAAAAAAATGTGGTGGTGTGAAAGTGTTATTGAGTTGCAGTCACATATGTTCTACCATAAAGTTATATATGAAAAGACAATGGAAGAATATTTTTTTACATGTACAAAATTCTCAAGCGTGTATTAATACAATCAATATGACATAAAATGTTGATTAGTACATGAGTGTTGATTGAAATTGACTTAAGATGTGCTGTGAGATTATATTGGTGATTGGAAACCTTTCAGTCAATATGAAAGTTGCACCATAAGAAATTGATCTAATTTTTGCCATGTAATAATTCTTGATATAGTTTGTCTTCAAGTAAAATATTTTCTTCATGATCAAGTTTGATAGTTCATTTGAACTATGATTGTCATTAAAGACAGTGTAAAATTTTTTGGAGTGATATAACTTCAAGTGACTATATTTTTATAGTGGAGTATGATAGTTCTATTGAACTATGATTGTAGGTGAAAACAATGTCAAAATACTCATAGCGATTTATCATCATGTGATTATACTATTTATTATAGGGTGTGATTTTTTTAACTACACTACTACAAAAATCCCTTTTATCTCGATTAGAAAAAGAGTTTTACATCGGTTTTTTAACTTTCTAATTTTGTCTTTTCAAAATTAGAAAGTGTACGCCACTATACCTCTCGATTTTTGAAGTTGGTGTACCACTGGACCATTTCACCTTTGATGATTTAATTCACAATATATATATATATATATATATATATATATATATATATATATATATATATATATATATATATATATATATATATATGTCTGTTATCTATTATGACTAAGACTTTATACATATATCGAAACCGTGGTGAAAACGTTGACCATTGTGAGATATTGAAACAAATTCTAGGTTTAGCATGTCGTCGAAGTCCCCTCACATGTTGTTGTTAAATTGAGTTTTTTGTTACGGATCCAATTGTTTAAGTTAGGTTGTACCTTAAGTTAGCTTGTAATGGGTAATTGTTAAAACGCTCATTAGGTTAGTGTGTTAGTTTTCTTATAAATAGCATACTAGTCTGTCATCTTTTGCATAAGGAATAATAGGAAGATAAGACCTTAATTCAAAAGTGAGAGAGGTTATTTGTTATTTTTGTATACTTGTAATCTTGTTTAAAGAGAAAGGAAAGAATAACAGTTTATAACTAATCCTTATTGTTATCCTTGGTTACCCTAAACCCTAATCCTTATGGGTTTCTTGATCATAAATAAACTTATTATATTATGTTTCTAAGGCATCTGATTCACAACAAATTGGTGCGATGAGCGTGGAGAAGATACCTTCAACAAAGTATGAGATTGAAAAGTTCACCAGAGTGAACGATTTCGGTCTGTGGTTCTTGAAGATGAAATTCCTACTTGTTCAGCAGGGTTGCTTGGAAGCGTTTAAGGGAGAGGCGACCAATGTTATGTTAACGACAACTGAAAAGACGACTATGATCGAGAAAGCACACAACACAATATTGTTGAGCCTTGGTGATAAGGTTCTTCGACGGGTATTAAAGGAGACGATAGTGTTAGGGTTATGGTTGAAACTTGAAGGTTTGTACATGACCAAATCGTTGGTGAATCGACTCTACCTGAAGCAAGCTTTGTATTCATTCAAGATGAACGAAGACAAAGTGTTGGTTAAGCAGTTGGATATGTTTAACAAGCTAATTCTTGATCTTGAAAATATTGATTTGAAGATCGATGATGAAGCTCAAGCGTTGTTGCTGTTATGCGCTTTAAAGATGTTCAATCTGCCTTGTACTCTAAGGACTTGAACGAATGAAAGGAGCACAAACTTTCGACGATTGGTGAAGGTTTGGTCGTTAAGGCAAAATTCTTGCGAAAGGATGGTAAGTTCAACAAGAAGAAAGGTAAAAGTCAGCATAAGTCTTATGGTGGTGAAGCATTTGGTGTTCGATGATATCATTGAAAGAAGAAGGGTCACATTCGAAAGGTGTTCCATGAACGCCTGAAAGATTATGGAGGTAAAGATAATGGCAATGCGGCCATTGTTTAAGATGATTTTGAATCATCTGATGTTCTTGTGGTTTCAAGTGGCGACTCAAGAAAAAAATGGATTATGGATTCAGGTTGTACTTGGCACATGACTCCAAACAAAGATTTGTTTGAGGAATTATGTGATCAAGATAGTGGATTAGTGCTGCTGGGAAACAACAAAGTTTGCAAAATTGCAAGTATTGGATTTTTGAGATTCAAGCTCCATGATGATTCAATAAGTTTATTGACTGAAGTTAGGTATGTACCTGATTTGAAGAGAAATCTGATTTCTCTTGGTGAATTCGACAAGAAGGGATATGTCTTTCAAGGAGAGAAAAGTATCCTAAGAGTCATAAAGGGGTCGAATGAAGTCTTAAGAGGAGTGATGAAACATGGCTTGTATGCCCTTGAGGCTGAAGTTGTAAATGGTTTGACAAATGTGGCATCCGCGAAACTGTTGTCGAAGACAAAATTATGGCACATGAGATTGTGTCATGTCAGCGAAAGAGGCCTGGTCGAACTGGGGAAACAAAACATGTTAGGTGGTGACAAAGTCGAGAAGTTGGAGTTTTGTGAACCTTGTGTATTTGGTAAATCCTATAGGGTGAAGTTTAACAAAGGTAAACAAAGAACACATGGATCCCTTGATTACATCCATGCTGATCTTTAGGGGCCTGCAAGGAATCCTTCACATTCAGGTGCAAGGTATTTTCTATCCATAGTTTATGACTATTCAAAAAAGTTATGGGTATTCGTTTATAAAACTAAGGATGAAACTTTCGAGAATTTCAAGAGTTGGAAGGTTCTAGTCGAAACTTAAATAGGAAGAAAGGTCACGAGGTTGAGAACCGACAATGGCATTGAATTCTGCAATGAAGCTTTTGACAGTTATTGTGTCGAGTCTGGGATTCCAAGACATAAGACTTTAGAAGGTACTCCTCAGCAAAATGGTCTAGTTGAGATATTCAATCGAACAATCCTCGAAAGGGTTAGATGCATGTTGGTTAGTACTTGATTGAAGAAGGTGTTTTGGGCTGATGCTGTTTCGACAATAACATATCTGATAAACATATGTCCTTCGATTGTGTTAGATATGAAGACACCTGAAGAAGTTTGGTCGGGACATCCACCAGATCTCGACAAATTGAGAGTATTTAGTTGTGTGACCTATGCTCACATTAGGCAAGACAATGTCGAACCTAGAGCTTTGAAATGCATGTTCATGGGATACCTTGAAGGAGTCAAAGCTTATAGGCTATGGTGCCTAGATCCAGGTCATAGGAGGTGTATCACCAGTCGAGATGTAGTTTTCAATGAAGCTGAAATGACCTTCAAGAAAACTGATGATGTTGACAAAAAGCTAGAACAGGGAGAAATTCCTATTGAGGTGGATCATAGTGATGTTGAGTTGCATGACCCATATGAAGTCGAAGAAGAAGTAGAAACTGCTGTCGAAGATGAGGAGTCTGATAATGACTACCTGCTGATCTTATAGCTTATGCCTTAATCTCTGCAAGTGAAGTTCTGGACGAAGAACCTAGAAACTATAAGGAAGTTATGAGGAGTCAAAATAAGACTGAATGGCTAAAAGCCATGGATGATGAGATGAAGTCTCTTCATGTTAACAACACATGGTAACTGATCAAGAAACCTGCTAGAGCCATGCTAGTCAGTTGTAAATGGATTTTCAAAGTTAAGGAAGGAAACAAAGGAGTCGCGTCAAAGATATACAAGGAAATGTTGGTTGTAAGAGGTTTCACTCAGAAAGAAGGTGTCAACTTCAATGCTGTGTTTTCTCCTGTTGTGAAGAACAAGTCCATTAAAATGTTGCTTGCCATGGTAGCATAGTTCGACCTTGAACTAGAACAAATGGATGTGAAAATTGCTTTCTTGTATGGTGATCTTGATGAAACAATCCTGATGAGGCAACCTGAAGGGTATGTCGAAGAGGGGAAAGAAAAGTATGTGTACAAACTGAAGACATCTTTATATGGGCTGAAACAATCTCCTCGACAATGGAATATGACATTCGACAAGTTTATGGCACGTATAAGTTTCATCAGAATTCAATTTGACCACTGTGTTTACTTCCGATTTCGACCGGGGAATTCATTTTTTATTTTGTTGCTTTATGTGAATAATTCTAATAGGAAGCAACAATGTCAAAGATGTAAAGAGGGTGAAGGATGAACTTAATAAGGAGTTCAATATGAAGGATCTGGGAGTTGTTTCCAAGATTCTTGGGATTAACATCCAAAGAGATAGAAAGCAATCGAAATTATGCTTATCTTAAGAGGCATACCTACTAAAGATTCTCGAAAATTTTGGTATGTCAAATTCAAAGCCTGTTTTAACTCTGACAAACCCTCAATTCAAGCTGAGTATAAATCAGTCTCCCAGTATTGATGTATGAAGAACTTATATGGATAACATTCCATACGCTAATATAATAGGTTCTTTGATGTATGTTATGGTTTGTACTAGACCCTATATAACATATGCAGTAAGTCTTGTAAGCAGGTACGTGGTGAATCCTGGAAAGGCTCACTAGAAAACATTAAAGTGGATTTAAGGTACATAAATGGGTCTTTGAGAAGAGTCCTAATTTATGGTAGAGCCTTGGGTGAAGATAGTAAAGAAGAAATCGAAGGATATGTCGACTCTAATTATGCAGGTTTTATGGATTCCAGAAAATCTATTTCTAGATATTTGTTTACTATGATTGGCACAACAATTAGTTAGAAAGCAACACTTCAGAAGGTTGTTGCCTTATAAACCACTGAAGCGGAATATATCGCCCTAACTGAAGCTGTAAAGGAAGCATTATAGCTTGAAGGTTTTGCAAAGGACCTGAAATTTCAAGGTCGAAGTATAACTGTTAAATGTGATAATCAAAGTGCAATACACATGTCTAAGAACTCAGCCTATCATGAGCGAACCAAGCACATTGATATGAGGTTGCATTTCGTCAGAGGGGTAATCGAGCGTAGAGAAGTCCAAGTGCTGAAGGTTCCGACAGATCATAATGTTACTGATATGATCTCCAAGATGTTGGCCAGTTGCAAGTTTTTCCACTATATGCAATTGATAAAGTTGCATGAAGAAAGCTAGTTTGTTTCTTGTTGTTATATAGTTTGTTCCAAGGTGGAGATTTGTGAGGTATTAGAACAAATTCTAGGTTTAGCATGCTGTCGAAGTCCGCTCACATGCTATTGTTAAACGGGTCTTATGTTATGTATCCAATCGTTTAAGTTAGCTTGTACCTTAAGTTAGTTTGTAATGGGTAATTGTTAAAAATCCCATTAGGTTAGTGTGTTAGTTTTCTTATAAATAGCATACTAGTCTCTCATCTTTTGCACAAGAGAAAATATGAAGATAAAACCCTAATTCAAAAGTGAGAGAGGTTATTTGTTATTCTTGTATACTTGTAATCTTGTTTAAAAAGAATGGAAAGAATAACAGTTTATAACCAATCCTTATTGTTATCCTTGGTTACCCTAAACCTTAACCCTTGTGGGATTCTTGATCATAAAGAAACCTATTATACTTTGTTTCTAAGACATCTGATTCACAACAACCATGTTCTTGCACCACATCAACAACCTATCTCTAGCAATTTGTCTCACTTTCTGTATCAATTCATGTCGCGAAATCTTCCTTTCCTGCATGAAACAAAGAAAGTAATCAACAAAGATAATAAACAAATAAAAAAGCAATATTAACACAATATGCAAGTAGGAAACTAAAAAAACATTATACCTTGTTAGCTTTGTAGAATTTGGAAATCAAAGCAATATCAAGCGATGACAAAACCTTGGAGAACACATAAATTAAATTTGGAAACGACATCATAGGTGAAGTTGGTTTCATATGTTCTTCTTTACTCATCATAATCCCTACACACATAAAAAACAACATCAATTATTAAATTCAAAAGAGAACAATAAAATAAACACATCAATATAATGTTGAAGAGCGCAAAAATACAAACCTTTGAATAAAGAAACCCTGAAGCTTATAACATATGCAGACCAAACATGAGTATTCACTCTACTACTCCAAATCATATACTTTGTTACAGCTGAAAAAATAACCACACTAGAATCATAATTCTCACAACTTAGATAACATTGTTTAGTGTCAGGTTTCACAATCTCTGCGGACATGAGTGAAATCACTTGAAAGAATGCATGTTACATCATTCTCAGAATGTATATTGCATCTCCTTATTCAAGCCTAAATAAAAATGAATCATAATTTTGCTTCTATTTTTTATTGTTATAACTCTCTGATGGTCCCGGAAACACCACTTTCGCAATCGAAAACACTAGAGTAGTCTTCATCAATGGTGTCATGAATATCATGAACATGACAATCTTATATATGTTATTGTTGAGGAAGTGTTGAAATTTAACCCATAGTATGAATGGTGCAACAAAACTTGGCGCATAGGAAAAAATGAAAACAGGAGAGTTAACAATCATAATGGAAGAGAGAGATTGCAAGCATATATATCGAATTTGTAAATTAAATCATCAAAGGCAAAGTGATCTTGTGGTACACCTTGTATTTTAGAATTTTTCTTAAAATTTTGATGGCCTTGGGGATTAACATATGCCACGTCGGATGTCACATCTATGAACATATGCCACGTCAGATGCTACACATGCAAAAGTAAACACAGTTTATAAGAATTAGACAGAAAATACTTAAATGATGTTGTTTGAATACACAAGGGATTGCGTTGGTCTTTTTAAAAGATAATGGGCCAAAAAGGGTATTAAACCTATATTATTTATAAAATTTGTAACAGAACCTAATGTACACATATCCAAAATGGTACACCAAGAGAACCTATGTAAGTATTTGAAAACATAACCATAATAACAAAACCAAATACATATGTGGAACAGAAAACCTATACACAATGTTTACAACAACCAAGTACTACTAGTGTTGTTGAGGTTCATATAAAGATAGGAATAAATCGTTAAACATTGAACCCTAATTTGAATAAAAATTTAATTAAGATAACCCAACAACAAAAACATTAAATATTCAATATCCATAAAAACAACAATATAAACTTTTTAACATAAACCATTTACTATCTAACAACAACAACATTAACTTAACAACTAACATAAATAAATTACATGCATATGGATAAAGTTAATACCTTAACCCATGAATCACTAATGCCTCTGGAGACAATATCCAACATATATTTCATAACATAGTATCCACACAAATATCCATTGGATTATTTTCGCATCTATTAATAATTTTCATATATAGTTATTAATACACTCAAAGCATAAGTAATACATTAGATAAAATAAAAGAATGTAAAAGCACAAATAATACTCACTTTTGAAAAAAAGAATCTTGGTTTTTTATTTATTGCATTAGGAGATATTAAGTTATATCCCTCTATAACTCTACATGTTGGTAAAAATTTAACATGAGTAAAAACTATCAAAACTAAAGATAAAATTTTAGTATTACAAATAATACCCTGCAAAACATCTAAAATACAACTCTTTCCAATTATATAAAATTGACTTGGTTCATGTTTTAATGTTATCACGAAGGTGTATTCAATTGCCTCTACCACCCTTGATATACTTAATATGTTATCTGGTTGAGGTATTATGGTGTCAATATTGTGATCTGGACATAACAAATACCTTTCGTCTATGCACCACCAAAAATAACTTTTTGTTGATGAAGCCTTATATTTCATGATGGTTAGATTATGGCAATGCAAGAATAGTTGAGCCAGTTCCAAAGGAATGATGTTTGGGATCAGGTACCCAAACCTCATCAGAAGAACATCATTGGAAAAAAACGGTTATTCAGAAAAAAAACTTGATGAGCGATAGGAAGTGGTAAGAAATAAAGTGAGACTTGTAGCTCAATGCTACAATCAGTAAGAAGGTATAAATTTCTATACAACCTTTGCACATGCTGCAAGGTTAAATGCAACTAAATTACTTCTCTCTTATGCTATCAATCAGTTAGAAAACGTAATATCCTAGGCTAGTAAAAGACAAACAACTATTGCTTTGTCTACAACAGAAGCAGAATACATCTCAGTTGCTAAGTGTTGCACACAACTACTTTGGATGAAATATTAGTTAGAAGATTATCAATAAGTGGAAGTAGTATTCCAATATTTTGTGATAATATTGCTGCTATTTGTTTGACAAAAATCCTATTCAACATTCAAGAACCAATCACATTAAAATTAAACATCATTTTATTAGAGATTATGTTCAGAGAGGTATAATAGATATACAATTCATTGATATTGAACATCAACGGGTTGATATATTTATTAAACCCCTATCTATTGAAATATTTGATTTTATTAAAAAAAATTGAAGTTGAATTTTGTTAAAGAATAATACTTGCTTCTAAATGAAGGATTAGAATTTGATGATGATCATAAGTCATTGTGATCATAGTCTGAATCAACCTCTAATAATAGTAGCCTTTGAAGCCTCTCAGCCTTTGATGCTCAAAATCTGATTATTTTCCTCTGATAGCATTTAAGTGGAAAATCTTATTATCTTCTTAAGTGACATCTCACTATGCCAAACAAGACCTTAGACAGCGCTTTAAAGCGTTGTCTAAACCTGCGCTGCTAAAGGTTTAGACAATGCTCTTTTAAATCTTAAAAGCGTTGTCTAAAGGGTGGTATATTTAATGAAAAGCGCTGTCTATGGTACCATTAGACAACGCCTGTTGACATTTTTAGTTATACCCTAGATAACGCTTCTGGTAAAAGCGTTGTCTAAGCCCCACAATTAGACAACGCTTTTTGTATATTTTTAGGTATACCTTAGACAACGCTTTAAGCAAAGCGCTGTCTAAGCCCCACCTTTTTGAACTTTTTTAGGTATACCTTAGACAACGCTTTTTCCAAAAGCGTTGTCTAAGCCCCACCTTAGACAACACTTTTAGTCAAAGTGTTTTCTAAGCCCCACCTTAGACAACGCTTTTTTTCCAGAATTTTGATCTGTTTTTGAACATATTACTTATACTACTTTTGCTACAAATGTACCAATTCAAACATATTACAAATAATTACATTTTTCCTACAAATGTACATATTACTTATACTACTTTTGCACCAAACCAAAGCATTATTTCAAATCTACATAGGTCCTGAAACAACAAAAAAATTGTAATTCAATTAAAAGAATACAATATTATAGTTACAAAGTTACACATTTAAATTATCATCAATTAAAGTAAGAGTACAATATTATACCTGATAAAACACCGAGCTCTATAATGTATTGACACCATTCCTCATTCATTTCTTCTAATTGATCTTTTGAATAATATACACACTTGAATTCATCAAAGTACTACATAATAATATAACATAGTTTGATTTAGTTTCAACTATTTAATTATATGAGAGATGTGTTAAATATTAAAATAACTCATAAGTTAGAAATACATACATCAGATTGAATCTCTAATCAGCACAAAGAAAGAGTATCTCTCATAAACCTCAATATGAAATATCTGCAATCTATTTGATTATGTTGCTGAGGACACTACAGATGAAAATGAAATATGGATAAATCCTAAGTTTTATCAAATATCATCACTAATATAATAAAAAATGTGATAATTAATAATATACTGCCACTTTTATCCATGTAATGTTGTTGGCTCTCCTCTTTGATACTTGGACATCTCGTTGGGCTCGAAAAGCTTGTATGATGCTAACAAAATATAAATGAATAATTAGAACAATTCACATAAATTAATAAATACACACAAGAATATTTAGAACAATTTCACTTACGTGTCAATCGTGTTCTTCATATCCGGGTATGTTGTCCAATCATTTCCTAATGATTCAAGATAATAAACAATTTTTCTGATAGGATTGATTGCGAGCAACAACCAATGTCCACTATATGATTAAACAAATGTTAGATGTAAATTTTCTACACAACGTCAAAATACAAAATAACTATAATAGATGAATTTAGAATGAAAATCTAACCCGGTATTAAACAGTATAAAGAACAACTTTTCTGTATCTTTGTTGGCCATGAAGAGGTTAAGAACGTACACCATCACGTCATCTGGTCTACATAAGATTAAAGCTAAGTTGACGGACGCGGGTGCTAAGAATCCAAATCTTTCGTCCAATCCATTTGGTTGCATCACTTTGTCATACAAAAACCTTAAATAAAAACATCATTAACATTAGACTATTCATTTGAAACATAAAGTAAATAAGTTGTTCAATTAATATAACAAAGTAGACCGGATATACCTCACGTATGTATTGACAACACTGACGCCTATTTCTTCACGAGTAATGAGCAGAACCAGAGGCAATACACTGCAATGATGGAGCAGATGGGGCAGATCCAACTCGAACAGACATCACAAGGAGAGAGAATCACCAGTGCTATAGAAGAATTAGGTGTTGCAACACAAGAAATCCAGGCGCTGCATGACTATATCCATCATGTGGGTATACCCGATCATGTAATGATGTATGGGAAAAGGAACCTTAGAGGAAGAGCTAGAGGCAGAGGACCATGGCCACCGCAACATTAGTCTAGTTTAGTTTTTATTTTTATTGTTTTTGTTTAGTAGTTTACCTATATCTCTCAACATTGAGGGCAATGTCCGAGATAGTGTGGGATAAGGGTAATTAGATTTCCATTTTCTTGTATGAAACTCTATTATTAATTAAGTATTTAGTTATTTAAATTCTCTCCAGTATTCTTAGATATAACAAAAAATTTGTATTCCTTTTAGAATGCTTTCATTCAACATACCCTACGAGTATATAGGTTGATGGGTTTTGTTAGAAAAATGAAAAAAAAACTTAACAAAATTGATACAGTCTTGACACCTTAGACCCTTAGATATGAGATATCGGTTTGATTACCTTTTATACCGAAATCTGAAGCTCTAGTTATAAACTAGCCCCAAGTAGTTTATACTAGTAGTCAGCACCGCCTGAAGCACAAGCTACATGGAGAGCCGATGCAAATAAGTGTTTGATCGCAAATATTCCAAAAAGAAGAATCTTGAGATTATGCAAGTCATTGGTAAAAAAATCAAGCTGCACATATTCTAAAGATGCAAAAATATGAGAAAAAGGCAAAGCGAAAGTCTGATGTTAGTTGGTTCAGACGAATCTGGTTCTGAACTTGGTAGGGCGAATTACTGTTTGATTCCCTACAACTTGCACCTAGTATGTTAAAGGGTTACCTCACTTGTGTACTAGGCCCCGTATTAGAAAAAGTCACCAACATGTTACTCCACTATGCGCGTGTAAAGGTAAAAGGCTTAATGTGATTGCGTCATAATGAAACTGGGTGAAACAGAAACAAGAGCATTAGGTTGAGCTATGATAGCATGATTCAGACTGGTTTGTATAGGGGGTTTATGAGCATTATATGTTTTAGTGTCACTAGTTTATCTTTAATGTTTGAGTTACTATTAGTTCATTTAGCAAAAAGTCGCACAACCACGTATGGATAGGTAATGTGTTTCGTGTCTGTATTTAAAGGATATTTTTCAAAAACTATTCGAATGTTTGGTTGAGGACAAGCAAAGATTCAAGTCTGGGAGAGTTTGATAACTCGAATTTGTATCGATTATTTAGTATAGTTTCCGATCATTTAATTTATTAATTTCTTTATTTCGAAAGATATTACGCGAGGTTTGTGTTTATTTTGCAGGTATTCAGTTACACTTGAGTTTTGGAAGCAAATAATGAAAATGAGATTTGTAGGACGAGAAATGAGACAAAACAAAAGAAGAAATGATGTTTCTGTGTTTTTTCTGTAGGACGACCGTCACAGATGCAAGACCACCATCTCACATCCCAGACGATCGTCCCAGGCCCAAGACGGCCGTCACAAGCTTTATATTAGAAACATAATTATGTATCAGTTCAGTCAAAACTAGAGATAGTTGTTGTGTGCATTCTTCTCATTCAACAGAAATTATTCCTCAACCCTACTCAACATCAGTCCAACTCAACTAGTCAAGGCCCAACAAATTTCACTTTGTATCATTCTCAACAAACTTAAGTTGTAGAAGCTATAAATAGAAGCTTCCACCAATTCCAAAATAGAGCTTCGTTTTTCTCACCAAATTGCTGCCAAATTTCCGTACGAAGTTCAGAATTTACTTTGTTTCTGTATTATTTATTTTTCCATTACCCAAACCAAAGTGATAACCTCCTTCATTGGGAAGCAATCACTATTTTTTTTCTAGCCAGTTCATATTTGTTTTAGTTTAAGTTTCTGCAAGTTTGGTTGATCAAGAATATTTCAGCCAGGTTTCTATATTTTAATGCTTTACCACCTAATTATTATGCCATTTTTTTAATGAAATTCTTCTTCTACATTTCTTCGCCTTTATTTAATATGTCTAGCTAAATCGTTAATCGGTATGTGATTGTTTAACTGGAACAAATTCAATAGAACTAGGCTAAAACCTTAAAATAAGTCACTTTTTGGTTTCGATTTCTTAATATAAGCAACTTTTGTTACGAAAGTAAGAAAGTATAAAAGGTTAGGATTAAGACCACAAGAGTGTGAAATTGTAACCGAATAGCTGAAATCGAGCATTGCTTTTAAATACAGCGGAAGCACTTTAAAACCAATTAGAACCTCTAGGTTTCTAAAAAGTAATTCTAACTTGAATTGACACAGCGAGAGCGCTCAATTGAACTTAGGAGTATAGTAATAGGAAAGACCACGAGAGTGTGAGTTAACGACTTTTAAACTGACAGTTTCTACGGAAAGATAAACTAATAAACCTTAATAAGCCGACCATTCATTGAATTCGCGAAGGCAAACTAATTACGTACCAATATCCTTATCATTAGTTTAACTCTTAATCTAAAATTATTATTTTCTCGCCCCTTAAAACTAAAATATCACTCGCCTTAGCTAAACATAGCAACACCCGATAACGCTATCTTTTATTACTACGCGATAGACTGTGCACTTGCAGTTAGTAACCGTTAGACTCAAAAAGTCACGACCAAGTATTCAAGTTGCTACATGTCAAATTTCAAGCTCAACTTGTTGACCGCTTCACAAAGCCACTGCCACCCAAAAGCTTCAATCACTTCATTTCCTAGCTTAACATGCCTGACTTGTATCATGCTAAGCTCGAGGGAGGGAGTTGAAGTTGAAGCTCTCAGAGGTTAATGTTTCCATAAGCTGGATTTTTTAGAGGTCGAGGGTTTCCTTGAGTCGTTCAGAAGTTCCACAAGCTTTAAGAAGTTAAAGCCTTCAAAATCTGCATTCAGATGTTGCATTAAGTAACTGCTTTCAGAAGCTACATTTAAAAGCTAAACACCATAACTTAGTGTCGTCTTGCCGTATTATATTCCACCTAAGTTAAAGTTTTTTGCAATTAGTTAGAGTTAGTTAGAGGTTGTTAGATTCTAAATTTCTATATAACCATTGGTTGTAAGTTGTAACTAACTTCATCAAGTGAATGAATGAAATTTTGATTCCATGTATCTCTTTTAACTAGTTTCATTCATCTTCATCATGATTTATGAAAACTTCATAAACATAGCAAAATTAAATAAGTCAGGTTATAGGTCTTATATGTGTGGGGTCTAACCATTTCACATAGCCAACATTCATTTGGAAAAATTGGAGGTTGGTTATGATGAAGAGAAGTATGGTGCAAAAGACACTTGTTATATTGTATGAAAGGAAAATAACAAGTGTCCTCATGCATGTAAGACCATTTTTGCTTGCTTCTCCTATAAATAGGACCAAGATCAAGCATTCAAAACAAAACCACAACAAAACAAAAAGCAAGATAAATAGAGTTTTGCTCAAGAGAGAGAATTGTTTCTTAGAGAGTTTTCTTGTGAGAGAAATAGTGAGCCAATTTGTAAGAATGTTTCTTATAAATTGAGAGAAATATTGTAGTGAGTTCCACCTAAAGGTGAAGTTATTGTATTCCCATTATCATTATAGTGGATGTTTAAGAGGCCTAAGGGTCCCCTAGTTTTTCCCTTTCTCACATTGAAAAGGTTTTCCACGCTAAAATTCTTGTGTCATTTTTACTTATTTTTCACGTTTCCGCAAGTACCTATTTTTGAGTTCACGGAGGAGGGAAATTATGGAGATTATTTCCCAACAGTGGTATCAAAGCACTATGTGGGCTCTGTGATACTACGTTGTTGTACTCATAATAAAGTTCTTAGAATGCTCTATGTTTGCAACATTGTTTGATCTTCCACATCAGAAAATAACTATTATTGTTGGAATTAAATCATTGTGTTGCGAAGGTGTGTCTTGGTAAGTTCTGGCTAAGGAAATACTTGGTATTTAAGCGTGTCGATATTGACCCACCTCTCTTTCCTAGAAACTTCCTAGTTGCACCATTCATAAACTACGGTGATTTTTCCAGTGTATGACTATACTAAAAAATATCCTAGTTGAAGGAACTACTTTCCCATGTTCTCAAAATGGATGGTTCTATCACTTATGAAGGAGATATGTTCAAGCTGACCGTTGATAATTATACCTATTGGAAGCCGATGATGGAAGACCACCTATATTGCAAATATTTGCATGAGATAATTTCTCAAAAGGATAAGCCAACGGAGAAGAAAGATAACGAGTGTGAGCTCCAAAATCGGAAGGTAGTTGCCATGATTAGAAAATACATAGATAGGAGTTTATTCGAGCATGTGTCAACTTATACCAATGTGTATGAGTTGTGGACCAAACTTTAATCCTTGATTCAAAAGAAGCCACCAAGAAACAAAGCACACCTTGTCAGACGACTGGTGAAATTGGAGTACTCAGATGGCCAAAATATGATTGAGCATTTGAATACCTTCAAAGATGAAATGAAGATAGATGATGAGTTGCAAACTATTCTACTCCCAAGTTCTCAACCTGAGAGTTGGGATACTCTAGTTGTCACTCTTAGTAACTCTGCTCCAGATAGAAAACTTGTCATGGATTCTATCACAGATTCCTTGCTAAATGAAGAGTCAAGACGGAGGAAAAAAAGGCTTCAACAACCAGTTTGAAGCTAACATTGTTGATAACAGAGGAAGGAGTAAGAATCATGAAAGAGGAGGTCGTGGGAGATCACAAGCTAGATCCAAGTCTCGCACAAGAGTATGTTGTTATTATTGTAGCAAACTTGGAAATAGAAGACTTGAGTGCAGATTCTTGAAGAGAGATCATCAGGCTGGAAAATTCCGTCCAGATTTGATAAACCCAAAGAAGAATAAGGAAGAAGGAGCCACAACTGCAGTAGCCTCAAATAACAAGAATATTTTCCTTTTTGGAGACGACAATTATCTAAATGTTGCATTCGATAATTGTGCTTGGATAATTGACACTGAAGCATCTTTCCATGTTACACCTCATGAAGAATTATTCACATCATACCAAAGAGGAGATTTTGGTACGGTGAAGATGGGAAACCACGTCACAAGCAAGATTATTGGTATTGGTGAAATGACTATGATCACAGAGAATGTAAATAAGCTTGTGTTAAAGGAAGTAAGACATGTACCAGAAATGCGTCTAAACCTTATATCAGCAGGAAAGTTGGATGACCTAGGGATGATAAACCAGTTCGACGATGGTAGATGGTAGCTTAGCAAAGGGAGCATGACACTTGCTCGTGGCAAAAATGAAGGCTCCCTATACATCATGCAGGGAAAGATAAACAAGGGAAAGATAATATTTCTCAAAACGCAACCAAAGAATTTTGGCATAAACGACTTGGCCACATGAGCGAGAAAGGCTTAGAGATTATTGCTAAAGATCATATTTCAAATATCAAGGGACAACCAATTGAATCATGTGAATATTGTCTAGCAGGAAAATAACATAGAGTATCTTTTCAAAAATCAGAAGATGCAAGAAGACGAAAGAAAATCCTAGATCTTGTTTACTCAGATGTTTGCTCCACATCTGAATGTTCTCTTGTTGGTGCATAATACTTTGTTAACTTTATTTACAATCACTCCATAAAGGTGTGGGTGCATCCATTGAAGAAGAAAGATCAAGTTCTACAAGTTTTAAAGGTGTTTCACGCCTCTGTAGAACGAGTATCTGGAAGAACGTTGAAATGCTTAAGAAGTGATAATGGAGGTGAATACCTTGGTCCATTTGAATCATATTGTAAAGCTCATGGGATAAAACATGAGAAGACACCTCCAAAGACTCCCCAAATGAATGAAGTAGCTGGAAGAATGAACAAAACGATTGCTGAGAAAGTTGGAAGCATGCTTTCTCATGCAAAACATCCCAAATCATTTTGGGGTGAAGTAGTGAGAACTGCCATTGATTTGATAAACTTGTCTCCTTCAAGACCATTAAATAGGGAGATACCTGATGAAGTATGGTATGGAAAGAAAGCTTCTTACAGTTAATTGAGAGTATTTGGCTGTAAGGCATTTGTCTATATTCCTAAAGATGAAAGAGCAAAACTTGATGCTAAGATGAAGGAATGCATATACCTTTGTTCTCCAAGAGATGAACTTGGCTCCAGACTATGGGATCCTGCAAACAAGAAGATTGTTCTAAGTAGAGACGTGGTATTCTATGAAGATAAAACAATACATGATATTCATTCTAAGAAGTCAAAGACCAACTTGATGTTAAAACAACATTCTTACATGGAAACTTAGAGGAAGAAATATACATGGAGCAACCTGAAGGATTTGCAGAACCGGGCAAAGAAAACCTTGTGTGTCGCTTGAAGAAAAGTTTATATGGGTTGAAGCAAACTCTAAGGAAATGGTACAAGAAGTTTGAACTCTTCATGACCCAACCTAGATTTGAAAAGGCATCTACAGACCACTGTGTGTTTGTGACGAAATATGATAATGGTGAATCCATCATACTTTTGTTGTATGTTGATGATATGCTCATTGTTGGGAAATACAAGACAAAGATAGTTGCTCTAAAGAAGGAATTGAGCAAGTATTTCGCCATGAAAGATTTAGGTGCGGTAAAGAAAATCATTGGAATGAAGATCATTCTAGATCGTCAAAAAAGAATGTTGTGGACGTATCAAGAAGATTCTATCAAGAAAGTCCTTGAGATGTTCAACATGCATAATGCTAAACTTGTGCATGTGCCACTACCTGGTCATCTGAAACTCAATAAAACACAATGTCCAAGCAATGAAGAAGAAAAGGAAGAAATGAGCAAAATGCCCTATTCTTCAGTTGTGGGTAGTCTTATGTATGCAATGGTTTGCACAAGACTTGACATTGCTTATGTTGTAGGAGCGGTGAGTAGATTCCTGTCGAATCCAGGAAAGGAACATTGGAATGCTATGAAATTGATACTGAGGTATCTAAGTGGAACTGCCAAACAATGTGTGTGCTTTGGCAATGAAAACCAATTACTCATTGGGTATGTAAATGCAGATATGACAGGGGATGTAGATTTAAGAAAATCTATTTCTGGATATCTGATTACTTTTGCAAGGGGAGTTGTCTCATGGCAATCACAAGTATAAAAGTGCATTTCTTTGAGTACCACAGAAGCTGTCACTGAAGGTTGTAAGGAGATCATATGGATGAAGAAGTTCATGCAAGAGTTAGGTCAGAATCAAGAAAGTTATATTCTTTATTGTGACAATCAGAGTGCAATCCATCTCAGCAAGAACTTGACATACCATTCAAGGTCAAAACACATTGACATAAGGTATCACTAGATTCGTGATGTGTTGGAGAGTAAATTGTTGAAAGTAGATAAAATTCACACCAATGAGAATGGGACGGACATAATGACAAAACATCTTCCAAAAGAGAAGATAGAGTTCTGCAAACAAGTTGTTGGACTAGCAACAACTCCAAACTAATCAAGATCATTCCCTTATGGATGAAGGGGGAGAAATGTGGGGTCCAACCATTTCACATAGCCAACATTCATTTGGCAAAATTGGAGGTTGGTTATGATGAAGAGAAGTATGGTGCAAAGGACAATTGGTATATTGCATGAAAGAGAAATAACAAGTGTCTTCATGCATGTAAGGCCATCTTGGCTTGCTTCTCCTATAAATAGGACCAAGAGCAAGCACTCAAAACAAAACCACAAGGAAAAATAAGAAGTAAGAGAAATAGAGCTTTGCTCAAGAGAGAAAATTGTTTCTTAGAGATTTTTCTTGTGAGAGAAATAGTGAGCCAATTTGTAAGAATGTTTCTTATAAATTGAGAGAAATATTGTAGTGAGTTCCACCTAAAGGTGAAGTTGTTGTATTCCCATTATCATTATAATGGATGTTTAAGAGACCTAAGAGTTCCGTGATTTTTTTCCCTTTCTCACATTGAGAAGGTTTTCCATGCTAAAATTCTTGTATCATTTTTATTTATTTTTCACGTTTCCGCAAGTGCCTATTTTTGAATTCAAGGAGGAGGGAAATTATGAAAGTTATTTCCCAACAATATATTGATCTGATATATTTCCACGCTTCATACACCTAATATAGTTAGGTAGTCCTTATTATAATATATGCTAATAAAATCTTATATTTATTCTTTATATTTTATTAAAAATTAATATTCACTTCTAAACAATTTAATTTTAAAATTCCATATTTAACCGACCACTTACATATGCACTTGTTTGTGATACTACTATTATTCATTATGGGTGCACTTGGGGGCTAGTAAGTTTGATCGGTTAAGTTTGCTGAAAGTAAAGAAAAATTGAGTGTGAAAAAATTGACTTTAAAAAGGTGTAACAAATACTATTATATTAAGAAACTTGTTAAAATGATTTGTTTTTATGCAACAAGAATTTAGTTAGAGATACTTATGAAAAACACAGCTTACGTATTGAATTAGGTGGCCTTTTTATTTGTTTTATTGTTGAATTTTATGCATGGATGAGAATTACACGCACAAGTTCAGAAGTATTTCATGTTTCAAAATTCGTACTTGGAATTATTACATGAGTTTATATTCATACTTACTTCGAATTGGATGTATACGACACGCATCATTTAATAAACTTTGACGGATATCGTTAATTAGGTGAATTGTTTTTTTGTTGAACAACTTTAATTAGGTGATATATAAAAATATAATATTTATAACTATTGACGTAATGTGTAGAGGAGAGAAAAAAAACTATTAAAAAATAAAATTGTATGTATATTATATTTATACATGGTGTCCCACATCTAAAAGAGAGTCAAAATAATAATGTCAAAACTGGTTTTCTTTTTTTGTTTTATTCTTTCCATTTGTTTAAAATAGGAGGGCATGACTTCTAAATAATGGTGTGAAATGTTTGATTCCCCCATATGTTGTTTCTTTTTAAAATATGATTTTGGTTCTTGCGTGTAATATCGGGTTGTGACATGGTAAAACAATCCTTAAATTATCAAAAAGTAAAGTTGATGTTTGATAGATAATATGAAAGAAGTGATTCAATCCATAATAGTTCAGATGTTTATTACTACGAAAAATCACTATCACAACAGTTAAAAAATGGGTATTATTACGCCGGTCATACTGTTGTTAAATAGAGTGTCGTTGTAAGTTCGATGTTTCTACAAATGTCTAGAAACTGTTATTGAAAGTCAGGTCGCAAGCCACATATCACAAAGGTTATGCTTATAAACCGTTGTGATAATACACTTAGCTACTGGATTCGAAACCCATAAACAATAATTTAGCCACAAACAAAAATTATCTTTAACCTCGGTTACAATAGATAACCTTCGTTGAAAGTACCCTGAGTTTTTTTATTATATATATAGATTTCTTGTTTTCCACACTTCACTAAAAAAATACAGGGATTCAAATTGATAAATAAGTATATAATCTGAAAATGAACATATTCTTGAAAATCAATTTAATCAAACCATTGTTGTTTTCTGATTACATTTGTCTCATTGTGCATCTCATATTGTTTTAGATAAATATAGTATATTGACCTGACTCCTTAGATGCACCACTGTCTTCGATTATAGTTAAATTTTCTAACAACAATTTATTGGATAGTTGTCGCTCCCGATAAATGGAGAATGGCCCAAATAAAGGTACAGACGCGAACGGTCGGCGAGAGGGACAATGAGAACACACAGCAGTGAACTCACTGGAAAAGAAAAGAGTCGCCAGCTAGGCATTTTTATCCCGGAGGAAAGGTAATGCTGCATAGACCTAGAAAAGGATGGATAAGACGGTTGCGAACCAGAGAGACTGAGAAAGGGGGTTGGTTACAACCTGGGAAGGTATTAGCACCCAGATTGTCCGCCGTACTCGACGGTATCCACGCTTAAAAGATTTGTGTTTTAAGGGGGTAGTGTCAGTGCAATCTGTGTATAAAAGAGCTGGAAAAGGATGTACAGGTGTCAGTGTAAGGAAGTGAAGTGTATAAATGAAGTGTCAGTGTAGGAACAAGAGTGAAGTGCTCATGATAATGAGGCTAAAGAATGGAGCTGGAAAGAGGGGGAATGTACAGAGACTTTTATTCGATAACTGTTAAGTTATGCCTACGTATCCTCTCGTGCAATGAGGAAGTCAGAACACCGTAGTTCGACCCAAAGAGACTGAAAGATGAATTGTCTTATGAACTGCTTGCTTGCCTATGCTCAAGTGTATGACCTGTCTGGCTCAGGTGCAAACTGTCTTGCATTAGACGGAAGAAGCAAGTTCTCGTTTGTGATTGAATGAGGTGAGAAAAGAATCCCGGAGGAGACGATTATTGTTTGTTTTTGGGTTTTCAGTCTTTTATTGCTTTTGAGAATTTGTCATAAGTTAATGAGCTTAAGCCTAAACCAGTGGATTTAGTAAACTCATCACATCTTCCCTCTGATTAGGGGTAATGAGAATACCTTAAGTGTGAAGTCAGCTTCTCACACTTAATCACCCTGATGCAGGATTAAGATCATTAGCCTACTTGTGATTATTTAGATGTTTTTGTTGTTTTTGTTTAGTGTTGAGTAATGAGATTAATCCATAATCAAAGATTAAACAGACCCATTACACCATCCTAATAGAAGGATAATAGATGAGAATGTTTAAGCTGAGGAAAGCTCCTCAACTTAATCCATGATTAGGGATTAAACTTATGACAAAACAAGCCTTTGGTTAAGTGGTTTTTATTTAATGATATGATGATGAAGTGAATTTTAGGGTTTGTAAGACAACTTGAGGGGGACTTGTCCATTAACACTAGGGTTAGTCCTTCTTAACCAATTAAGGAAGAATTAGAACCCTAATGCAAGGCCCAAGTTACAAGTGTGATGTCTTGATGATTATTAAGTGGATTGATTAAGAGATTTAAACACATTAAGGGTTTAACACTTAGGATTAAAGTTATACACTCCATCCTAATAGAAGGATGCAGGCATAAGCTTAATCACAAAGCCTTAAAGCCTTTAGGGTTTAGCCCCTGATTATGAGGTGAGAAGAGATGACTCAAAGAGACACAAAGGTAAAACCAAGAGGGGAGACTAATCAAAACCCTAATCATTGTCATGCTTGGTTGTTCCTAAGGTTTGTGAGGTTTACAAGAGAAGTCTTCAATGGAACCACCAGGAAGCAGATGAAAGGATCAGGAGAAGCAAAGTAACTTGCTTCATTTAAGAGGTCAAGTCACTTGAAGAAATAAAGTGAGAAGGAGGAGGATGAACAAGCTCAAACTCAAACACATGACAAAATGCAGCAAGGATGCATGAAAGAGATGAAGAGAAGTTATGAGAAGTGAAGGCAAATTCACTTCTCAAAGTCACTTACCACCTGAAGAGTTAGAAAAGACATGCAATGCAATGCAAAATGAGATGAAATGGCATGATGGGAAACAAAACCAGAAGCACATATGAGATTATAATGATACTATGAGATGCTTCAAACATGAACCAAGATATGGAGATGATCATACAAGCTTATGGATGCAAATGAAACAAGTTAAGGACCATGAACATACATGAAAAGTAATGAAAATGCAAATGGCATACAACATGGCAAATGCAAGATGCAATGATCAAACATGCTCTCAATATGTCTTAAGATGTCAAATGAATCACAAGAATGCATAAAATGCTATGGCAAGTCAAGGTATGAATGCAAATGCAAGATGGATGCATATGGAAGCCCAAATTAGGGTTTATGATCAAAGTATCAAACACAAACCAAAATCAGAAGCAAACATCAATATAAAAAATTGAAAATGCACTTAAAGGATCCCTAAACCTATACTAACCCAATGCCCAAAGGAGAAGTCTCAACTCTTAACCTAGTTCAAGTTATGATTTTCCTAAGTTTCCTAGGGTTTTAGGGTTCCTTAACAAGAAAAATGCCAAACAAATGGAAAATTAAAGATCAAATCATGGCCATTTAATCTCACAAACTACATGATTTGCTAAACACAATGCAAAAAGAATCAAAGTCCAACTCATCATGGTTAGGCCGAAGTGATTTTTGGAAGTTTGGATCAAAATAATGCATCAAAATGATTTTAATTCCATGGAAAATTCTTAAAATGTATCAAGATCAAAAAATAAATTTGGTTTGAGGGTTGGACAATGTTTCTAAATGTTTTTAAATGTTTCATGAATTTTTTGGTGATTTTTAAATACCTAAAAGTATTTTTAATTAATTAATTCTCATTAATTAATTAAAAATAAACTTTTAAATATTTAAAAATACTTTTTGAATGCAAAAAATAAAAATAAAAATATTTTTGTGTTCTGAAATTAAATAATAACTTGTATAAAAAATTTCAGAATTTTTGAATAAGTTTTGCTATTTTTAAATAAATGGAGAAAATAAATACAAAACAAATGAAATAAAATTGATTTAATTGAAAAGTAAACCAATCCAACACATGAGATTCAAAGCTGGGGGGCAGAGGTTGACTTGGCGCGTGAATCAAGGGTCAGGATGGACTCTGGCTTAAATCAGGTTTTATAAATTAATTAAATGGATTAATTAGGTTAATGGTGATTAGGGCAAAATGGACACATCTGGACCACACATACACGCGCCAAGTCAAACAAGTCAACAGATCCAACGCACTGAATTCAAACATCACTTAATTACAGGATTAGGGTTAACAACATTCAGGTGACCGGAGGGAAGCTCCGGTCATCTTCTCCGGCGGGTTGAAAACCCTAGATTATGATTCAGGCCACCAATCATCAAATTAAACACAGCAAACTGATCCTCTAACATCCTAGCACATAAATCATCCCTCAAACAACATTTAAACTTCAAGAATCAGACAAATCGAAGAAATCTTTTTTCACGGGTGAAATTTCAGAGCCTCAGTAAATCCTCATTTTTCACTCATTTTCAATTCTAAGAACATTCCCATGACCAGCAAGACACACACTATCGATTTATAACATAAAATACAAGCTCTGTGAGAAAAAGTTCATGGCCATACCTGAGATGGAAGCTTCTGATTTTGGGATTTCTGGGCTGTTCTTTGGTGCAAACTCAATCCACTGACCCCCCTTGTGCTAATGGCAAGCTTGGATGGAGTTTAAACAACCTATTTTGAGAGGTTCAATTCTGGTGTATCAGAAAATGAGGTCTGTGTATGTGATGTTTCAGGCTCTATCAATGGCTGATTATGGTTCCTTTGAGTATGTTTGATTTGTTGGTGCAGAGAAATGAGGTGTTTGATGGTTGTGGAAGGTGATTCGAAGAAGTGAAGTTCTTTGACAGTTTTTGTGAAGGCTGTATTCTGGCTTGCTTCAAGGACCAATGTTGTGCTATAACTCTCCCAAGATGTGTGAATAGCCTGTGGAGCAGGTCAGTAGGGGTGGCTGCTTACTGTTCCATGAGTATGGGAGTTTTGGCCAAAAAGTCAAGTTGGCTTGTACTTGCAGCATGGGCTATGGCAGCAGCAGTTTGAGGTCATGTCTTGCTTCAGCTTGGGTTAAGGAGGACCCTTAGATTGCTTGTAGCTGACTGCAACATATGGATCATGAGTTATGCTAGCTTTTGCAACTTGCCCACTTGGTGTTTTCTCATGATTTTGTGCCATATACATGAGACACTTCTTGCTAAATTTTGTAGCATGGAACTTCTTTTAGTCATGGAAATGTATAGAAGTCAGCTAGTGATCACATAACTCCTTGAAAAATGATTTTGCCAAGAATCCCCCTTTTGCACTTGTAATGAAGAATGGCTTAGGGATCTTTGAAAATCAAAGCAAACAATGCAAAATCCCTTGGGCCAATTCTGTTTTTTGGGTCATGTATGATCATGTGATGAAGTTTTGAAGTCATTTTGAAGTCAATAGAATGCTTGGTACATGAATTTCCAAGTTTTCCATTTGGTGCATAACTTGAATTTTAGTGATTTTAGCCAACTTTGATGAACCATAACTTTTGATCCAAAATGAATTAGGTCATGTTCTTGTACTTTTTGAAAAGGGAAAGATCTATTCTACAACTTTCATGACCAAAATTTTTCCATTTGAAGCATTTTTGGATCATAAAGTAAGGGTTGAAAAAGTTGCATAAAATGACATTTCCATTAAAAGTCAAACTTGCCCAAAAAGTCAACTTTGCAAAAACTTGAGATTCTTGAATTATGTGAACTTCCAACATCTTCTATGATCAAATAAAGATCATACACACTCAAAATGATGAAGATCACCCCTTAGTTGGGTCATTGAGGGCCTCAGATGCCCTGATTTTGCACTGACTTGTCCAGAAAGTCAACCTTTGATCAGATGACTTCCCCATGGAATTTCTTCATGAAAATTGATATGCATACTCCCTATACCATATAGAGACCAATAGAAACAAGCATGACCAAAAAATTTGGAGTTATGGCCTCTGAAACCAAAACCCTAATTTCAGGTCATCTGTGCAGTCAAGCCTGGCTCTGCTTCCATACCAATCCCAGTTCTTGTGATTTTTTGACATTCTTGACTTTGAGAGGATATAATATGATACTTGAACACACATAGACCCCTTTGAAGTGATTGATGACCTTTGGAGTGGCTCAAGAAGCTCTTGGATTGCTCAGATCACAAACCCTAGGTGCAGATGACTTAGAAACAATGCAATGACTCAAAATTGAGATATGAGATGGTATGATTGTGTTTATGCATATGAAATGATCACAAGCCATGGTGTGAATGGGTGAGGGAAAATTTGGGGTGTTTACAGCTGCCCCTATTCAAACATGAGTTAGCTATGCAGGTTGTAAGCTACGGCTTAACAGGCAAACAAGATAACTTGTGGTTGAATACCAAAGACAGTCCAAAATTTGCACTCACAGAATGAAGAAGAAAAGGGATATAGATTGTAAAAAGAAAAATAAGGTATATTGTAAAGTGTGGGTGACGGAGGACGACCGTCGAGCAGAGGACGACTTCTGGGTAAAGAGCAATGACGGGGACGGCCGACATGCAGGAAAAAAGTGCGGGAAATGAAGCAATGACGGGGGCGGCCGACATGCTGGGGATAAAAAGAATTATGATGGGGACGGCCATCAAGTAAAGCTTGTAAGATTCTCTGGGGATTAATGGAACATGACGGGGACGGCCATCAAGTTCATAAAGTAAAGTTACCAAACGATGGGGACGTCCATCGGGCTAAACTGATGAGGGACGATCATCAGGAAAAGGAAAAGGGACCACGACGGGGACGCCCATCGGGTTAAAGAATAAATGAAATAAACAGATGATGAGATACGGTCATCAAAGGTGAAGGACGATCACCTAGCAGGGGACGGCTGCTCTGTTGGGTTAAGATGAGGGACGGTCATCTAAGGTGGAGGACGACCACCTGGCAGGGTACGGCTGCCGAGAATATCGCGACATAGAACGAATGCTGGATAAAAGATCAACGATGGGGACGGCCATCGGACGAGCATGATGGAGGACGACCATCAAGAGGTGGAGGACGACCACCTAGCGGGGGACGGCTGCTCTCAAGGTTTATCATGACATAGAACGAATGCCAGATAACCAAAATCAACAATGGGGACAGCCATTGGATAAAATGATGGAGGACGACCATCAAAAGGTGGAGGACGACCACCTAGCAGGGGACGGCTGCTAAAAATCACGACATAGGACGAACGTCGGATAGAAAATCAACGACGGGGACGGCCATCGGATGAGCATGATGGAGGACGACCATCAAGAGGTGGAGGACGACCACCTAGCAGGGTACGGCTGCTCTCAAGGTTTATCATGACATAGGACGAATGTCTGATAAAAAAGGAAAATTTGCTCTGGTAGCGATCTACTGGGAAATAGTAAACACGGACGAGTGTTTACATCCAATGAAACAAAAGGTATAAGTGTTTAGATATTTGTGTATAGATTAGAGATGCGGACGAGCATCCCTAAGACTACGATACGGACGAGTATCGGGTAGAAACAAATACTGACACGTGTTCAGAGATGATGATACGGACGAGTACCAACTGGTTAACAAGGAACACGGACGAGTGTTGAATCTGAGGGGACTCTTCTGGGGAACAGTAGACACAGACGAGTGTCTAAATTCAAGAAGACAAGGAAGTGTTTGACATAGTGTATGGATTAAAGATGCAGACAAGCATCCTTAAGACGAACGAGTATCAGGTAGAAACAAACGCTTGACGCATGCTCAAAGAACAAGGACTAGTGTCGAATCTGCGGGGATATATATGGTGTATACAAGATACGGACGAGTATCTGTATAAGTAACATGAGTGGTGTATAGATGAGTATTTAACTGCTGGGGAGAATGACACGGACGAGTGTCGAAAGGAGAAGAGTATAGTATGAACTGAGTATCTGATGTATAAAGTGTTTATGTTACTGGTGTCAAGAAAATTGTGAGTGCAAAGAGGATGTCTTTGGCTTTCTGCTGGGGTTATGACACAGACGGGTGTCAAAAAGTATCTGTAATACGAGTGGTACTATTTGCACAGAGTGTTCGGGCGACTTTACTGGGGAGTATTGACACGGACGGGTGCCAAAGGGAGTATATACTGGTGTTTGTGAATGTGAGGCAACTGATTTTGCTGGGGAATCTCCGCTGGGGATTTTGGGGGAAGTATTCTGTATATTGATGGATTGTTGATTCAAAACATGGCTCATGATTATGCTATATGTTTGATTTTTGCCGTAATGCTCCGTATTAGACGGAATGCTATGCTTTGTGGGTGAATATGATGTGAATGCTATGATTATGCAAAAGGTACCAAACCGGGATTCGGATCCCGTTGCCACGAAGATCTTCGGACAATCTACTTGAAATGGACATCCCAACTGGGGGTGAGATCATTGGTAGATCCGATGAGATGATATCTGCTTGGGGATATGGGTCAATGGTAGACATATCCTTGTATTGAGGGACCCAGCTGGGGTTTGAAGAAGCTTTCTTCACTCTGTTGTGATCCTTCATGCGTTGCTCTTCTTGATAGAGGCTGAAGCTTTGTGGGGAGATGGTTCCCTGACTCTTGTATTTTGGCTGAGGATGAAATGGCAACTCGGCTGGGGAGAAGTAATAGGTGGCAAATCAGCTGGGGTCTAGGAACTTTGGGTGCTAAGGTTGAGTGTTGATTTGTCAGCTTGCTGGAGTGAAGCTTTCATGCCCCAAGTTGCATTCTGGATACCTGCAATCCTGCAAAGATAGGGAAACGCACAAGTAATCCCGAGGTATCCCTTACTGGATTCCGCCATAGGAGTTTAGACACTTCTGAGAGTAAGTATATTTCCTGCAAGCATGTGATTTTATTATATCTTTTGAAGATGGGCATCTATACTTATGCAACCAGTTTTTCTCTTAAGACATCAGACGTTTTTGTAAATAAAAAATGTTTACAACGAAACATGACTGAAAATCTGATTTTATTAATTCATGTGCCCTGAATTGGCGAGATACAGTCAAAGAAACAGATCTCCTGAAATGAGGAGATTGTTACAAATTGAGAAACAAAATGCTGGCAATGTTGACGACGCTTTAAGGAGCTTCCCTTTTGCTATGACTCGTATGACATTTGACGTTCTTCTCGTCTTGCTTTCTGAAGAAGGCTGATTCTGAAAGAAGCTTGATCCTTTCGAAGTTTACCAAGTTGTAGGTGATACAGACGAATTCCGAATGCAGTTGTTCGCTTATTCCCTTATTTTGCATGGATTGCCCTTTCAGGTTTTCAATCCATCGGGATACCCTTTTTTGCCTGAGTTGTCCAATGCGGCTTTTCAACTCAGCGGGTGTACATTTTTGTTTATTTTCCCTTATTTTTGCCCGAGTCTTTTATTCTGTTTTTGACTCGCTGGGATGCCCTATTTTTGCCTGGACTTACATTCTGTTTTTATGTCCAACGGGTCATTTTTTACGCGAAGTATTTTTTAACTGCATCTGAATTCACAGGGGATGGGAAGTCTTCACCATCCATAGTGCTGAGCATCAGTGCTCCACCAGAGAAAACTTTCTTTACCACAAATGGTCCTTCATAATTTGGAGTCCACTTGCCCCTGTGGTCTGTATGAGGAGGGAGGATTCTCTTCAGCACAAGATCTCCTACTTGGTACTCTCGATGCCTGACTTTCTGATCGAAGGCCTTCTTCATTCTTTTCTGATACAACTGCCCATGACAGATTGCAGCCAATCTTTTTTCTTCAATCAGACTCAGTTGCTCGTATCGGGCCCGGACCCATTCTGCTTCACTCAGTTTAACATCCATCAATACTCGTAGAGAGGGTAATTCAACTTCGACTGGTAGGACTGCTTCCATACCATACACAAGTTGATACGGTGTTGCCCCAGTGGACGTCCTGATTGACGTGCGGTACCCATGCAAGGCAAATGGTAGCATTTCATGCCAGTCTTTGTAGGTGACTACCATCTTCTGCACAATCTTCTTAATATTCTTATTAGCTTCCTCAACAGCGCCGTTCATCTTTGGCCTGTAAGGAGAAGAATTGTGATGTTGAATCTTGAAGTCCCGACACAGTTCAGCCATCATCTTGTTATTTAAATTGGAACCATTATCAGTAATGATTCGCTCGGGAACTCCATATCGACAGATGATATCTCTTTTCAGAAATCTGGCTACCACTTGTCTTGTAACATTGGCATAGGAAGCTGCTTCAACCCACTTGGTAAAATAGTCAATAGCAACCAAGATGAATCTGTGGCCATTTGAAGCAGTCGGTTCAATCTTGCCAATCATGTCAATGCCCCACATAGCAAAGGGCCAGGGTGAAGACATCACATTCAAAGGATTGGGAGGCACATGCACCTTATCCGCATAAATCTGGCATTTATGGCATTTTCTGGCGTAGGCACAACAATCAGCATCCATTGTGATCCAGTAATAGCCTGACCTTAACAACTTCTTAGCCATGGCATGCCCTCCCGCATGGGTACCAAAGGATCCTTCGTGCACTTCATGCATCAACAAGTCTGCTTCTGTCTTATCAACACATCTGAGGAGTACCATGTCAAAGTTTCTTTTATACAGGGAACCATCAGTGTTCAGGAAGAAACTACCAGCAAGCCTTCTCAATGTCTTCTTATCATTGGAAGATGCCCCAGGTGGGTACGTCTGATCCTCCAAGAAGCACTTAATGTCATGGAACCAAGGCTTATCATCTTTGACAACCTCTGCCGCGAACACATATGCTGGTCTGTCAAGTCTGGATACTGAGATCTGAGGTACAAAGTTGGCAGCTTGAACTTTGATCATGGATGAAATGGTAGCAAGAGCATCTGCAAACTGATTCTCGTCCCGAGGGATATACTCGAGCTTGACTGTTGTAAAGAAAGTCAATAACCTCCTTGTATAATCCCTGTAAGGTATCAGATGATCCTGGTGGGTGTACCATTTACCGTTGGTTTGATTGATTACCAAAGCTGAATCTCCGAACACAGTCAAAGTCTTGATCCTGAGGTCAATGGCTTCCTCAAGACCCATAATGCAAGCTTCGTATTCAGCTTCGTTGTTAGTGCAGTTAAAGGCGAGTTTTGCCGAGAAAGGCATGTGAACTCCTTTAGGTGTAATGAGTACTGCACCAACACCACGACCATTCATATTAACAGCCCCATCAAACATCATGGTCCATTCTTCTTCCGGGTCAGGCCCTTCGGTGTGAATAGGCTCTTCATGATCTTTTGCTTTTATGAACATGATGTCTTCATCAGGGAAGTCAAATCTCATAGGCTGGTAATCATCAATAGGTTGCTCAGCAAGATATTCAGACAATACACTGCCCTTGATGGCTTTCTGAGAGGTGTATTGGATGTCGTACTCCGTAAGGATCATTTGCCATCTTGCAACCCGTCCGGTAAGTGCTGGCTTCTCAAATATGTACTTAACTGGGTCCATCTTTGAGATCAACAAAGTAGTGTGGGTCAACATATACTGTCTCAGTCGGCGAGCAGCCCACGCTAAAGCACAACAAGTTTTCTCGAGCAGTGAATAACGTTGTTCACAGTCGGTAAACTTTTTGCTTAGGTAGTATATTGCATACTCTTTTCGACCAGACTCGTCATGCTGGCCCAACACGCACCCCATTGACTCTTCTAATACTGTCAAATACATGATTAGAGGTCTTCCTTCAACTGGAGGCATAAGGATTGGAGGCTCTTGTAAGTATTCCTTGATCTTGTCAAAAGCCTTCTGACAGTCTTCATTCCACCTGACCGTTTGTTCTTTTCTCAACAATTTGAACAAGGGCTCACAGGTTGCCGTAAGGTGAGATATGAACCTTGAGATGTAGTTCAATCTACCTAGAAACCCTCGAACTTCCTTCTCTGTTTTCGGTGCAGGCATCTCTTGAATGGCTTTGACTTTATCAGGGTCAACTTCAATCCCTTTCTCGCTTACAATAAATCCCAGCAGCTTACCAGATCGCACCCCGAATGTGCATTTGTTGGGGTTCAACTTCAGTTGGTACTTCCTCAGACGCTTGAACAACTTTAGCAGATTTACCAGATGGTCTTCTTCAGTAAGGGACTTGGCAATCATGTCATCCACATAACATTCGATTTCTTTATGGATCATATCGTGGAATAATGTCACCATAGCCCGTTGGTATGTTGCACCGGCATTCTTGAGCCCAAATGGCATTACCTTGTAGCAGAACGTGCCCCAGGGTGTGATGAAGGTTGTCTTCTCCATGTCTTCGGGTGACATTTTAATCTGATTGTATCCTGAAAATCCATCCATGAAGGAGAATACCGAGAACTGAGCCGTATTATCCACCAATACATCAATGTGAGGTAAAGGGAAGTCATCTTTCGGGCTGGCTCTGTTCAGATTCCGGTAGTCAACACACATTCTTACTTTGCCGTCTTTCTTAGGCACAGGTACTATATTAGCAACCCACGGTGGATAGCTAGTCACAGCAAGGAACCCGACGTCCCATTGCTTTTGCACATCTTCTTTGATTTTCATTGCCATGTCTGGGCGAGTACGGCGCAACTTATGTTTAACCGGCGGGCATTCTTCTCTTAAAGGCAGCTTGTGCACAACAATGTCGGTGTCCAACCCTGGCATATCTTGATAAGACCAAGCAAACACGTCCACATACTCTTGAAGTAGGTCAATTAGTTGTCTCTTCACTGAGTCTTGTAGGCAGGCCCCGATTTTAACTTCTTTCACGTCTTCATCTGTACCAAGATTGATCGTTTCAACCTCCTCCTGGTGAGGAGTGATAACCTTCTCCTCTTGTCTTAACAATCTGGCTAGCTCTTCAGGAAGCTCATATTCTTCTTCAACCCCTTCATCAGCTTGATTGATTGGATTGTCAAAGTCATACGAAGTCATAGCCGTGCTGTTGTCGGTGTTGTCTGGAAGGCATTCTCTGCAAGGGTTCAGTTTGTTTATTTTAGTGATTGATTTTAATCTTGTTTAGAAAAGTGAAATGAAGTTAACATTTTGAAAACACTGCCATTTATTTTTTGTACAAAAAGAAAAATAGAAAAAAAAGTGAGCGGAAAAGAAAAAGACTCATTTGCAAAAGATGTCTGATATTTCATTGATTAATCTTGTTGCACAAAAATTACAGATGGCCCGATTACAAAATGAGTCTTGTCATCTTGGGCAAGATGCAAGACTTTGATGCATGCTATAAAAATACAGGAAATAATAATTACTCTGCATGAGTAACTCTTATAATTTCCTGGGAAGACCAGTTTGAGATACTGCTCCCCGGGATCTTCGGACGGATCCAATTCTCCAGGTTGCGGTCGCTTTCGTCCTCGTCTTCCAAATTGTTGACAGCATCAGGGGTGAGCATTCCCCCACTAACAAAGTTGGGCTCCTTAGCAGCCTCTGCTTGATCTTGTTGAGTTGGTTTGTAACCCAACCCAAATCTATCCTCTTTCTTCTCCACAAGTAACAATTTGCCCCAGCCTTGGGCAGTCCCTTCTTCAACAACCTTCCGGGCTTGTTGGTATGATGTCATTGAGGTTCCAGGTACAGCAGATGTTTCATTTATGTTCAAGGCCTCAAACCCTTGACTCATTGTTTCGTGGATCTCCCCATCCATCTCAATGTATTTGTAGGTAGCCAGGTGGCTAACAAAAATATCCTCCTCTCCACAGATAGTAATGACTTGGCCCTCCCACTCGAATTTTAACTTCTGGTGAAGGGTTGAGGTCACGGCGCCAGCGGCGTGAATCCATGGCCTACCCAATAGACAGCTATAGGCAGGCTGTATATCCATCACGTAGAAGGTTGTTTTGAAAGTTTGTGGGCCAATCGTTATAGGCAACTCAATTTCCCCCAGAACTGATCTCTTAGAACCGTCAAAGGCTCTCACTACTAGGTTTCTGGGACGTAATGCCAATCCTTCATACTCCAGCTTCACAAGGGCTTTTTTAGGTAAGACATTGAGGGATGACCCTGTGTCTACCAGCACATGGGAAAGAACTGCACCCTTACACTCCATGGTAATGTGCAAAGCCTTGTTATGATTGCGACCTTCAGTAGTCAAATCAGTGTTGGTAAACCCTAGTCCATTACTAGCATTAACATTTCCAACCACAGCTTCCAACTGATTGACTGTGATCTCTTCTGGCACATAAGTTGCGTGCAAGACTTTTAGTAGTGCGTTCCGATGAGCCTCGGAGCACATGAGCAATGATAGAATAGAGATCTTGGAAGGCGTCTGGTGAAGCTGGTCCACTATCTTGTAATCACTTTTCTTGATGATTCTCATGAACTCATCAACTTCTTGATCAAAAGGTGTTTTCAAAGCTTCTTTAACAATTTGTTCTTCTTGCACCAGGCTCTTCCCTTTTGCCTTGGCAGCAGCTTCTGCTTCGACAGTGGGTCTTTGAATTTGGGGAGCAAAGAGACGTCCGCTTCGAGTGAAGCCTCCGCCTCCTCCCACATTAGCTTCGGCAGTGGGTCTTTGAATTTGGGGAGCAAAGAGACGTCCGCTTCGAGTGAAGCCTCCGCCTCCTCCCACATTATCTATTTGTGGTGTAGGGGTTGATGATTCAAAAGTGATTTTTTGTCCTTCGCAGTATAGATCAGAGCTGTAATGCCAAGGGATGGCATTGCTGCTTTCATAAGGTACTAGTCCAGGTACTGTGACAGTGACTGGACTGATGGCAGCTGCAGAAGGGACTGTGATAGTTTGTGGATCATAGTATATTGTGACTGGTGCTCTGATGGGAGTGGCATTTTGTGAGTTGTAAGCAGAATCATTTTCAGGATCATAATAAATCGTAACGGTTGAGACATTTGCTGCTGAAGTTGTAGGAGACATTGTTGGAAGGATAGGTGTTGTTGTTGTAGGAATTTCTGAATGAAGTGGCGCTGAAGTTGTAGAAGGGATGTTTGCTGATATCTGGTCCGTTGAAGTAACAGATGAAGCATTTGTTGATGAAATTGAAGAGTTGCTTGGGATAATGGTTGTTGCAGTTGTAGAAGACACGGGAATTGTTGCTGATGAGATTGCTGGATTGGTAGGAATTGATGTTGTGATTTGAAGCATGCCACACTGGATGAGACCATCTATGCCATCTCTCAAGTTATCACAACCATTCACTGAAATGTTGCAATAAGCACACCCTAGCTCACACCCCGGGAACATTTGACATTCGAGGAGTTGAGCCTTAATCTCTACCAACGGTGTCCAAATCTGACCCACACTGGTTATCAAGTAAGACGGCTTGTCTTCTTCAATAGCATTGATTCTGGGACCTCCGTGGTTTGGCATAGGGTTCTTATTAACATTTGGTGGTGGTGCAAAGTTCAGTGCTTTAGAGTCTACCAGGTCTTGTACCTTCATGTGCAAAGCTCTGCACTTTTCTGTACTATGGCCAGGTGCATTTGAGTGAAAAGCACATCTGGCGTTGGAGTCGTAATTCCTGGGTAGATTGGTGGGATCTGGAGGTGCCAACGTCCTTAGCTCAACCAGGTTGAGTTTCAGGAGTTGTGGCAGTAATGTGGCATATGGCATAGGGATCGGATCGATCACCCTATTGGCCTGAGAAGGTCTCTGTTGGAATGGTCTTTGCTGATTGTTGTTGTTGGTGCTGTTGTAGTTTCTCTGAGGAGGATACTGAGTTTGTTGCTGATAATTTTGCTGCTGTGGTTGATAAGCTGGTTGTGGATGAATTGGAGCGGGAATGGTGACTGCTGCCACAGACCTATGAACATATTGGGGTCTGCCCCTGTTTGTGTGGATAGCATTGGTCTCTCCAGTTCTTCTTGGACCTGCAAAAGGTTTCCTTGTATTACTGGATGAGCTGGCACCGTTGTCAGAAATTTTGCCCATCTTTAACAGGCTCTCAATTCTCTCTCCAGCTATAACGACATCTGCAAAGCTGGTAGAAGAGAAAGCAGCCAGCCTGTCAATGTATGTTCCTTGGAGGGTGTTCATAAACATATCTGCCATCTCCCTCTCTGACATAGGAGGCTGGACAGCAGCAGCCAGCTGCCTCCATCTCTGGGCGTATTCTCGGAAGCTTTCCCTAGATGATTGAGACATCCCCATCAGGAGGGTCCTGTTGGGTGCCATATCCAAATTGTACTGATATTGTCTGATGAAGGCCTCTGCCAAGTCCTTCCAACACCTGATGGTTGCTCTAGTCAGATGGGAGTACCATTCCCTTGACGCACCGGTTAAGCTATCCTCGAAATAAAACATCCATAGCTTCTCGTCCATAGTATATGCTTTCAACCTTCCCAAAAAGGATTGTAAGTGGGTCCGTGGGCAGGAAGTCCCGTTGTATTTCTCAAAACAAGGAGGCTTAAACTTATGGGGAATCCTGACCCCGTCCACTAAGCCCATGTCCATAACATCAAAACCCAAAGAGTTTTGGGACTCCAAGGATCTTAATTTTTCAGCAATTTCATCCAGCCTTCTGTCATAGGCTTCTTCCCCAGCACCCATTACTGTGAACTGATCCTCCTGGGGGTCTTCTTGCAGCACTCTACCTGCAGTGGCAGTCCCTTGAACATTAGCAGGAATGTTGATCTCTGGATGAAGGTGGGGTCCAAATACAGGGGGATTGACATGAGGTTGGACCCTCTCATTGTTGCTTGTCCCAGCAGTCCCTATATGGGGATCTTCTTGATTCTTCCTTTCTACCATTGCTCTCAATCTTTCTTGGCTCTGAGCCATATTGTTCATCACTTCCATAAACTACGTCATCTGAGTTCTCATTTCCAATCTTTCGTTGGCCATTTGGTTTCTGACCTCTACAAGGTCCTGTTGTACCTGATCCATTTGTATGCCCGGAAGGTTGTTACAGGTTGGATATCGGTGTGGACGATTGAGTGGAAATACCCGACGTCGAGCAATAGTTCCTGAGCATCACAACGGAGTTAGCAACAATAAAACAAAAACCTGCAAAAACAAAACAAAAGGTTAGCATGCAATGCAGTATGCTTATTTGTTTCCAAGGTATCCGGCTTGGCACTTGGTTTTGACCCTTCCAGACCCTTGAAGATACTGTTGATGTTGCTTAAATGGAACAAACTGATACATATATTACAAGAAAGCAAAGGATACATAATTTGTTCTTTACAAATACAAGCCCTCTGAGGGGTCAAAATACATCACAAGAAAATAAAAGTACATAAAATGAAAGCAACAACAAGCAAAAGTCAAACACCAAGACCAAACTCATCCTCCTGAACTTCCTTGAGAAGTGCTTCAGTCACAGGATCAGCTGGACGCTCCGTGAGATTCCTGATAAGGAGATTCCTGGTAGCAACAGCTGCAGTTAGCCTCTTGTGCTAACTCTGGTCTTTTGACCTCTTCACTCCAGCTCTGATCTTCAGCTCTGAGATCTCCCTCTGGGCTGCTGCCAGGGCTTCCTGCTGCTCTTTTGCACTAGCTTCCAGCTGCTCGATCTTGTCCTGAGTCCTCTTATCTTCCAGAGTACGAGCTTCGGTGATCCTGACCCACCTAGCTTGACTCTCTTTTAAATACAAGTCAGTCCTTGCTTTCTGGAACTAGGCCTCCTTGCAGGCATTCTTCAGAATTTGTTCTCCAGCCCTAGACTTCTTGATGTAATCCTCAGACTTCTCAATTTTAGCCAGATGCTCCACCTTCAACTTTTCCAACCTTTCAATATCCAACCTACCATCACTCCTCTCCCAGAGGGTCTTCTGCAAAGCCTGAGTCAACTTCTCATTTCTTTCTTTCAAGCTCTCAAACTCCTCTAAGCTGAAAGTGGCAGGAGGTGGTGCTGAGGATGGTCCAGGTATATCTTCCATGGTGAAGGGCATCCCAGAAAATTGAGCCCTGGCATGGGACCACTCATAGTACTGTGCTGATGCCACATTATTGCACTTCCCTAGAATGATTACTCCTTTAGTCTGAACATTGTCCCAGGCCCAGGCTGCCTGCCTGACAATAGCCAGATTAGGCTTGTTCTCACAGTAAAGAGTCTCAGCCAAGTCTTGTGCCTTAGGGGTGTGGACCAATGCATAGCCCAGTTGTCTTTTGAACAGCAGAGGGTTGTAATTAATGCAACCCTTAAATCCTATCAGGGGTACATTGGGAAAATGCCCACAACTAGTAATGATATCCCTGCCCTTGGTGCTTTGAGTGCACCACCTGATATCAGCTGAAGTCAAAGCAGTGAGTCTTCTAGCCCAGTTTCTCTGCTGATGAGGGTTCAAAAATGCATCTGTCTTGGGCAAATGCTTGAGAAGCCAAGTATGGAACAAAGGAGCACAACACCTCACTAATCTTCCCCTCTGATTTTCATTCCTCTGGTGCACTGAGTAGTAAAAATCCCCCAATAAAGTGGGCAATGGGTTCCTCAGGATGAAAAGATGGATTGCATTCTTGCTAATGAATCTAGGCTCATCTGCAAATAATATGATCCCATATATGCTCAGGGCCAATAAAGCACAGACTGCTTTCCACTCTCCTAAAGAAGCTTTCAGGGTAGCTTGAGAGATCAAGAAATCCAGATGCAGGCCAGAGATTCCAGCCTTAGTAGTCATATGCTGCCCAATCAGAACTGGTTCCAGATGCAATGCCTTTGCTATCTCCTCATTACCAGGAAAGACCATCTCAGGGTTGAAAGGGACTCCACCCCTGATAGGTATACCAACCAATGATGAGTATTCCTCCAATAAAGGGCCCAACTGAAAATCCTGAAAAGTGAAACACCTCAGAGGGGGATCATAGAATTGCAGACAAGTATGAATCAGGCTCCTATGTGAAGGGTCCAGATCCATAACCACATCAAGTATGCCTCCATAGTGTTCTCTAAACAGTGGTATATGGTCTGGAGTAATCAGGGTCTGAATCCTCCTGATGTCAGCTAGCTCAGGCTGAAAGAAGTGGTAGGAGATGTTACTCTTTTTAGGTGCCATGTTGTTGAAGAAGAGTTGAGACAGGTGCTGATGATAACACTGCAAATGGGCCACTGACTGGCTGGTGCAGGTGACTGAAGCAGATAGCTGATAGCTGAAGTAGATGCTGGTGAAGATAGGTCTATACTGATGATGGGGTCAAAACCAAGCCAAAAATAAAGGATGGATACCCTGAAAAACAAATAAGCAAATGTCAAAATGATGCAATGATGATGAATGCAAATGATATGCAAGGGTTTGTGACTGAGCTGGATCTGATCAAGTGCTCTGATATAAGCCCAAGTATATTCAAGAAATCCAGATGGAGGTCTATAAGTCCAGTAACCAAGGTGGGGGACTCAAATAAAGAGTCACATGTCCCGGGTTAAAATCACAAGAACTGTTCCAAAATGGAGTACTCTTAATCATACAAAGTAACAGGGTATGCTGAGGTCAAGGGTACCTGCAAACCTGTAAACAACCCAACCCCCTCACAGGTGGTGTTCTAAAACAAGGATCCTCAGACTTGGATCAGTTATGAGAAGTGTAAACACTTCTAACCCGGAGGTACAGTGTTTACAATAACCATAAAAGTTCCTCCTCTAATTCACCTCAGTTTCTGAAGTTCAAAACTAAAGGTCATCTAGACTTAGCAGGCTTCCCAGATAGCCCTAGCATTGCAGGAAATCTGCAACACAGAGTTCTCAAGAAGAAACCCATATCTGAACCGAGTTTCATATTCCCGCACCAGACCGAGATGGAATGGGAAAGAATATGAACCACTCTAGCCTAGGTGTCACTCAGGTCCCAGGTATAGGACCTTAACTCTCAATAGAACCCCACCCATCAAAACAAACAAACAGATCCAGCCAGCAACACAGTATGACAATATGATATAATGCAAAGCTATAAAGAAAGCAGTCAAACGACTGTACATAAAACAATAAATAAAACAAATATACAACTACAGATAGCACATAACACCCCAGTAAACACAAATCAATCAAGCGCTAGGAGGAACCCACAAAAAGAACCAGAAGCCCTGGTTGCAGTATAAGTCTCCCCAGCAGAGTCGCCAAGCTGTCGCTCCCGATAAATGGAGAATGGCCCAAATAAAGGTACAGACGCGAACGGTCGGCGAGAGGGGCAATGAGAACACACAGCAGTGAACTCACTGGAAAAGAAAAGAGTCGCCAGCTAGGCATTTTTATCCCGGAGGAAAGGTAATGCTGCATAGACCTAGAAAAGGATGGATAAGACGGTTGCGAACCAGAGAGACTGAGAAAGGGGGTTGGTTACAACCTGGGAAGGTATTAGCACCCAGATTGTCCGCTGTACTCGACGATATCCACGCTTAAAAGATTTGTGTTTTAAGGGGGTAGTGTCAGTGCAATCTGTGTATAAAAGAGCTGGAAAAGGATGTACAGGTGTCAGTGTAAGGAAGTGAAGTGTATAAATGAAGTGTCAGTGTAGGAACAAGAGTGAAGTGCTCATGATAATGAGGCTAAAGAATGGAGCTGGAAAGAGGGGGAATGTACAGAGACTTTTATTCGATAACTGTTAAGTTATGCCTACGTATCCTCTCGTGCAATGAGGAAGTCAGAACACCGTAGTTCGACCCAAAGAGACTGAAAGATGAATTGTCTTATGAACTGCTTGCTTGCCTATGCTCAAGTGTATGACCTGTCTGGCTCAGGTGCAAACTGTCTTGCATTAGACGGAAGAAGCAAGTTCTCGTTTGTGATTGAATGAGGTGAGAAAAGAATCCCGGAGGAGACGATTATTGTTTGTTTTTGGGTTTTCAGTCTTTTATTGCTTTTGAGAATTTGTCATAAGTTAATGAGCTTAAGCCTAAACCAGTGGATTTAGTAAACTCATCACATCTTCCCTCTGATTAGGGGTAATGAGAATACCTTAAGTGTGAAGTCAGCTTCTCACACTTAATCACCCTGATGCAGGATTAAGATCATTAGCCTACTTGTGATTATTTAGATGTTTTTGTTGTTTTTGTTTAGTGTTGAGTAATGAGATTAAGCCATAATCAAAGATTAAACAGACCCATTACACCATCCTAATAGAAGGATAATAGATGAGAATGTTTAAGCTGAGGAAAGCTCCTCAACTTAATCCATGATTAGGGATTAAACTTATGACAAAACAAGCCTTTGGTTAAGTGGTTTTTATTTAATGATATGATGATGAAGTGAATTTTAGGGTTTGTAAGACAACTTGAGGGGGACTTGTCCATTAACACTAGGGTTAGTCCTTCTTAACCAATTAAGGAAGAATTAGAACCCTAATGCAAGGCCCAAGTTACAAGTGTGATGTTTTGATGATTATTAAGTGGATTGATTAAGAGATTTAAACACATTAAGGGTTTAACACTTAGGATTAAAGTTATACACTCCATCCTAATAGAAGGATGCAGGCATAAGCTTAATCACAAAGCCTTAAAGCCTTTAGGGTTTAGCCCCTGATTATGAGGTGAGAAGAGATGACTCAAAGAGAAACAAAGGTAAAACCAAGAGGGGAGACTAATCAAAACCCTAATCATTGTCATGCTTGGTTGTTCCTAAGGTTTGTGAGGTTTACAAGAGAAGTCTTCAATGGAACCACCAGGAAGCAGATGAAAGGATCAGGAGAAGCAAAGTAACTTGCTTCATTTAAGAGGTCAAGTCACTTGAAGAAAGAAAGTGAGAAGGAGGAGGATGAACAAGCTCAAACTCAAACACATGACAAAATGCAGCAAGGATGCATGAAAGAGATGAAGAGAAGTTATGAGAAGTGAAGGCAAATTCACTTCTCAAAGTCACTTACCACCTGAAGAGTTAGAAAAGACATGCAATGCAATGCAAAATGAGATGAAATGGCATGATGGGAAACAAAACCAGAAGCACATATGAGATGATAATTATACTATGAGATGCTTCAAACATGAACCAAGATATGGAGATGATCATACAAGCTTATGGATGCAAATGAAACAAGTTAAGGACCATGAACATACATGAAAAGTAATGAAAATGCAAATGGCATACAACATGGCAAATGCAAGATGCAATGATCAAACATGCTCTCAATATGTCTTAAGATGTCAAATGAATCACAAGAATGCATAAAATGCTATGGCAAGTCAAGGTATGAATGCAAATGCAAGATGGATGCATATGGAAGCCCAAATTAGGGTTTATGATCAAAGTATCAAACACAAACCAAAATCAGAAGCAAACATCAATATAAAAAATTGAAAATGCACTTAAAGGATCCCTAAACCTATACTAACCCAATGCCCAAAGGAGAAATCTCAACTCTTAACCTAGTTCAAGTTATGATTTTCCTAAGTTTCCTAGGGTTTTAGGGTTCCTTAACAAGAAAAATGCCAAACAAATGGAAAATGAAAGATCAAATCATGGCCATTTAATCTCACAAACTACATGATACGCTAAACACAATGCAAAAAGAATCAAAGTCCAACTCATCATGGTTAGGCAGAAGTGATTTTTGGAAGTTTGGATCAAAATAATGCATCAAAATGATTTTAATTCCATGGAAAATTCTTAAAATGCATCAAGATCAAAAAATAAATTTGGTTTGAGGGTTGGACAATGTTTCTAAATGTTTTTAAATGTTTCATGAATTTTTTGGTGATTTTTAAATACCTAAAAGTATTTTTAATTAATTAATTCTCATTAATTAATTAAAAATAAACTTTTAAGTATTTAGAAATACTTTTTGAATGCAAAAAATAAAAATAAAAATATTTTTGTGTTCTGAAATTAAATAATAACTTGTATAAAAAATTTCAGAATTTTTGAATAAGTTTTGCTATTTTTAAATAAATGGAGAAAATAAATACAAAACAAATGAAATAAAATTGATTTAATTGAAAAGTAAACCAATCCAACACATGAGATTCAAAGCTGGGGGGCAGAGGTTGACTTGGCGCGTGAATCAAGGGTCAGGATGGACTTTGGCTTAAATCAGGTTTTATAAATTAATTAAATGGATTAATTAGGTTAATGGTGATTAGGGCAAAATGGACACATCTGGACCACACATACACGCGCCAAGTCAAACAAGTCAACAGATCCAACGCACTGAATTCAAACATCACTTAATTACAGGATTAGGGTTAACAACATTCAGGTGACCGGAGGGAAGCTCCGGTCATCTTCTCCGGCGGGTTGAAAACCCTAGATTATGATTCAGGCCACCAATCATCAAATTAAACACAGCAAACTGATCATCTAACATCCTAGCACATAAATCATCCCTCACACAACATTTAAACTTCAAGAATCAGACAAATCGAAGAAATCTTTTTTCACGGGTGAAATTTCAGAGCCTCAGTAAATCCTCATTTTTCACTCATTTTCAATTCTAAGAACATTCCCATGACCAGCAAGACACACACTATCGATTTATAACATAAAATACAAGCTCTGTGAGAAAAAGTTCATGGCCATACCTGAGATGGAAGCTTCTGATTCTGGGCTTTCTGGGCTGTTCTTTGGTGCAAACTCAATCCACTGACCCCCCTTGTGCTAATGGCAAGCTTGGATGGAGTTTAAACAGCCTATTTTGAGAGGTTCAATTCTGGTGTATCAGAAAATGAGGTCTGTGTATGTGATGTTTCAGGCTCTATCAATGGCTGATTATGGTTCCTTTGAGTGTGTTTGATTTGTTGGTGCAGAGAAATGAGGTGTTTGATGGTTGTGGAAGGTGATTCGAAGAAGTGAAGTTCTTTGACAGTTTTTGTGAAGGCTGTATTCTGGCTTGCTTCAAGGACCAATGTTGTGCTATAACTCTCCCAAGATGTGTGAATAGCCTGTGGAGCAGGTCAGTAGGGGTGGCTGCTTACTGTTCCATGAGTATGGGAGTTTTGGACAAAAAGTCAAGTTGGCTTGTACTTGCAGCATGGGCTATGGCAGCAGCAGTTTGAGGTCATGTCTTGCTTCAGCTTGGGTTAAGGAGGACCCTTAGATTGCTTGTAGCTGACTGCAACATATGGATCATGAGTTATGCTAGCTTTTGCAACTTGCTCACTTGGTGTTTTCTCATGATTTTGTGCCATATACATGAGACACTTCTTGCTGAATTTTGTAGCATGGTGTAAACACCCCAAATTTGCCCTCACCCATTCACACCATGGCTTGTGATCATCTCATATGCATAAACACAATCATACAATCTCATATCTCATGTTTGATTCACTGCATAGTTTCTAAGTCATCTGCACCTAGGGTTTGTGATTTGAGCAATCCCAAAGCTTCTTGAGCCACTCCAAAGGCCACCAATCATCTCAGAAGGGTCCATGTGTGTTCTTGTATCATGTTACATCCTCACAGAGTCAAAATTGCAGAGGAATCACAAGAACTAGGGTTTGAGTGGATGCAGAGCCAGGTTGAACTGCACAGTTGACCTAAAATTAGGGTTTTGGTTTCAGAGGCCATAATCTCAAATTTTTTGGTCATTCTTGTTTCCATTGGTCTCCATATGGTATAGGGAATATGCATATCAATTTTCATGAAGAAATTCCATGGGGAAGTCATCTGATCAAGAGTTGACTTTTCAGACAAGTCAGTGCAAAATCAGGGCATCTGAGGCCCCCAATGACCCAACCAATGGGTGATCTTCACCATTTTGAGTGTATGTGATCTTTATTTGATCATGAAAGAAGGTTGAAGTTCATAAAAATCAAGAATTTAGGGTTTTTGCAAATGTTGACTTTTTGGGCATAGTTGACTTTTCAAGAATACATCATTTTAGGTCATTTTTCAAGCCTTGATTCTTGATCCAAAAAGGCTTCAAATGGAAAAAATTTGGTCATGAAAGTTGTAGATCTCATCTTTCCCTTTTCAAAAAGTACAAGAACATGATCAAACTCTTCATGGATCAAAAGTTATGGCATTGCAAAGTTAGCAAAAATCATTGATTTTCAAGTTATGCACAAAAAAAGGAAATTTTGCAAAGTCTTGAACAAATGCATTATGCAGCCTCTAATTCATGTCAAACCATTATGTAAACATTCTCTAAGTCACAAAAATCAGAATTTGACCAAGGTTCACATGTGCTTAGTTCATGTAACAAGACATTTTTATCATGAAAATCCATAAAGCTAACCAAGTTGCAAAACACTCATGAGCTTTTCACCAACTTGCTGCATTGAGCTTTGGGTCAAGCCAGCCTCTCACACTCACCATGCTGCACCAGAACCCAACTTGTACTTGCCTAAACTTGAGCCATGCCCTATCTTACACAAAAGTGGACTTTGAGCAAAAGTAGCCACACCTATCTCTGCAGGCCAGGTCACATCCATCAGCCACTTGCATTTGTTTATTGAATCAGTTTGCTGGCCATAACACATGAGAACAAAGGCTGAAGCACACACATTCACAACTTACACAAAAACTCACCTCATTGCAAGTTCTTTCGAATCACTCTCCACAGTCTTCAAACACTTAAACTCTCATCATCACTCAACTCACCACACCTCATAGACAAGAAACACCCCAAGCATAAGCCTGAAACAAGCCTGAAAACTCCATTGCCATCACTCACCTCAAGCTGCAGATTCTATCGAATCTCTCACCCTAGCTCATAAACACACAAACCAACACCACAGATCATCTCTACACATCCTCTGGACCTCAAACACCCCATCACCATGACCTGAAAGTGCCAGAATTTCATCTGCCATTTTTGACTGAACTGAAGCTGAAGCATTCGAATCTCATTATCCAGCAAATCTAAACTCCATTTGAGCATTCAAGCACCTTTGGGGGATCAAGTGGAGCAGCTTGCATCAAAGGAAGTGGCCTGAAAGTTCCTAAATCAAGAGCTGCAAATCTCAGGTAACTCAAAAATAATTTTTCCAGAAATCTCTTTTTATGTTACAAACTTGTTCTTCATGATGCACTGATTATTCTGGTACCTTTAGTTTTTGAAATGGTTTTGTTTTAAGCATTTAATTTGAGTTTGAAGCTCACGAACCCTAGAACTTAGTTTCTTCGATTCAGTTGATTTAGGTAATATAAATTTGTTTTAGGTTAGGGTTTTGGTTCGTGAGAGTGAGAGGAACATTTCCCTGGCTTTAGTTTTCATTTTTATTACGTTTTGAGGAAGTTAGGTGTTTCTCAGGTGAGGGCTGGCCGGAGAAGATGACCGGAAGTCTTCTCCGGCAGCCTGAGAGTGATTAGGGTTAATTGCATTTAATTAGGGCAAGGTTCAAACGTGGGCCATTGGATCAGGTTTCGCGCGCGTGTTTGAGTGGTTCAGATCAGTTCATTAGTTTTAATTAGGTTTTAATTAAATTAATAAATCAAGATTAATTCAGTTTGAATCCTGGCCACAGGATTGCGCGCCAGTCAACCTTTTTTAAACCCAGACTCAATCCTGGCCATCCAATCTGTTTACTTTTCATTTTATTTAATATTAATTCATTTTTCTTGCATTTAATTTGTACAATTTATTTAAAATAGTTAAAAAATCATAAAAATTATGAAACTTTTTCTTTAAGGTTTTATTAAATTTTATGACACAAAAATATTTTTATTTTATTTTTTATCATTAAAAAAGTATTTTTAAATATTTAAAAGATTATTTTTAATTGATTAATGAGAATTAATTAATTGAAAATACTTTTAGGTATTTAAAAATTACAAAAAAATTCATGAAATGTTCTAAGACATTTAGAAACATTGTCCAACCTTCAAACCAAATTTCTTTTTTGATCTTGATGCATTTTAAGAATTTTTCATTGAATTAAATCATATTTTATGCATTATTTTGATCATGTGTTTAAAAATTCATTTCTGCCTTTTGGTGAAGGTTGAGACATTGATTCTTTTTGCATTGTTTTCCATTTGACATGTAGTTTCAAGGGTAAAGAGGCCTTGATTTGATTTTACATTTTCTAATTGATTGGCATTTCTTTTGTTACAAACCCTAAAAAACCCTAATAACTTGTAAAAATCATAACTTGAGTTTGGTTGAGAGTTGAGAGCTCCCCTTTGGGCAGTGGTTCATTATAGGCCTAGGGTTTCTTTGGGTACCATTTTCCTTTTTTTTAGGTTAAGGTTTGCTTCTGTTTTTGGTTTGTGTTTGATGTTTGATCCATGAACCCTAATTTGGGCTTTCATTTGCATCCTTCTTGCATTTCCTTGCATAACTTGACTTGTCATTTCACTTTGTGCATTCTTATGATTCATTTGACATCTTAAGACATGTAGAAAGCATCATTGATCATTGCATTGCATATTTGCCATGTCATTTGTCTTGTATGTTCCATAACATTTCATGTTTGTTCATGTTCCTTAGCTTGCATCATTTGCATCCATGATTTTGTATGAACATCTCATTGTCTTGCCTCTTGTTTGCAGCACCTCATAACATCATTTTCATCATCACCATGCTTCTGGTTTTGTTTAGCATCATACCACTTCATCTCATTTTGCATTGCATTGCATTTCTTTCTAACATTGCAGGTGGTAAGTAACTTGAGAAGTGAATTTGCCTTCACTTCTCATAACCTCTATTCTCATCTCTCTTGCATACCTTGCTGCATTCTTATATGTGTTTGAGATTGAGCTTGCTCATTCTTCTTCCTCCCACTTTCTTTCTTCAAGTGACTTGACTTCTTGGATGAAGCAAGTCACTTTGCTTCTCTTGATCTTGTTCATCTGCTTCCTGGTGGTTCCTCTGAAGATTGTTTCTTGCAAACCTCACAAACCTTAGGGACAACCAAGCATGACAATGAATTAGGGTTTTGATTAGTCTCCCCATAGTTTTTACCTTTGTGTCTCTCTTTGAGCCTTCTCTCCTCACCTCATAATCAGGGACTAAACCCTCAAGGCTTTAAGACTTTGTGATTAAGATCATGCCTGCATCCTTCTTTTAGGATGGAGTGTATAACTTTAATCCTAAGTCTTGGACCCTTAAGGTGTTGAACTCTCTTAATTAATCCATCTAATAATCATCAAGACATTACACTTGTAACTTGGGCCTTGCATTAGGGTTCTAATTCTTCCTTAATTGGTTAAGAAGGACTAACCCTAAAGTTAATGGACAAGTCCCCCTCAAGTTGTCTTACAAATCATAAAAAACACTTCATCATCATATCTTTAATAAAATCCATTTAATCAAAGGTTTGTTCTGTCATGGGTTTAATCCCTAATCATGGATTAAGCTGAGGATCCTTCCTCAGCTTAAACACCCTCATCTATTATCCTTCTTTTAGGATAGTGTAATGAGCCTGTTAAATCCCTGATTATGGCTTAACCTCATTACTTAACACTAAACAAAAATCACAAAAAACATCTAATTAATCACAAGTAGGTTAATGATCTTAACCCTGCATCAAAGGTGATTAAGTGTGAGAATCTGACTTCACGCTTAAGGTAATTCTCATCACCCCTAATCAGAGGGATGATGTGATGAGTTTACCAAATCCATTGATTTAGGTTTAAGCTCATTATCTTATGACAAACTCCAAAAAGAAATAAAAGACTGAAAACACAAGAACAAACAATAATCGTCTCCTCCGGGATTCTTTTCTCATCATCTTCACTCACAACCGAGAACTTGCTTCTTCCGTCTAATGCAAGACAGTTTGCATCTGTGCCAGACAGATCATACACTTGAGCATAGACTGCAAGCAGTTCACCAGTCAATCCTTTCAGTCTCTTTGGGTCGAACTACGGTGTTCTGACTTCCTCATTGCACGAGAGGATACGTAGGCATGACTTAACAGTTATCGAACAAAAGTCTCTGTACATTCCCCCTCTTTCCAGCTTCATTCTTTAGCTTCATGATCTTGAGCATTTCACTCATATTCTTACACTGACACATCATTATATACTTCACTTACACTGACACCAGTACATTTTGTTTTCCAGCTCTTTTACACACAAATTGCACTGACACTACCCCTTTTAAAACACAAATCTTTTAAGCGTGGATCCCGTCGAGTACGACGGACAATCTGGGTGCTAATACCTTCCCAGGTTGTAACCAACCCCCTTTCTCAGTCTCTCTGGTTCGCAAACCGTCTTATCCGTATCTTTCTAGGTCTATGCAGCATTGCCTTTCCTCCGGGATAAAAATGCCTAGCTGGCGACTCTTTTCATCTCCAGTGAGTTCACGGCTGCGTGTTCTCACTGTTCCCTTCGCCGACCGTTCGCGTCTGTACCTTCATTTGATCCATTTTCATTTGTCGGGAGCGACAGCTTGGCGACTCTGCTGGGGACCCTTATACTGCAACCAGGGCTTCTGGTTCTTTTTGTGGGTTCCTCCTAGCGCTTGATTGATTTGTGTTTATTGGGGGTGTTATGTGCTTGTTTGTGCTTGTATTTATTTTTATTCATTGCTTTATGTACAGTTACTTTACTGCTTTCTTTATTGCATTTATATATATCATACTGTCATGCTGTCTGTGCTGGATCTGGTTTTGTTTTAGTGGGTGGGGTTCTATTGAGAGCCAAGGTCCTATACCTGGGACCTGAGTGACACCTAGGCTAGAGTGAATCATATTCTTTCCCATTCCATTTCGGTCTGGTGCGGGAATATGAAACACGGTTCAGATATGGGTTTCTTCTTGAGAACTCTGCGCTACGGATTTCCTGTAGTGCTAGGGGGATCTGGGAAGCCTGCTAAGTCTGGATGACCTTTTAGTATTGACCTTCAGAAATTGAGGTGAATTAGAGGAGGAATTGTTATGGTTATTGTAAACACTGTACCTCCGGGTTAGAAGTGTTTACACTTCTCATAACTGATCCAAGTCCGAGGATCCTTGTTCTAGATCACTACCTGTGAGGGGGTTGGGCTGTTTACAGGTTTGCAGGTACCTTGACCTCAGAATACCCTGTTACTTTGACTTTGTTAAGAATGCTCCATGTTGGATAGTTCTTGTGATTCTAAAACCCTGGACATGTGGCTCTTTATTTGAGTCCCCCCACCTTGGTTACTGGATTTTTTTAGACCTCCATCTGGAATTCTTGAACACACATGGATCTATACCAAGGCAGTTTATCCAGATCCAGCTCAGTCACAAACCCTTTGCATATCATTTGCATACATCCTCATTGCATCATATTAACATGTGCTTATTTGTTTTTCAGGGTATCCATTTTCATCAGGTTTTGGTTTTGACCCCATCTGCAGCTTTGACCCATCTTCACCAGCATCTGCTTCAGTTTAGCTGTCTGCTTCAACACCAGCCAGTCAGTGGTTTTCTCTACTTCAGCATTGTCATCAGCACTCTACCCAGTCTTCAGCATCATGGCTCCAAAGAAGAGCAATATCACCTATCATTTCTTCCAACCAAACTTGTCAGACATCAGGAGGGTCCAAACCCTGATGACCCCAGATCACATACCTCTGTTCAGGGAGCATTATGGGGATATACTTGACTTGGTTATAGACATGGACCCATCTCAGAGGAGCCTCATCCACACCTGCATCCAGTTCTATGACCCCCCATTGAGGTGTTTCACCTTTCAAGACTTTCAGTTGGGACCTCTCTTAGAAGAATATGCATCTTTGGTTGGTTTGCCTATCAAGAGAGAAGTTCCTTTTAACCCTGAAATGGTCTTTCCCAGCAATGGAGAGATAGCAAGAGCTTTGCACCTGGAACCTGCTTTGATTGAGCAGCATATGACCTCTAAAGCTGGGATCCCTGGTTTTCATCTGGACTTCCTGATTTCTCAAGCTAGTTTGAAGGCCTCCCTGGGGGATTGGAAAACTGTTTGTGCATTGTTGGCCTTGAGTGTATATGGAATTGTGTTGTTTGCAGATGAGCCCAGATTCATCAGCAAGAATGCCATCCACCTGTTCATCCTGAAGAACCCAGTGCCAACCTTGTTGGGTGACCTCTATTACTCAGTACATCAGAGGAATGAGAAACAGAGGGGTAAGCTAGTGAGGTGTTGTGCTCCACTATTCCATGCTTGGCTTCTCAAGCATCTACCCAGGACAGATGCATTCCTGAATCCTCATCAGCAAAACAACTGGGCTAAGAGGCTCACCACTCTCACTGCAGCAGACATCAGATGGTGCACCCAAGGCACCAAGGGCAGAAATATGATCACAAGCTGTGGGCACTTTCCCAATGTACCTTTGGTAGGAGTTAAGGGAAGTATCAACTACAACCCCCTGCTGTTCAAGAGGCAATTAGGCTATGCACTGGTTCATGCTCCTAGGGAACAAGACCTGGTTGAGACCCTCTACTGTGAGAACAAGATCAGTTTGACTGTTGTTAGGCAGGCTGCCTGGGCCTGGGATCATGTTCAAACCAAGGGAATCACCATTCTGGGGAAGTGCAATAATGTGGCATCAGCCCAATATCATGAGTGGTCCTATGCTAGGGCCCAAATCTCAGGATTGCCCTTCACCATCAAAGACATGCCTGAGTCATCATCAGCACCACCCCCTGCTACTGTCAGTTTGGAAGAGTTTGAAGGCTTGAAAGAAAGAAATGAGAAGCTATCCCAAGCCCTGCAGAAGACCCTCAGGGAGAGGAGTGAAGGTGTAAGGGAGATTGAAAGATTGGAGAAGCTGGGAGTGGAACACTTGACTAAGATTGAGAAGTCTGGAGACTATATCAACAAGTCTAAAGCTGGTGAGCAGATTCTGAAAAATGCTTGTAAAGAAGCCCAGTTCCAAAGAGCAAGGACAGACTTGTACTTGAAAGAGAGTCAGGCCAGGTGGGTCCGGATCACTGAAGCCCGTACTCTAGAAGACAAGAGAGTTCAAGATAAGATGGAGCAGATGGAAAAAGCCCTGGCAGCAGCCCAGGAGGAAATTTCAGAGTTAAAAATCAAAGCTGGAGTGAAGAAATCCAAAGACCAAAGCCAGAACAAGAAGTTGACTACAGCTGTTGCAACAAGAAACCTTCTCATCAGGAATCTTACGGAGCATCCGGCTGATCCTGTGACCGAAGCACTTCTTAAGGAAGTTCGCGAGGATGAGTTTGGCCTTGGAGTCTGATTATTTGCTTGTTGTCGTTCCTTTTCCATGTACTTTTGCTTTTTGGTGATGTATTTTTGACCCCTTAGAGGGCTAGTGTTGTAAAAAATGAACAATTTGTATTATTTTACCTTTGTAATATATTTGTGTTTGTTTCCATCTGGGTTCACTTCAAAAGCAACTTCAACAGCATCATCTTCAAGGGTCTGGACGGGTCAAAACTGAAGACCAAGCCGGATACCTTGATAGCAAATAAGCATACTGCATTGCATACTAACCCTTTTGTTTGTTTTGTAGGTTTTGTTTTATTGTTTCTAACCTCTGTTGTGACATTCAGGAATTATTGCTCGCCGCAGGCTTTTCCCTCTCAACAGGCCACACAGGTACCCTACAAGAAACAACCTTCCGGGCATCCAGATGGACCAGTTGCAGCAAGACCTCAATGAGGCCAGAACCCAGATGGCTAATGAAAGGGTGGAGATGAGAACCCAAATAACTCAGTTCATGGAAGTGATGAATAATTTAGCTCAAAGCCAGGAGAGGCTTAGAGTTCTGGTAGAGGGGAGAACTCAAGATGACCCCCATGTGGGAACTGCTGGCACCAGTAACAATGAAAGGGTGCAACCACATGTTAACCCCCCTATATTTGGTCCACACCTACATCCTGAGATTCATATTCCTGCAAACGTTCAAGGAACAGCCACTGCAGCCAGAGTACTTCAAGAGGATCCTCAGGAGGATCAGTTTACAGTCATGGGTGCTGGAGAGGAAACCTATGATAGGAGATTGGATGAGTTGGCTGAGAAGTTGAGGTCTTTGGAATCCCAAAATTCTTTGGGGTTCGATGTCATGGACATGGGTTTAGTAGAGGGGGTCAGGATCCCTCATAAGTTCAAGCCTCCTTGTTTCGAAAGATATGATGGGACTTCATGCCCCCGGACTCATTTGCAATCGTTTCTGGGAAGGCTGAAGGCCTATACAATGGATGAGAAGCTCTGGATGTTTTACTTCGAAGACAGTTTGACTGGAGCATCAAGGGAATGGTATTCCCACTTGACAAGGGCAACGGTAAGATGCTGGAAGGACCTGGCAGAAGCCTTCATCAGACAGTATCAGTATAATCTAGACATGGCACCCAACAGGACCCTCCTAATGGGAATGTCACAGTCTTCGAGGGAGAGCTTTAGAGACTATGCTCAAAGATGGAGGCAATTGGCTGCTGCCGTTCAACCCCCTATGTCTGAAAGGGAAATGGCAGACATGTTTATGAACACTCTCCAGGGAACGTATATTGACAGGTTGGCCGCTTTCTCTTCCACCAGCTTCGCAGATGTTGTCATAGCTGGGGAGAGAATTGAAAGCCTGTTGAAAATGGGCAAAATATCTGATAATGGTGCAAGTTCGTCCAGCAGTACAAGGAAGCCTTTTGCAGGCCCTAGAAGAGCTGGCGAGACCAATGCCATTCATACCAACAGGGGTAGGCCCCAATATGTTCCAAGGTCCATAGCAGCAGTCACTATCCCTGCTCCAGCACATCCTTTGCCAGTCTATCAACCTCCTCAACAAAACTTCCAACAACAATCCCAGTATCATCAGAATCAATATCCACCAAGGAACAACTACAACAACAACTCCAACAACAACAACCAACAGAGGCCATTCCAACAAAGGCCCTCTCAAGCTAATCGAGTGATCGACCCGATTCCAATGCCGTATGCTGCTTTGCTGCCACAGCTTCTGAAACTCAACCTGGTTGAGCTAAGAACGTTGGCACCTCCGGATCCAAACAGTCTACCAAGAAACTATGACTCTAATGCTAGGTGTGCTTTTCACTCAAACGCGCCTGGTCACAGTACAGAAAAATGCAGGGCACTGCATATGAAGGTACAAGACTTAGTAGACTCCAAGGCTTTGAACTTTGCACCTCCGCCCAACGTCAACAAAAACCCAATGCCACACCATGGTGGTCCCCGTATTAACGCAATTGAAGAAGACACACCGTCTTATTTCATAACTAGTGTGGATCAGATCAGGACACCATTGGTAGAAATCAAAGCTCAACTCCGTGAAAACAATATATTTCCGGGGTGTGAACTAGGGTGCCCCTACTGCAATATTTCTTGGAATGGGTGTGAAGACTTGAGGAATGGCATTGACAGCCTTATTAAGAGTGGCCTCTTACAGATTACTACATCATTTCCGATCAATCCGGCAACTTCATCAACAACGGTTTCAGACCCTCCTACAAATACAACAACATATGTTCCCGACAATTCATCAGCAACATCAGCAAGTACTTCGCCTGTCCTACCGAACGATCAGTTTTCAACAGTTTCTCCTGCTACAACTTCAGCTTCAGTCCATTTCGACGCTCCATCAACAACAACAACAGTTCTTCCAATGGAACCTCCTACAACACCAGCAATCAATCACGAAGATGTCTCCACTGTTACCATATTCTACGATCCAGAAAATAACTCCGCCTACCATTCAGAAGGTGCTGCTCCCACTAGAGCGCCAGTTACAATCTTTTATGATCCACAAACAATAACAGTCCCTTCAGCGGCAGCAATCAGTCCAGTTACCGTCACGGTGCCTGGACCTATACCATATGAAAGCGATAGGGCCATCCCTTGGCACTATGGCTCTGACGTATACTGTGAAGGGAAAAGAATCACTCTTGAAACAACAGCACCTGCACCACAAATTGATAATGTGGGCGGAGGCGGAGGCTTCACCCGAAGCGGACGTCTCTTCGCCTCACAAGTCCAAAGACCCACTGTCGAAGCAGAAGCTGCTGCCAAGGCAAAGGGTAAAGGACCGGTGCAGGAAGATCCAGCTGCCAAAGAAGCCCTGAAGACTCCATTTGATCAGGAAGTTGATGAGTTTATGCGGATCATCAAGAAGAGTGATTATAAAGTTGTGGATCAACTTCACCAAACTCCATCCAAAATCTCCATCCTCTCACTGCTCATGTGCTCCGAAGCCCATCGGAATGCACTACTGAAAGTCCTGCACGCAGCTTACGTGCCAGAGGAGATTACTGTCAACCAGTTGGAAACGGTGGTTGGGAATGTTACTGCTAGCAACGGGCTAGGGTTTACCAATTCTGATTTGACAGTGGATGGTCGTAACCACAACAAAGCCTTGCACATAACTATGGAATGCAAAGGAGCTGTCCTTTCTCATGTGCTGGTGGACACAGGTTCCTCCCTGAATGTCTTACCAAAGAAGGCTCTGGTGAAGTTAGAATATGATGGATTGGCATTGAGACCCAGCAACCTGGTGGTTAGAGCTTTTGATGGCTCAAGGAGATCGGTTCTGGGAGAGATTGAGCTGCCCGTGACAATTGGCCCGCAGACTTTTAAAACTATCTTTTATGTGATGGACATTCAGCCCGCCTACAGCTGTTTGTTGGGTAGACCCTGGATTCACGCCGCTGGCGCTATAACGTCTACCCTTCACCAAAAGTTAAAATTTGAGTGGGAGGGTCAAGTTGTCACAATCTGTGGAGAAGAAGACATTTTTGTTAGCCATCTGGCTACTTATAAATACATTGAGATGGATGGAGAGATCCATGAGACAATGAGCCAAGGTTTTGAAGCCTTGAATGTCAATGAAGCATCTGCTGTTTCAGGAATCTCCATGTCATCATATCAACAAGCCCGGAAGGTTGTTGAGGAAGGAACTGCCCTAGGCTGGGGCAAGGTCTTAGCTGTGGAGGAGAAGAAGGACAAATTTGGGTTGGGTTACAGACCAACTCAACATCAAGCAAAGGCTGCTGCAGAGCCTGGTTTTGTCAGTGGGGGAATGCTAACCCCCGATGCTATCAACTGTCTGGAAGACGAGCTGGAAGAAGAACGCAACCTGGAGAATTGGATTCGTCCAAAGGTCCCGGGGAGCAGTGTCTCGAACTGGTCTTCCCAGGGAATTATAAGTGTTACTCGAGCAGAGTAATTATTATTTCCTGTATCTTTTATAGCATGCATCAAAGTCTTGCATCTTGCCCAAGATGACAAGACTCATTTTGTAATCAGGGCCATCTGTACTTTTGTGCAAACAAGATTAAATTAATGAAATATCAGACAATCTTTTTGCAAACGAGTCTTTTTCTTTTCTGCTCACTGTTTTTCCATTTTTCTTTTTGTACAAAAATATATGGCGGTGTTTTCAAAATGATAACTTCATTTCACTTTTTTCTAAAGCAAGATTAAAATCAATCACTAAAATGAACCGACTTAACCCTTGCAGAGAGTGCCTCCCAGACAGCACCGACAACAGCACAGCTATGACATCGTATGACTTTGACAATCCGATCAATCAAGCTGATGAAGGGGTTGATGAAGAATATGAGCTTCCTGAAGAGCTAGCCAGGTTGTTAAGACAGGAGGAAAAGGTTATTACTCCTCACCAGGAGGAAGTTGAAGTGATTAATCTTGGTACTGACGAAGACGTGAAAGAAGTTAAAATCGGGGCCTGCCTGCAAGACTCAGTGAAGAGACGACTGATAGATCTGCTTCAAGAGTATGTTGATGTGTTTGCTTGGTCGTATCAAGATATGCCAGGATTAGATACCGACATTGTTGTGCACAAGCTGCCTCTGAGGGAAGAATGCCCTCCAGTCAAACAGAAGTTGCGCCGAACTCGCCCAGACATGGCTATGAAAATCAAAGAGGAGGTACAAAAGCAATGGGATGCCGGATTCCTTGCTGTGACTAGCTATCCGCCGTGGGTTGCTAACATAGTGCCTGTGCCTAAGAAGGATGGCAAAGTAAGAATGTGTGTTGACTACCGGGATCTGAACAGAGCCAGCCCGAAAGATGACTTCCCATTACCTCACATTGACGTATTGGTGGATAACACGGCTCAGTTCTCGGTATTCTCCTTCATGGATGGATTTTCAGGATATAATCAGATCAAGATGTCACCTGAAGACATGGAGAAGACAACATTCATTACACCTTGGGGCACGTTCTGTTACAAAGTGATGCCATTCGGACTGAAGAATGCTGGTGCCACATATCAACGGGCTATGGTGACATTATTCCACGATATGATCCATAAGGAAATAGAGTGTTATGTGGATGATATGATCGCCAAGTCCCTTACAGAGGAAGACCATCTGGTGAATCTGCTCAAGTTATTCAAGCGTCTGAGGAAGTACCAACTGAAGTTAAACCCCAACAAATGCACATTCGGGGTGCGATCCGGTAAGCTGCTGGGATTTATTGTGAGTGAGAAAGGGATTGAAGTTGACCCTGATAAAGTCAAAGCCATCCAAGAGATGCCTGCACCGAAAACTGAGAAAGAAGTTCGAGGGTTCTTAGGTCGATTGAACTACATCTCGCGGTTCATATCTCACCTCACAGCAACCTGTGAACCTTTGTTCAAGCTGCTAAGAAAAGAACAAACGGTCAGGTGGAACGAAGACTGCCAAAGGGCTTTTGACAAGATCAAGGAGTATCTGCTAGAACCTCCAATCCTCATGCCGCCAGTTGAAGGAAGACCTCTGATTATGTACTTAACGGTATTAGAAGAGTCGATGGGATGTGTGCTGGGCCAGCATGACGAGTCTGGTCGAAAAGAGTATGCAATATACTACCTAAGCAAAAAGTTTACCGACTGTGAACAACGTTATTCACTACTCGAGAAAACTTGCTGTGCTTTAGCGTGGGCTGCTCGCCGACTGAGACAGTATATGTTGACCCACACTACTTTATTGATCTCAAAAATGGATCCAGTCAAGTACATTTTCGAGAAGCCAGCTCTTACCGGACGGGTTGCAAGATGGCAGATGATTCTCACAGAATATGACATACAGTACACATCCCAGAAAGCCATCAAGGGCAGTGTACTATCTGAATATCTTGCTGAGCAACCCATTGATGATTACCAGCCAATGAGGTTTGACTTCCCTGATGAAGACATCATGTTCATTAAATCAAGAGATCATGAAGAGCCTATTCACACTGAAGGGCCCGACCCGGGGGAAGAATGGACTATGATGTTTGATGGGGCTGTTAACATGAATGGCCGTGGTGTTGGTGCAGTACTTATTACACCTAAAGGGGTTCACATGCCTTTCTCGGCAAAGCTCACTTTCAACTGCACTAACAACGAAGCTGAATACGAAGCTTGCATTATGGGTCTTGAGGAAGCCATTGACCTCAGGATCAAGACATTGACCGTACTCGGAGATTCAGCTTTGGTAGTCAATCAGACCAACGGAAAATGGTACACCCACCAAGATCATCTGATACCTTACAGGGATTATACAAGAAGGTTATTGACTTTCTTCACAACAGTCAAGCTTGAGTATATCCCTCGGGACGAGAATCAGTTTGCGGATGCTCTTGCTACCATTTCATCCATGATCAAAGTTCAAGCTGCTAACTTTGTACCTCAGATTTCAGTATCGAGACTTGATAGACCAGCATATGTATTTGCAGCAGATATTGCTAAAGATGATAAGCCTTGGTTCCATGATATTAAGTGCTTCTTGGAGGATCAAACATACCCACCTGGGGCATCTTCCAATGATAAGAAGACCTTGAGAAGGCTTGCTGGAAGTTTCTTTCTGAACACTGATGGGTCTTTATACAAGAGGAACTTTGATATGGTACTCCTCAGATGTGTTGACAAGACGGAAGCAGATTTGTTGATGCATGAAGTGCATGAAGGCTCCTTTGGTACCCATGCTGGAGGACATGCAATGGCTAAGAAGTTGTTAAGATCAGGCTATTATTGGATCACAATGGATGCAGACTGTTGTGCCTATGCCAGGAAATGCCACAAATGCCAGATCTACGCAGATAAAGTGCATGTACCTCCGAATCCTTTGAACATCATGTCTTCACCATGGCCCTTTGCCATGTGGGGCATCGACATGATTGGCAAGATTGAGCCAACTGCTTCGAACGGCCACAGATTCATCCTGGTCGCCATCGATTATTTTACAAAGTGGGTTGAAGCAGCCTCATATGCAAATGTCACAAGGCAAGTGGTAGCCAGATTTCTGAAAAGAGATATCATCTGTCGGTATGGAGTGCCCGAGCGAATCATTACTGATAATGGTTCCAACTTGAACAACAAAATGATGGCAGAGCTGTGCCGGGACTTCAAGATCCAACATCACAATTCTTCTCCTTACAGGCCAAAGATGAACGGCGCTGTTGAGGCAGCAAATAAGAATATCAAGAAGATTGTGCAGAAGATGGTAGTCACTTACAAAGACTGGCATGAAATGCTACCGTTCGCCTTGCATGGGTACCGCACATCAATCAGGACATCCACTGGGGCAACACCGTATCAACTTGTGTATGGTATGGAAGCAGTCCTACCTGTTGAAGTTGAACTACCCTCCCTACGGGTACTGATGGATGTTAAGCTAAACGAAGCAGAATGGGTTCGGGCCCGATACGAACAACTGAGTCTGATCGAAGAGAAGAGATTGGCTGCAATCTGTCATGGGCAGTTATATCAGAAGAGAATGAAGAGAGCCTTCGATCAGAAAGTCAGGCACCGAGAGTACCAAGTAGGAGATCTTGTGCTGAAAAGAATCCTCCCTCCTCATACAGACCACAGGGGCAAATGGACTCCAAACTATGAAGGGCCATTCGTGGTAAAGAAAGTTTTCTCTGGTGGAGCACTGATGCTCAGCACCATGGATGGTGAAGATTTTCCATCCCCTGTGAATTCAGATGCAGTTAAAAAATACTTCGCATAAAATGACCCGCTGGACATAAAAACAGAATGTAAGTCCAGGCAAAAATAGGGCCTCCCGGCGAGTCAAAGACAGAATAAAAGACTCGGGCAAAAATAAGGGAAATAAGCAAAAAAATGTACACCCGCTGAGTTGAAAAGCCGCATTGGACAGCTCAGGCAAAAATGGGTATCCCGATGGATTGAAAACCCGAAAGGGCGATCCATGCAAAATAAGGGAATAAGCGAACAACTGCATTCTGAATTCGTCTGTATCACCTACAACTTGGTAAGCTCCAAGGGATCAAGCTGCAATCAGAATCAACTCTCTCCAGAAAGCAAGACGAGAAGAACGTCATTGTCATACGAGTCATAGCGGAAGAGGAAGCTCCTTGAAAGCATCGCCAGCACCGCCAGCACTTTATTTCTCAATTTGTAATAATCTCCTCATTTCAGGAGATATGTTTCTCTGACTGTATCTTGCCAATTCAGGGCACACGAATTAATATAATCTGATTTTCAGTCATGTCTCGTTTTTTACATTTATGTTTTGCAAAGAGTTGTCTGATGTCTCTAAAAACACAATTGCATAAGTACAGATGCCTCTCTCTAAAAATAAAACACATGCTTGCAGGGAATATACTTACTCTCGAAAGTACTTATTTCCTATGACGGAATCTCAAGTAAAAGGGTACCTCGGGACCTTTTCGTGCGTTTCCTTATCTTTGCAGGATTGCAGGTATCCAGAATGCAACCTGGGGCATGCAAGTTACGTCTCAGCAAACTGACGAATCGTTGTCAACTCACATGGCCCTGGGAGGTGCCCACTTCCCCAGCAAGTTGCCAAATCAACATACAGCATCGGGAATGTTCTATCCCCAGCTGGGTTGCCTCTCACAATTCCCCAGCTGAGTTGGCAGCTTATTACTTATCCCCATCAGAATGGGCAGGTGTCACAGAAGATGCCCTTATCCCCGGCGGAGTCAAGAAGTCACCGTAACAGATTTTCTAGGGAGATCTTTCAGTGATGCCTCTCTCTATCCCCAGTCGAGTTGCGTCCCATTGCTCGCCCCAGCTGAATTACCAACAGCATCTCCCAGCTGTAATACCAACCATTATTCCTCAGCAGGATGCGAGAATCGAGGAATCATCTCCCCACAGAGCTCCAGCCTCTATTCAGAAGAGCAGCGCACGAAGAAGTCACAACAGAGAGAGAGAAAGCTTCTACAAACCCCAGCTGAGTCCCGTATTATAAGAATATGTCAATCGATGACGTATATCCCCAAGCAGATACAACTACAGATCTATCAATGATCTCATCCCCAGCTGGGATGTTCACCTCAAGCAGATCGATCAGAGATCTTTGCGGCAACGGGATCCGAATCCCGGATCGGTGCCTCTTTGCATAATCATAGCATTCGCATCATATTCACCCCCAGAGCGTAGCATTCCGTCTAATACGGAGCATTACGGCAAAAAAAAAAAAAAAAAAAAAAAAAAAAAAAAAAAATCAAATGCATAGCATAATCATAAGTCATGTTGTGATTTGAACACTTGTAAATATTGACAATCTGTCGGCATACAGAATACATCCCCATCAGAGTCCCAGCAAAAGCAGTTGCCCCATATCACAAACACCAGTGCATATCTCCTTTTTGATACCCGTCCGTATCATCATTCCCCAGCAGGTTGCCTGAATACACTTTACAAACCAAGATCACCAGTATTGCAGATACATCCTGACACTCGTCCGTGTCGTGTCACCAGCAGAAAGCCAAGGACACCCTCTTTGCACTTACATATACCTATACACTTTCTTGACACCCGTCCGTGTCATATCCCCAGCGTGGTCGCCTATACTTGTATATACACTTTCCTGACACCCGTCCGTGTCATATCCCCAGCAGATAAACACTCACCTATACATTATATACTCACTACTCATTGGTACACCTACTCAGATACTCGTCCGTATCTTATATACACCATGTATATCCCCGCAGATTCGACAGTAGTCCTTGTTCTTTGTTAACCAGTTGGTACTCGTCCGTACCATCATCTCAGAACATTGCGTCTAATGTTTGTTTCTACATGATACTCGTCCGTATCATAGTCTTAAGGATGCTCGTCCGCATCTTTAATCCATACACCGTGTCAAACACTTATGTCTTCGTGAATATAGATGCTCGTCTGTGTCTACTATTCCCCAGAAGGATACTTTCAGATGCAACACTCGTCCGTGTTCCTTGTTAACCAGTTGATACTCGTCCGTATCATCAGCTCTGAGCACGTGTCAGTTTGTTTCTACATGATACTCGTCCGTATCATAGTCTTAAGGATGCTCGTCCGCATCTTTAATCTATACACAATACCAAACACTTATACCTTTTGTTTCTTGGATGTAAACGCTCGTCCGTATTTACTATATCCCCAGTAGATCGCAGTCAAATTTCCTTTTTATCTAACGCTCGTCCTGTGTTATGATAAACTTTGAGAGCAGCCGTCCCCTGCTAAGTGGTCGTCCTCCACTTCTTGATGGTCGTCCTCCATCATGCTCATCCGATGGCCGTCCCCATCGTTGATTTTAGCAGCCGTCCCCTGCTAGGTGGTCGTCCTCCACCTTTTGATGATCGTCCTTCATCACTTTATCCAATGGCCGTCCCCATTGTTGATTTTAGTTGTCTAACACTCATCCTGTGTTATGATAAACCTTGAGAGCAGCCGTCCCCTGCTGAGTGGTCGTCCTCCACTTCTTGATGGTCGTCCTCCATCATGCTCGTCCGATGGCCGTCCCATCGTTGACCTTTTCTATCCGATGGCCGTCCCCATCGTTGATATTTTGGCAGCCGTACCCTGCCAGGTGGTCGTCCTCCACCTTTGATGGCCGTCCCCATCATATTTACTTTCTATCTCCAACAGAGCAGCCGTCCCCTGCTAGGTGATCGTCCTTCACCTTTGATGGCCGTACCCCATCATCTGTTTATTTCATTTATTCTTTAACCCGATGGCCGTCCCCGTCGTGGTCCCTTGTCTTTTTTAACCCGATGGCCGTCCCCATCGTTGGTTACTTTACCTTTGTGAACTTGATGGCCGTCCCCGTCATGTTTCGCCAATCCCCAGAGAATGTTACTACTTTATCTTGATGGCCGTCCCCATCATATTATCTTGTTTTTCCCCAGCTAGTCGGCCGTCCCCGTCTTAGCTTTACTTTTTATCCCCAGCATGTCGGCCGTCCCCGTCATTGCTTTATTTCCTGCACTTTACCAGCATGTCGGCCGTCCCCGTCATCGCTCTTTACCCAGCAGTCGTCCTCTGCTCGACGGTCGTCCTCCGTCGCCCACACCTTACAATATACTTTGTTTTCCTTTTACAATCTATATCCCTTTTCTTCTTCATTTCTGTGAGTGCAAATTTTGGACTGTCTTTGGTATTCAACCACGAGTTATCTTGTTTGCCTGTTAAGCCGCCGCTTACAACCTGCACAGCTAACTCATGCTTGAATAGGGGCAGCTGTAAACACCCCAAATTTGCCCTCACCCATTCACACCATGGCTTGTGATCATCTCATATGCATAAACACAATCATACAATCTCATATCTCATGTTTGATTCACTGCATAGTTTCTAAGTCATCTGCACCTAGGGTTTGTGATTTGAGCAATCCCAAAGCTTCTTGAGCCACTCCAAAGGCCACCAATCATCTCAGAAGGGTCCATGTGTGTTCTTGTATCATGTTACATCCTCACAGAGTCAAAATTGCAGAGGAATCACAAGAACTAGGGTTTGAGTGGATGCAGAGCCAGGTTGAACTGCACAGTTGACCTAAAATTAGGGTTTTGGTTTCAGAGGCCATAATCTCAAATTTTTTGGTCATTCTTGTTTCCATTGGTCTCCATATGGTATAGGGAATATGCATATCAATTTTCATGAAGAAATTCCATGGGGAAGTCATCTGATCAAGAGTTGACTTTTCAGACAAGTCAGTGCAAAATCAGGGCATCTGAGGCCCCCAATGACCCAACCAATGGGTGATCTTCACCATTTTGAGTGTATGTGATCTTTATTTGATCATGAAAGAAGGTTGAAGTTCATAAAAATCAAGAATTTAGGGTTTTTGCAAATGTTGACTTTTTGGGCATAGTTGACTTTTCAAGAATACATCATTTTAGGTCATTTTTCAAGCCTTGATTCTTGATCCAAAAAGGCTTCAAATGGAAAAACTTTGGTCATGAAAGTTGTAGATCTCATCTTTCCCTTTTCAAAAAGTACAAGAACATGATCAAACTCTTCATGGATCAAAAGTTATGGCATTGCAAAGTTAGCAAAAATCATTGATTTTCAAGTTATGCACAAAAAAAGGAAATTTTGCAAAGTCTTGAACAAATGCATTATGCAGCCTCTAATTCATGTCAAACCATTATGTAAACATTCTCTAAGTCACAAAAATCAGAATTTGACCAAGGTTCACATGTGCTTAGTTCATGTAACAAGACATTTTTATCATGAAAATCCATAAAGCTAACCAAGTTGCAAAACACTCATGAGCTTTTCACCAACTTGCTGCATTGAGCTTTGGGTCAAGCCAGCCTCTCACACTCACCATGCTGCACCAGAACCCAACTTGTACTTGCCTAAACTTTAGCCATGCCCTATCTTACACAAAAGTGGACTTTGAGCAAAAGTAGCCACACCTATCTCTGCAGGCCAGGTCACATCCATCAGCCACTTGCATTTGTTTATTGAATCAGTTTGCTGGCCATAACACATGAGAACAAAGGCTGAAGCACACACATTCACAACTTACACAAAAACTCACCTCATTGCAAGTTCTTTAGAATCACTCTCCACAGTCTTCAAACACTTAAACTCTCATCATCACTCAACTCACCACACCTCATAGACAAGAAACACCCCAAGCATAAGCCTGAAACAAGCCTGAAAACTCCATTGCCATCACTCACCTCAAGCTGCAGATTCTATCGAATCTCTCACCCTAGCTCATAAACACACAAACCAACACCACAGATCATCTCTACACATCCTCTGGACCTCAAACACCCCATCACCATGACCTGAAAGTGCCAGAATTTCATCTGCCATTTTTGACTGAACTGAAGCTGAAGCATTCGAATCTCATTATCCAGCAAATCTAAACTCCATTTGAGCATTCAAGCACCTTTGGGGGATCAAGTGGAGCAGCTTGCATCAAAGGAAGTGGCCTGAAAGTTCCTAAATCAAGAGCTGCAAATCTCAGGTAACTCAAAAATAATTTTTCCAGAAATCTCTTTTTATGTTACAAACTTGTTCTTCATGATGCACTGATTATTCTGGTACCTTTAGTTTTTGAAATGGTTTTGTTTTAAGCATTTAATTTGAGTTTGAAGCTCACGAACCCTAGAACTTAGTTTCTTCGATTCAGTTGATTTAGGTAATATAAATTTGTTTTAGGTTAGGGTTTTGGTTCGTGAGAGTGAGAGGAACATTTCCCTGGCTTTAGTTTTCATTTTTATTACGTTTTGAGGAAGTTAGGTGTTTCTCAGGTGAGGGCTGGCCGGAGAAGATGACCGGAAGTCTTCTCCGGCAGCCTGAGAGTGATTAGGGTTAATTGCATTTAATTAGGGCAAGGTTCAAACGTGGGCCATTGGATCAGGTTTCGCGCGCGTGTTTGAGTGGTTCAGATCAGTTCATTAGTTTTAATTAGGTTTTAATTAAATTAATAAATCAAGATTAATTCAGTTTGAATCCTGGCCACAGGATTGCGCGCCAGTCAACCTTTTTTAAACCCAGACTCAATCCTGGCCATCCAATCTGTTTACTTTTCATTTTATTTAATATTAATTCATTTTTCTTGCATTTAATTTGTACAATTTATTTAAAATAGTTAAAAAATCATAAAAATTATGAAACTTTTTCTTTAAGGTTTTATTAAATTTTATGACACAAAAATATTTTTATTTTATTTTTTATCATTAAAAAAGTATTTTTAAATATTTAAAAGATTATTTTTAATTGATTAATGAGAATTAATTAATTGAAAATACTTTTAGGTATTTAAAAATTACAAAAAAATTCATGAAATGTTCTAAGACATTTAGAAACATTGTCCAACCTTCAAACCAAATTTCTTTTTTGATCTTGATGCATTTTAAGAATTTTTCATTGAATTAAATCATATTTTATGCATTATTTTGATCATGTGTTTAAAAATTCATTTCTGCCTTTTGGTGAAGGTTGAGACATTGATTCTTTTTGCATTGTTTTCCATTTGACATGTAGTTTCAAGGGTAAAGAGGCCTTGATTTGATTTTACATTTTCTAATTGATTGGCATTTCTTTTGTTACAAACCCTAAAAAACCCTAATAACTTGTAAAAATCATAACTTGAGTTTGGTTGAGAGTTGAGAGCTCCCCTTTGGGCAGTGGTTCATTATAGGCCTAGGGTTTCTTTGGGTACCATTTTCCTTTTTTTTAGGTTAAGGTTTGCTTCTGTTTTTGGTTTGTGTTTGATGTTTGATCCATGAACCCTAATTTGGGCTTTCATTTGCATCCTTCTTGCATTTCCTTGCATAACTTGACTTGTCATTTCACTTTGTGCATTCTTATGATTCATTTGACATCTTAAGACATGTAGAAAGCATCATTGATCATTGCATTGCATATTTGCCATGTCATTTGTCTTGTATGTTCCATAACATTTCATGTTTGTTCATGTTCCTTAGCTTGCATCATTTGCATCCATGATTTTGTATGAACATCTCATTGTCTTGCCTCTTGTTTGCAGCACCTCATAACATCATTTTCATCATCACCATGCTTCTGGTTTTGTTTAGCATCATACCACTTCATCTCATTTTGCATTGCATTGCATTTCTTTCTAACATTGCAGGTGGTAAGTAACTTGAGAAGTGAATTTGCCTTCACTTCTCATAACCTCTATTCTCATCTCTCTTGCATACCTTGCTGCATTCTTATATGTGTTTGAGATTGAGCTTGCTCATTCTTCTTCCTCCCACTTTCTTTCTTCAAGTGACTTGACTTCTTGGATGAAGCAAGTCACTTTGCTTCTCTTGATCTTGTTCATCTGCTTCCTGGTGGTTCCTCTGAAGATTGTTTCTTGCAAACCTCACAAACCTTAGGGACAACCAAGCATGACAATGAATTAGGGTTTTGATTAGTCTCCCCATAGTTTTTACCTTTGTGTCTCTCTTTGAGCCTTCTCTCCTCACCTCATAATCAGGGACTAAACCCTCAAGGCTTTAAGACTTTGTGATTAAGATCATGCCTGCATCCTTCTTTTAGGATGGAGTGTATAACTTTAATCCTAAGTCTTGGACCCTTAAGGTGTTGAACTCTCTTAATTAATCCATCTAATAATCATCAAGACATTACACTTGTAACTTGGGCCTTGCATTAGGGTTCTAATTCTTCCTTAATTGGTTAAGAAGGACTAACCCTAAAGTTAATGGACAAGTCCCCCTCAAGTTGTCTTACAAATCATAAAAAACACTTCATCATCATATCTTTAATAAAATCCATTTAATCAAAGGTTTGTTCTGTCATGGGTTTAATCCCTAATCATGGATTAAGCTGAGGATCCTTCCTCAGCTTAAACACCCTCATCTATTATCCTTCTTTTAGGATAGTGTAATGAGCCTGTTAAATCCCTGATTATGGCTTAACCTCATTACTTAACACTAAACAAAAATCACAAAAAACATCTAATTAATCACAAGTAGGTTAATGATCTTAACCCTGCATCAAAGGTGATTAAGTGTGAGAATCTGACTTCACGCTTAAGGTAATTCTCATCACCCCTAATCAGAGGGATGATGTGATGAGTTTACCAAATCCATTGATTTAGGTTTAAGCTCATTATCTTATGACAAACTCCAAAAAGAAATAAAAGACTGAAAACACAAGAACAAACAATAATCGTCTCCTCCGGGATTCTTTTCTCATCATCTTCACTCACAACCGAGAACTTGCTTCTTCCGTCTAATGCAAGACAGTTTGCATCTGTGCCAGACAGATCATACACTTGAGCATAGACTGCAAGCAGTTCACCAGTCAATCCTTTCAGTCTCTTTGGGTCGAACTACGGTGTTCTGACTTCCTCATTGCACGAGAGGATACGTAGGCATGACTTAACAGTTATCGAACAAAAGTCTCTGTACATTCCCCCTCTTTCCAGCTTCATTCTTTAGCTTCATGATCTTGAGCATTTCACTCATATTCTTACACTGACACATCATTATATACTTCACTTACACTGACACCAGTACATTTTGTTTTCCAGCTCTTTTACACACAAATTGCACTGACACTACCCCTTTTAAAACACAAATCTTTTAAGCGTGGATCCCGTCGAGTACGACGGACAATCTGGGTGCTAATACCTTCCCAGGTTGTAACCAACCCCCTTTCTCAGTCTCTCTGGTTCGCAAACCGTCTTATCCGTATCTTTCTAGGTCTATGCAGCATTGCCTTTCCTCCGGGATAAAAATGCCTAGCTGGCGACTCTTTTCATCTCCAGTGAGTTCACGGCTGCGTGTTCTCACTGTTCCCTTCGCCGACCGTTCGCGTCTGTACCTTCATTTGATCCATTTTCATTTGTCGGGAGCGACACATGGAACTTCTTTTAGTCATGGCAATGTATAGAAGTCAGCTAGTGATCACATAACTCCTTGAAAAATGATTTTGCCAAGAATCCCCCTTTTGCACTTGTAATGAAGAATGACTTAGGGATCTTTGAAAATCAAAGCAAACAATGCAAGATCCCTTGGGCCAATTCTGTTTTTTGGGTCATGTATGATCATGTGATGAAGTTTTGAAGTCATTTTGAAGTCAATAGAATGCTTGGTACATGAATTTGCAAGTTTTCCATTTGGTGCATAACTTGAATTTTAGTGATTTTAGCCAACTTTGATGAACCATAACTTTTGATCCAAAATGAATTAGGTCATGTTCTTGTACTTTTTGAAAAGGGAAAGATCTATTCTACAACTTTCATGACCAAAATATTTCCATTTGAAGCATTTTTGGATCAAAAAGTAAGGGTTGAAAAAGTTGCATAAAATGACATTTCCATTAAAAGTCAAACTTGCCCAAAAAGTCAACTTTGCAAAAACTTGAGATTCTTGAATTATGTGAACTTCCAAAATCTTCTATGATCAAATAAAGATCATACACACTCAAAATGATGAAGATCACCCCTTGGTTGGGTCATTGAGGGCCTCAGATGCCCTGATTTTGCACTGACTTGTCCAGAAAGTCAACCTTTGATCAGATGACTTCCCCATGGAATTTCTTCATGAAAATTGATATGTATACTCCCTATACCATATAGAGACCAATTGAAACAAGCATGACCAAAAAATTTGGAGTTATGGCCTCTGAAACCAAAACCCTAATTTCAGGTCATCTGTGCAGTCAAGCCTGGCTCTGCTTCCATACCAATCCCAGTTCTTGTGATTTTTTGACATTATTGACTTTGAGAGGATATAATATGATACTTGAACACACATAGACCCCTTTGAAGTGATTTATGACCTTTGGAGTGGCTCAAGAAGCTCTTGGATTGCTCAGATCACAAACCCTAGGTGCAGATGACTTAGAAACAATGCAATGACTCAAAATTGAGATATGAGATGGTATGATTGTGTTTATGCATATGAAATGATCACAAGCCATGGTGTGAATGGGTGAGGGCAAATTTGGGGTGTTTACAATAGTCTACCTTCTCCTCATCACTTATCATCGTAATTTTTATAATCATAATTTTTACGATTATCAGTAATGAGGAGTAGGTAGATTATCCAATAAATTGTTGTTATGGAAATTTAATTATAATCGAATTCAGCGATGCTTCTAAGGAGCCAAATCGTTATACAAAAATATATGTAAACAACACGAGATGAATGACGAGACACATGTAATTCAAAAACAACAATGATTTGGTTAACTTGGTTTTCAAATACAACTTAATTTACAGATTATAACTATCTATGTCAATTTAAATAAATGTATTATAAGTGAGGATTAGTGAAACAAGCAATCAACATAAAATATAATAAACTCAAACAACATCACACACAAGAACCAAATATTATATATTTATCAACAAAATCCTAACCGCATACAATGTCACAACTATGTTAAACTATTTCAAGAACGCACCTTTTACTGAAAGTTATCGCGGAACTATGAATTTCATCTAGTTTGTGAAGCAATGAAGAAAAAAATACAAGGTGGATGAAGTTTCCACAATTACTTCATTCTTGTATTTTTTTTTTCATTTCTACACAAACTATATGAACCTTATCATATCATATTATATGCTTCTTACCACCGCTTGCTATCACCGTGTATCATCCCCGTAGTGTGGGTTGTACCATGAATCTGAAAAGGTAGTGAAGACGAATCTGGAAATAAATGAGAACAATCAACAAAAATAATTGTGGAACAGGAATCAAATATGATGTTCATCTAGTTTTTGAAGTCATGAAAAAGAAATTTGAGGAGGAAGAAGCTTACACAAAAGCTTCATACTTCTTATATTTCTTTTCATGGATTCTAAGACTAGATGAAGTTTCCTGCCACTGTTGTTTCTTCATTTATGAAATTCTGGTTATGCAGATACTCCAATGTATTATCTTAATGTTAAGATAATGATTATTGCACTTTTAGTAAACAGAAGAATTACACAACTTCTGTTTTGAAGTAGTGCAACATAAATACCAACAGATGTCAAGACAACATGTTGGGAGATCTCAGTCAAGAGCATGCATACAAAAAAATTGTAAATCTACAAAATATAAAGAGCACAGTAATTGTTGACCTAATTCAGTGTTAACAAACCTACATCCGGGGGATACCAAACCAGGATGAAGACTTCACTATCTTGTAGTATTACCCTAAAGCTAAACTCACGGTTTATAACTTTGACTCCTAATCACTACCTTCAATGAACATATTTATCTAAGGATAAAATCTAGTCGTTTACAACCTCCGATATGAGACTCCTTCTCACATCCTTTACAACCACCTGTGATGTCTCTGTCTTCTGCTGATCTCCAGAACCTGTTAATTTTTCTTGACCTACAAGTCATCTTGGACTTGCTTCAAAGCTTCATCCAAGAACATTACACAAAATTACTTAAAGGCTTCTGGTTGTGTCCCTTGTATCTCTATCTTCCTCCCTACATCCCATACTACATAAGGGATACTTCTAACTCCTAAGAGAGCCAACGACTCTCAAACTCTAAACTCTTATTTTACAAAGTATTTAGGTTACAAAGCTACAAGTGATACAAAAGTTACAAAGGTTATTTTAACCTTAGATCTAAGTCTTCTTATATAGTCTTCTCTTGGGCTTCAAACCTTTCCTTGATCCACTGCTGAAGGCGCCTAGAATCTTGGAACATATTGTAACACGGTGGGAGAACTGACTTTGTCATTTTTGTTTTCACAAAAACCATGTTGCGGATAGCAAGAGTCGCAACCGACTTTTCTTTTATCCAAGTAGGAAAGGTGGAAAAGAACATGAAAGACATTGATTTAGATTTTAAGTTCGGGGGGTAAGTTATACAAAGGGAATGTGTTAGCACCCTTTGTATACATGGTTATCCATGGGCTCTTAAGTGTTTAGCTCACTTTACTTTGTTTGAAAATAGTGGTGGTGTATTTAGAAAAAAAGTCCACCTTTGTAATGATTCTCGTATGAATGTATACAAAGGGGTTTTCTTGGAAAATTTTGAAAATGTGAGGTGTAAAGAGTATTTTTTGCTTTTGAAATGGTGAGCAAACAGTCAAGGGCTTCCTACTTACTCAAGGTCGTTCATGTTATTTTTCTTTCCTTAGGGATAGAACTGTCCTTACTATTAGTTAGTAAGTAGTCTTATCCTTGGATGTAATGGACGGGCATATCGTATGGTCATAGAAGACAACATGTAAGGGTATCTTAGCAATTCGAAGGGACTATCATCATTTTTCCGTAGGGTCATTGAGGGATGAGATCATTTATTCGTAGGAAACTCGAAGGGTCATCGAGGGACTATGATCTTTTTCGTAGGGACTTGATGATTTTTATTTAGGAAATTTTGCTAAGACACCCCTATGTTCGAAGGACTTGACCATTTTTTCGTAAGGCAACAAGAAGGGATGCCCTAGAGGTGCATGTGTGAAAAGTGTGTTGTATTCAATTATTTTATCTTTTAGATTAAATGGGCTAAGTCTGTTTTTATTCGCATACAAGTCTTTTCACACCATATTATTACTAACCACACAGTTTAATATTTTTTGCGAAATTTAAATGTGGAATAGAAAACCCTAAACTATTACATCATGGGAAGGGGGATACATAATTTAAATCGGGGAGTGCGGAAAATAAAAGTGCGGAAAATTAAATATTACAATATAACGAAAAATAAAATAGGGGACGAATCATGACGAAGAAAAGAAAAAATACTAAGAACTTGATTAAAATCGATTAATTGAATTTTTTTATTAAAAAAAAGTTTTTTTATGATTTTTTGAAGTTTAAATCATTAATTAATTTAATTATGAAGAAAATATTTTTTATGTGTATTTTATTTACAAAATAAAAAGAGACTTGATTAATTTATTTTGATATTTTTTTATTCATACAAAAAAAAAGTTAATTTGATTAAAATAAAAAGGGAACTAAATTAAAGTTTATTTACAAAATCACTTTATTTTATTATATAAAAAAAACATATATTACATGTTATACGTTTTATGAAAATAATTAATAGGTAAAAAAATAGAAACTGATTTTTATTTGGTTGGTTTTTTAAATGGGTTTTAATATTTAATTAAAATTGATAAAAAAAAAAAATACAAAATAGAAAAAAAAATAAAGAAGGAAGAAAAACCAAAAAAGAAAAAGGACGCCTTGGTGAAACACTTTCCACCTTTCCACTGGGCCATCAACCTTTGTTGTAAATTAGTCTAAAACGAAAAGACAAAAAATATTAAAACAAAACGAATATGAAATAACGCGCAAAATTTAAAATAACCCAATAGATTCACGCCACGCATCATCGTCTCCCTCTTGTCATCGTTTCTACACAGCTAATTAGCTACGAAGTAGCTACTGTTTTGCTTGGGTTTAGCTACAATTTCTTTTGTATAAAAAAAACTACAAATAAAAAAAACTTAAAAAGAACGCAGTGAATCACAAAACAATAAGCCTATTCTCCCTAAATCGACCCTCCTGATCATGATTATGGGGTAATTTCGTCTTGAAAATGCTTATATTTTGAGTTTCGAAATTTGTAAGATTTCGAGCCCTAGTAATGACAAGTCACCGTTTAGGCACTGAAACTCAAAGAAGAATGATCAATAAACTTCTAAACATGATTATTAGCATAAACACAATCATAAAACAGATTAAAACCTCGTGCAATGCATGCTTTGAATTAAAGAAGATTTTGTACAAACGACAAGTGATGGAAGTAGAGGTTCACGAGGCTATAACCTTTCAAAGTGATATGGTTATCTTCTTGGTGTCTTTTTGATAAACAAAATTCGTCCTTGATGCATGTGGGGGATGTTGTATACTTATAGAGGAACAAATTAGGTCAAAAAATTTGGGCTTAGGTGAAGAAAATTAGGTTGCTTTGGGATGAAGTTTTCTCCTTTCTATTTTGGTAAAATATTTGATATTAAGACCTTCTCCTTTGGTGTGCACGAATTTGGGATTCATATTATGATCATAAACATCAAAATCTCATCCCAAAATAGTCCTAAGATCAAATATTTGATTTTTTAAATATTTATTCTAATTAAAATTGAATTTAAATAAATTAAATCCAATAAAATATAAAATAAACATAAAAAATCAGAATATATGACTTATGGGTCGTGGATCATCTCATGATTAAGTATGGGTTAGAAGAATATATGACCGTTTGAAAAAAACTTAAGTTTTGGTCATTATTTGCCTTATAAACCTCCTCAACTTTGCCTAACTTCAACAATGCATAAATCTCTCAATTTTTATCTCATGTATGTGTTCTTGGAATTTTTAGAAATCTTAGAGTGTCCTATAACTACTCATTTTGGTCCCATGTCCACTTGATCTTCCAGTTCAAGTTATGAGCTTTTGAAAAAAGTTGAATTTTTAAAGGACCTGTAATGTCTTGGCTCATATCTCTCAAATGAAGCATTTCTGGCATTGGCTTGTGAGACACAAATTTGTAGGGAATTGAATTTCCTTCAAAATGAGATTTGGATGGGAAATTTTTGATGAAGCATGTGAAAGTAATGGCTGGTCAAAGTACAGTTGACTTTTCCTACAAAAACCCTATTTTGTAACTTCTGATTCTTGATGAATTTGAGGTTTCCTTGATGAATCATGCTCAACCCTTGATCAAATGATGGATACTACTTCATAATCTTGATGTTGGCCAAAAATATTGAAGTTTGACTGTATGTTGATCACAATTGACTTTTTGACCAAGTTAACTAATCTTTTACTATCTGAGCATCTGACTGACCAAATTTGTAGGGCAAGCCTTGAAACTTGACATGAAGATCCTTTGAACTATATGGGATATCATGAAGTCCACTTGAGGATTTGGAAGTCCAATTTACCTTGGGAAACTTAAAACCCTAATTTAAGATCCATTGCTTAGGAATAGGCTTTGTCTAATGAAACTTTGAATCTCTTTGAGCAATTGAGAATCTTGTGACTATTAGGAGGCCTCTTGAGACATACTTTCTTGAAGATGTGAGGGAAAATTTTGGGGTATAACACATATTTGATACATGTTTAATTGTTGAGCAGTCAAGATGTCCAGTCTTTCTGTTAGGACATCTCATTCTACATCTTTGTCTTTTGCAGAATTCTTTAGCTTTGAACTCCATGTTGAACCTGTTCTTCCAACATTTTGTTTTACCAAAAAAAATTCTAAATCTGAAGAGCTTTCAATCTCCCCCTTTAAGAAAATTTTGGCTAAAACAATCCTGCACAGAGAAACTCCGGATCGATGGTTCATGCAATGAACACTCTTGTGAGTATAGACGAGGGAGAAGCTAATTTCTATACCCAATATATATCTCTGAACGGATATATGAGGGAAAAGATGCAAGATACTCCCCCTTAACCCAAGAACCACTATTTGTCACAAAGGAAAGCAATAGCAATACATTTAGTAACAAATACCTAACAAGAGTAACTCAGATCACAAGACATAACAATGTTCATAACTCAGATCACAAGACACAAAAGTATCTAAGATGACTAAGATGTTGAGATATCCACTGCTTCTTTATTAAAAATTGTCTATGTAATCTCGTAAAGGATCATCTTTACCTTGGATGATTCCTTTTAGGGTAGTCTCGAATTTAGGGTGACACCTAGATGCGTTAAAGTGCCTTGTAAATTGATTTTTCAAGACCCTTCACGATGTAATGGACCCAAGGGGAATGTGCTTATACCAGGAATGGCCCCTTTCATTAATGTGATGGGAAAAAGTCTACACTTGATGGCTCGCTCAACATTGTGGTTGTGGAACATGGCCTCAATATTTTCTATGTGATTGTCTGGATCCGTGGTCCCTCATACATGACCATTGGAGATGATTTTTCAAGCCCACAGGGAATGTAGGTTTCCATGATCTCGCAACTCAAGGGACCACAATTATCCTCGTCATCGCTACTGCCGGACGACGGATAAAGGATATGTTATGGCGAGGGCTTCTGCTCCGTCAAAAAGGATGTTGGTTACGGTTGTCATAGCAGGACTTCTTGGTATCTTTTCTCCTCTTGTCTGGGGAGCAATGAGATCTTCGAGGAGGGACCAGTTGCGTTTCTTCATCTTTTCCAAATGGGATCCTTCTAGCTCTTGCTGATCTGCGAGGGGGAGAGATTTTAGGAATCTTTCTTCTTGTGCTTCCGAGAAGGAGAGTGTGATCGGCATGGTGGACTGTGAGTATCTCCACGATGATGTTTCTTCGTGGGAGAAAGAGAGTGACATTCATTTTCCAACATTTGTATGCGCTCATTTTGTTGAAAGATGGCTAGGTTGGCGTTATTGAGTGCAATAACGAGAGCCTGGGTGCCGGCATTAGCGTCTAAAGGAACATGGATTGGTTCAAACACATGATCCCTTTGAGGGACGGCTGTGTGTTTCATATTGTTAGAAGACGGAGAGGCAGTGTTCTATCTTGGTGGGTGGTATTATGGAGAGAAATTCCACGGTGGCTAGGGTTGTCGCCATTGCTGAGGAGGATGGTGATAGGGTTGTTGATAACTTCGTTGAGTTGAGAATCCATGAAGACAAAAAGAGATGGTAGAAAGATTTGATCTAGGGTTTAAAAGACGGGATCTTGTTTCAAGAAATATGGGGGAGCTGTTAGTTTCCCACTGACGGTGCCATTGTACATATGTGAATCGAACAGGTCCTCATGGTCTTCAGCTGGGGCAGCAACAATGGTTGCAAGGTACTCCGACGCTCAAGTAAGTTTCAACGTGAAAGCAAGCTAAAGCGTTAGGAAAGTATGTAAGTGATTATAATTGAATCCCTGATCCTCCAAAGGGGGGGTATTTATAAGGGCATATGGATGGAATAATTGGGTGCGTGGTCCACGACCTGGTCTAACTGTATCCATGAGTTTCTGAGAAGTAGTTGTTCGCATGGTAACTGCCAAGCATGTGAGGGGAAAGTCCCCAACGGCTATAATTCCAACGACTCTATTCCTCGATAGTCACAAGGTCTTTGATTGATTGTTGGGCCTTTTCCCAAGGCTGGACTGGATATGGCCTCAATTAGTTGTAGGGAACCTGCTAGTCCAACCCAGAACATTTCCTAACCACATCAGATAGTCGGCTAGATACTTTACTTTTAAAATTCTTTTTAATCTTGACCTCGTCAAATATTTCCCATGTACACGTATCCTGCAAGTTGTATGACATTCAAATAAAATGTTAAATATTCATAACAAAAAATGATTATAAAATAAAATAACTTTAATAAAAATATACTTTACCTTAAGTTTATCAAACCATACTTCTTTCTCTTTCTCTAGGAGCCTTCCAAAAGACTTAATGAGTTTTGTATACATCAGTTGAATGACCTGATTTATAGCTTTTACAGCAGGCTGACATAGAGCAAAACTAAATAACAACAATAATTTGAATTAGTATTTAATATAAAAAGGGTTAAATATTTTTTGGTTCCATATAAATATCTCAATTTTGATTTTTAGTCCCTATAAAAAAAACGCCGAGTTTTAGTCCCTATAAAATTACTTTTGTACGTAGTTTTAGTCCCTCTACAGGGACTAAATCTATGTGTAAAAGTAATTTTATAGGGACTAAAAACCAAAATTGAGATATTTATAGGGACTACAAACATATTTAACTCATATAAAAAGGAAAATAATAATTAAATAAATATTATAAATTAAAAACTTACCCCGATCCATCAGACCTAATAACATATCGTCCATCAACCACCAAAATCTCATCTGCAATAGGATTTACCTACTCCTCATGAACTTTATCACCATCCTGAATAGGGTCATCCTGCTCCTGGCGCACAAGTATATTTATGGGGTGTGGAATGTGGGAACTAGATGCCTCAGGCTACTGCGTGAAGGAATTATGTTGAGGAAAACTAGATCCCCCAGGTTGTTGCATGAAGGAAGTGTGCTGAGGAAAACCAGATCCCCTAGGTTACTGCGTGAAGTAAGTGTGATGAGGAAAAATAGATCCCCTAGGCTGTTGTAAGAAGGATGATGATCCATGTGGAAAACTAGATCTACCAGGCTGCTGCGTGAAGTCAGGAGGTACCAGAAGAAAACTAGATCCCCCAAGTGGCTACATGAAGGATCCCCCATATGGACTAATAAAAGATGAATTCCCAAATGGAACCATATGGAAAGAGGAGAGTAATGTCGTAATTGGTTGTTAAGTGTCTACAAATATTAGATCTGACTGAGTCTGTGGGCGAGAAGGATACATGGGCGAGGGAGGTACCTCATATACCCTAGCTCTCAGACGAGGTTGGGTCTCCTTAGTCTTACCCTTGTCAATTCGGGGTGGCATTTTACCTATTTTGAGAGAGTTGTCAATACGTAAATAAATCAACACAATATATATACACACAATACATAAAAATCATCATTCATATAAACCTAATAATACATTAATAAAAAATGTTCGAACAAATTAATAAAAACTATATATTCAAACTCTTCATCCATATTAATTTCATCATATGATCCAATAATGTCCTCTGATCCAAACTCTTCATGTTCTTCGTCTACATTATTATCTACCAACAACACATATGCATCAATTTGATGACCATCGACTAATGTATCACACAAATTTGTAATTTGTTAAACTTCAACCACATCATTAATTTGAGAAATTTCATCGTCTTGGTAAGGAATGTCTTCCATTAGATCGTCAGTTTTAATATGACCCAATGGTTTTGTTTTGATCACAACACACCATCCATGTTTGCATGGCTCAATTGAAGGGTAAGGAACATAGTAAAATTGATTAACAATATGTGATATTATGAAAGGGTCACACTCTTTGTACCTTTTGTCCATTCGAATCCCAACAATGTTATATTTCTTATCTATTTTTGTGCCCCTGGAAGATGGATCATACCAATCATAATAAAATAAGACAACTCTATTTTCCGAGTCCAAGTAATTGTATGCCAACTCGTAAATATGCATAACAATGCCATATACATCATCTTTACCACCATTTGTAACTCCTTTAACAAATACACCGTTATTTATGTTTTTCCCCTTCTGTCTAGGCCTGGGTGTGAAATTTGTAATTCTTCACAAAGTATGTATGTCCAGGCCTTGCTTTGAATCACCCATGAATATTTCAAAGGGATACATCCATTTGTATTGAACGGGCCCACCAAGATAGGCTTCATATGCAAGATGCACAGGTAAATGTTCCATAGAGTCAAAAAAACCAGGTGGAAAAACTCGTTCCAACTTGCATAGATCTCTGAAAAATGGACTTATTTCAATTAGCGGATTGAGCACATGGTTAGGTAGTGAACTGAACGCAATTGGAAGCAATCGTTCCGTTAAAATATGTCAATCATGACTTTTCATTCCATGCAACTTCCTAGTTTTGGCGTAAACACACCTTGCTAAATTTGAAGCATAACCATCGGGCATTCTCAAATCATTTAACCATCGATAAACCATTTTAGCGTATTGGGAAGTTAGACTGTAACAAGAATTGGGGTTTAATAATTTTCCATTAGGTATAGGCTTCAACTCCAAGTATTTTTTATCACACAAAATTTCCATGTCACTTCTATCCTTCTCATTATCTTTTGTTTTGCCTTGAACATCCATCACTGTGTTAAATACATTATCGAAAAATTCTTCTCAATATGAATAACATCAAGATTAGATCGCAACAAATTATCTTTCCAATATGGGAGGTCTCAAAATATACTTCTTTTTGTCCAATTGTGTTTGACCACATATCCTTGAATTTTGCATGCTTCGCCATAATCTGTGAATTTTGGCAGTTCAGAAACATGATTCCATATTTCCTCTGGTGACAATCAAGGGGAGGAAAATCTTTTACTCGTATATCTTTATTTGAAATCATTCTTGTTTCTTCTAAAGACATGGTCCCATGGTAGGAAATTGCGGTGACAATCAAACCACTAATTTTTTCCCCAAATTCCAAAGTAAAATCCTTTGTAAATTCCATGCAATGTGGACATCCCATTTTTCCATGCGTACCCCAATCAGATAACATTCCATATGCATGAAAGTCATTAATAGTCCATATCAAGGAAATTTGCAAAGTAAAGTTTTGTTTGGGAGATATATCATAAGTAAATTCTCCAATTCACAACCTCTTCAAATAAAAAAATAAAGGTTGTAAATACACATCGATTCCGGCTTTAGGATTTGACGGTCCTGGAATGAGGCAAGTTAAAAACATGTATGGTTTTTTCATGCACATCTCTGAAGGGAGATTGAAAGGGTTTACGATAATTGGCTAGCAAGAATTTGAAATTGCAGGCGCTTGGACATATGGAGTTAAACCATCAGAACATAATTCGAGTTTGACATTTCTAGGTTCTTCTGCAAAAACAGAATGTACCCTATCAAAATGCTTACATGTCTCACCATCAGATGGATGTCGCATAATGCCTGAACTTATTTTGTTTGTATGATGTCATGTCATTTGACTTTTACTATGCATTAAACCAAACAATCTTTTTAACCTTGGTATTATCGGTAAATAAAACATGGACTTCACAACTACACGTTTTTGTTTACGATTAATGGTTTTACTACGAACTTGATATCTCAGATTCTTACAAAACTTACATTCCTCCAGTGCCCCATCATTAGTACCAAACTCATTGTCATAAAACAACATTCATCCATTTATGCAATAATCAATCTTTCGTGCTTCTAAACCCAACTTTGACACCAACCTCTTTGCATCATAATAAATTATAGGCAAGTTGTCTTTTGTAAGAGTCGCATCCAACATCATTTTTGCAAAGAATTCTAAGCATTGATCAGGAACATTCCAATTTGACTTTGCGGCCAATAATCTCACACACATTGATAATTTTGAATCTGTCGACCCCTCAAACAACGGTGTGTTCATTTCTTATAACAATTGGTAAAATCTTTGTGCTTCCTCATTTGTCAACTCTTCCCCGTCAAAATCTTGAGGTTCATCATATGTCACATTTACACCAAAGGCATTTCCAACCATATCATCGATCAGATTAAATCGTTCCTCAAATTCCATATGTGATCGACTGCTTGATGTGTGCGTATTAGTAACTTCAGATGTACAATATTACTCGGCAATTCTTCTCCATTATAAGTCCAAACCCAATAATTTTTAATGAAACCCCTTCTCTTCAAATGACCTTCCAATTCCTTTGGGTTATTAATTATATGTCTACATTCACATTTAAGACAAGGACATCTTACTCCTCCTTCCCTTTGACAGTGGTCTTGAGCAAATGCCCACATTATAAACTCTTTAACTTCTTCCTCAAAGTTTGGTGTACATCCACGTCTTCCTTGTAACGTTCCATATATTGTACATCCAACTATGATAGTAACGAAAATATTTCATACTGCACATTTGAACTATCATTATCATTTTATTTTAAAATACGATTTTAATATATGCAAAATTAAATAATATAATTCTTTACACACTGTTTTCTCATAACTATATTTCTACATAACATAAACATTAAATATAAAATTTAATTATTCATTTTAACTTGATAAAAATAAACTTTATATTAAGTATTTTGGAATTAATATTGTTTTAATAAATAATATAAATTAATATCAACTATAAATAATGATTTTACAACAACCAACAATCCAATAATTCTTTTACTTAATATCTTTACTTTCTATAATATTAAAAATAAAAATATTATATTTATATAAATTCTATTTTTGTAAATATTAATAATTACTTTTTTATTTTAAAAAATATTATCTTTACTTACTTACAATAATTAATTTTCTATTTTTAATATATATATATATATATATATATATATATATATATATATATATATATATATATATATATATATATATATATATATATATATATATATATATATATATATATATATATATATATATATATATATATATATATATATATATATATATATATATATATTAAACATAAATTCTGTTTTATAAAATCTAATAAAATAAATTAGGTTTAAAAATTCAAATAAAATAAATTATGTTCTTAACTAATATAATATATTTTGTTCGAAAAAAAACAAATATATATTTTGTTTTTAAAACTAAAATAAATTCTATTTTTACTATATTTTTAATTTTAAAATAAATTTTGTTTTTACTATATATTTCGTTTTAAAAAACTAATATATATATATATATATATATATATATATATATATATATATATATATATATATATATATATATATATATATATATATATATATATATATATACACACACCAACAACCAACAACCAATTTTTTTTTTAAAAATCTGAATAAATAAAATTATTAGATTTTGCAACATACTTCTTGAAGAAAAAATGAAACTTTTACTTGATAAACCTCTCCAATGGATGATTTTTTATCTTGAAATAAATAAAACAATAAATTTTGTATTTATGAAATAATAAAGTAAAATACAATAATATATTCAACCTTTAAATAAAAAATGTTAAAGAGGATCAAATTTGTGGAAAGAAAGAAACCAACAAAACATAAGTGAAAATGAGAAAAGAACGCAAAAGAAGTGATGAGAATGAGAGAAGTGAGGCGAGGTAGTGAAGAAAATATGAATGGTTTATGGAAATAGAGAACATTTCACACGTGATTCAGAGGGAAACTTTCGACGCGAGAAGCATGTGTGAAGCTGCGTGTCAGAACGGTCATGTGGACAGGAATCTATGTGCATGACTGCAAAGTTGCAATAGTCAGACGATGTTTTGTCTATTTCTAGGCAAAATTTTCCGACGTGGGTATCAATACCGAAACTTCCGACATGTTAGCTATATGTGAACATGTCTGTCTCATTATATTCAAGAGTTGCGACATGGATATCAAGCCGGAAAATTATGACATGCAAATCACATGCCGACGTGTTTTGCCCATGTGAAATTTCTGACTTGTAAATCACATGGATACCTACAATCGTCATATTATAAGACTTTCTTATCCAATATTTTCCCCCCAAAAGTTTTTATTTTTTAAAATATTCATAGCGACTTGTAAAACACGTCACTAAGCTTTTTTTTTTTATTTTAAAATTTCCACAAACAGAAATTCTACGTTTTAATTTTATAATATTATTATTTTTCTATTGTGATTTATTTTTCATGTTACTAATGCAATTTTTAGTAACATGATTTTCATTTGAGTTAAGTGTTAAAACTCATGGGAAAATGAAGTATTTCATGTAGTAGTCTTGTAAACATGAAATAGACTTTTGAAACTAACTTATATGTTAACATTGAGTTTGACCCATTATATCCTACGAAAAGATTTAGCTAAACCACTTTTAGTTAGCCTTATTTGACAGAGTATATACTCGACTATTTAAAAATGATTTAATCTTAAATTTGACTGCTACTCAACTAATAACTAAAAATACTTTTAGATGTAAAAGCACAACTAAACTAATAACATGCATGATAACTTGTTAAATAAGGAAAAGTGATGAAAAGCTCAATTAAATCTCCATAATTTTCTTATTATATTTGAGTCAAATGTGGTAGCATATCTTTTTCAATGGCTATTTTAAGCAAGGGATGATGTGAATGGTTCCTCTAATAGTTAGTTATTATCTCAGAACTTGTTTTGCACCAATAAAGTAGTTGCAAGTTAGCAAGCATCTAGGTCTATGACGATAACTATCTGAAGCCACTAGATTTTTATTTTATTTTAGTTAGAAAACCGTTAGGATTGTGAAAATGAAAGCATATCAAACAAATTAGGATGAGTGTGATAATACAATTAATAAAGATTTAATAGGTTAGCAAGAAACCAATATAGTGCATTGCATAATGTTGGTAGAGTTTGGTACTGACTTTCTCATGTTCTTAACAAGGGCTCAAATTGAATCTACATCACAATTATGTTAGACATGTTTTGAAAAATTATTTAAATATATATATATATATATATATATATATATATATATATATATATATATATATATATATATATATATATATATATATATATATATATATATATATATATATATATATATCTGAATTTTTTTGTGTACTAATAGATATTTAAAAAAATTTATATTATCGGTGGGCAACTATCAATTATTTTTAAATTAAGTGATAAGATTTTGATCATAAAATTCAAATATTTAAAATGAATAAAGAAAATAATTTGACAAAATATTTGTTTCTAAAGAAATAATATTTTAAAATTTCAAAATAATAATAAAATAATAAAATAAAAATAATCTATTACTTAAGTTTTCTATAAAATAAATAAATAATTAAATGTTAAAAAATTAATATTTTGTAATTATTAAGGAAAAGTTTTGCCTCACCAATTTAATGGTTCGTTAAGAGTGGGTCCTGTTTGTTTAACAAACTAACTTGGTTTGTGACTGTCCTTTATGTAGCTTAAATTCCACAGCAAATTGTTTCATTTCACCCAAAAAAAGAATTATGAGACAAAATTGAAAGCAAATCAAAACTCCATCATGTTCTTGTGTCTCTAAACTGGGGCCTCTTTCTTAAAACTCACGCACACTAGTTGATAGAATGTATTTAATTATTTAAGTTGATTTATAATTTATATTAACAATTTTTATTTGTATTGTCATTTAGTTAAATTTTTATTTATATTTTAAATTTTTAAATTTATTATATCTGTTTATTTTTGGAATCTTTTTAACTTTAGAATATTACAATTTTTTCTTAATTTAATTTTAACTGTTTTTGTTATAGAATTTATCACTAATTTAGTTGTTGATATGTTTACTTTTCGCTATATTAAAAATAACTCAAAGGATACAGTTACGGTCCGAGGACTATAGGAGATAAATCAAGGGTGTTTGAGCATGAAGAACCAAAAGAGGATATGAGTAGGTTTGAAAAAGTATGTTGGAGTGCCTATTCAATCGAGTAACGCTTTCAAGATACATGAGGCTTTATATACTGAAGGATTCTTTCATATTAAAGTTACGCCAATGGGGCCTAATATTTGCTTACCGGAAGAAGAAAAGGAGGGAGATATCTTAGACTTATTGCAGGAGGAAAATGTGTGGGTTGAAAGATGGTTTTCTGTCATCAGGTCGTGGAAACCAGGTGATGAGGACTCGGACAGATGTACTTGGTTAAAATGTTTTGGTATTCCTCTACATGCGCGGAAACCATAATATTTTAAACTTTTAGCTAGTACGGTTGGAGAGTTTATTTGATGTGATGATTATACGAAGAAGGTGAAGAAGATGGATGTAGCAAGAATCCGAGTCAAAACCAAGTGTAACTTTAATCTGGATGAAGTTTTCAATGTAGAAGTCAATAAGCAGGTTTTTCGTATAAAAGTTGTGGAAGACGTTTCAGGAAATTTCCAGAAAGTTGAGTCTAAGGATTCATCGTCGGGGAGTAGTTCGGAAGTTTCTGACCCAGTTGATGAGATAAAGGGTTGGAGGGAAGGGGAAGAGGACGTGGGAGTTGATTTGGAGTGGGAAGAAACAACTAGTTGCAATCGTCACAATCTGACTAAGGGGTTAGAAGGACATGAGGTAGTTTTGGGTGGTAAGGGTGTGCCAGATTTTGGTGACACGTTTCTTGAGGTCTTAAGAGCAGCTAGTGAGGGTAATATCTCTTCTATAGGTGTGAAAAAGGTGAAAGTATAGGTTGGTAAGTGTGACAGTTCAAAAGGGCATAAATTAGCTTGTCAATATGACAACCTTTTTTACCCTACTTCTTTGGTGAAACCGGTACCCCTAGAGGACCAGGCTGCGTGTCTACCTTTGAGAGATTAGGGTAATCCAAAAGTTAATGTTGTGAATTTGGAAGAGTTTGATGTTGGTGAAGGGGACAAACTTAATAACGGTGTGAATTTGAGTGTACCGGGTTCGGACCCAATTTCTGGACCTACGATTGAGCCTTTTTCTTCTATGCATAAGCCCAAGCAAAAGGAAAAAACGCTTATTAATGATATTTATGTTAACATAAAAATCTCGTTTGTGACCTCCTATTTCTCATTTTTTATTCACTCTATCAATAAGGAAGGACCATCCAATCAGATTAAGTCTAAGAAGGACTTAGCCAACTTGGTGACGAATGAAGAATCTCATTCCATTTCGTATGTGGGTTCTGTTAAGGGTAGTGAGTTGTTGAATGATTCTAATGTTGTTCAAGGAAATTCTAGGGTGATTAAAGTGATGGATGGAATTCCTGGAAAGATTTGGAAATTAATTAAAGAGTTGGGTGTAGAAGGTGATAAAGATGATGAGGTTTTCGAAGGCATGTTAGAAGTGAAGGTGTGAGAAAAACACAAAAAATGGGGGTTGAATTGAGGTTTTCACTCTTGTCTATTTTTCGCAAAGGGAATTATTGTGTTAAGTTATGCTATGATTGTGTTGCGGAAGCATAAACATAAAGTAAAACATAAAGCAAGAGTAAAGAACACACAATATATCTTGGTTCACTTGAGCAACTCTCAAGCTAGTCCGGTCCACTCTGCAAGGTGATTTGCCTTCATCAAGGACTTAATCCACTATAATCAAACCATGATTACAATCGTGCGGATACCTGTCATGACTAACTACAAAACCGAAGTTGTGACTTCCTTGCACGGAAACCTTCCGTGACTAACAGCATAACAACCTGTCGTGACTTCCTTGTGCGGCCAACCACGTGACTAATTACACAACAATCGTTGTGACTTCCTTGTGCGGCCAACCACCATGACTAACTGCACAACAACATATTGCAACTTCCTTGCGCGACCAACCACCGTGAATAACTTCACAACAACATGTTGAGACTTCATGCTTCATAACACATAGTTCTGAGTAACACCAGAACCTTAGCCCCAGAGCAGTTCACCAGAACACCTAGTTTTAAGAATGCGCTAACTAATAAGTTCTGAGCCTCCTAAAGTTCTGACCTTCACTTGGTCCTATAGGGAAGTGGGTAATGTTTACAAGAGTTTTCTTCTTACATAAGCATGTGTAAACTCACAGTTTAAGTAAATTAGAAGAACCTAAATACACACTAAGAATATTACAATTAATTCTTGCTCAGTTATATGGTATTCTGTTTCTTCAAGTTGCTTATTCACGGACAACATCCCTTGAACACTTGAATTGTTGAAGTCTTCTTCTTCAAAATCTTTGCAAGCTTTGTTGATCTCTATTTGAACGTGAGAAATACTTTTTCATCTTGATTCACTTTAAGAACATTCTTGACATCAACCCTTATTCTTATTCAATCCAATGATCACTTCAGATACACAATAATATTGTTGTGGATTTGTAATTGGAGCTTCCATGATCATCTTCTAATCTTCTTCGGCTTTGACATCTTCTTGCAGCGTATGAAGTTAAGCACATGTGAATCTAAGATCTCTCTGCATAAGCATATTATTGTCAAAGAGTAATCAACTTGTGAGTTGCATATTCAATCAAACTCTTTATGGTTTGTTCCATAATTATCTTTGTTAATCATCAACCTTAGGTGATTGTATGATAACATCAACAACATGGTTCAAACACTATCTTGACAACTTATGTTTGTTTGAACCTTTCTCGTTATATTAATTAACACCAACACATAAACTAATGGTTGCATACCAACAACAGCTTAGTCATATCTTCGACTGCTCTTAGTTGTGGCATTTAACAAGAACATCACACAACATGTGATGCTTTCCTTATATATCCAAGCATAAAAGAGTCGTTATAGCACAACTGGCTACAGAGGAATGTCATTACAATAGGATGAAAATAGTATAGCCACATATTGTCTTTTTCCATAATTTAAGTTTAGTGGAGAGGTAGTGGGATAAAGCATTATGTACTGAGTATTATCCTTGCTAACAATAACATTGTCTTCGGAACTTTAGAGGCTTCTGATTGTATATGAATGAATGAAGCATGAGTTAGAGACGATGCTACTTGGGTCTTCAAAGAACCTAAGTATTCAATCTTCATAACTTTGTTCTTTAAAACTTCGACACTTGGATTGAAACCCATGGTCTTCAGAACTTCAAGTCTTTAGAGTCTTCATAACCTTGTTCACATAGAACATTGTCTTCGAAGTCTTTAGAACTTGGTTATTCAGAACCTTAATATTTTACGAACCCTTGAGTTTTCATATTTTATTTTGATTTAAATTGATTTGTAATGTATAAAATCAAAATAAATATAAAATAAACTATAAAAATCTGAATAAATGAGAATTGAGTCGTGCATGATGTCATGGTAAAGATTGGATCACAAAATTGCAAGCCCATGTGGAAAGAATTGGTTTTAAGACTCCATTTGCTCAATATACCTCTCAAATATTTCCCAACTTTGCAAAGGCACAAATCCCTCAATTTTAAGGCTATGAAGGTTTTCTTGGACATTTTGGAAAGCTTAGAGAGTCCTTTAACCAACCTATTTGGTCTCATGTCCATATCCTTTATCATTTTCAAATTATGCCCTTTGGAAGATGTTGACTTTTTGTTGACTTTTAAAATGACCTGTAATGTTTTGGCTCATACCTTTCAAATGAAGAAATTTAAGGATTGGCTTGTGAGACACAAAGTTGTAGAGAATTCAATTTCCTTCAAAATGAGCTTTGGATGGGAAATTTTTGATGAAGCATGTGAAAGTTATGGCTGGTCAAAGTTCAGTTGACTTTTCCTATGAAAACCCTAATTTAGAAACTCCTGATTCTTGATGATCTGAAACTTCCTTGATGAATCATAATCAACCCTTGATAAAATGATGAATTTTACTTCATAAACTTGATGTTTGCAAAAAATCATGAAGTTTGACTTTGGTTTGACCACAGTTGACCTCAGTTTGACTTTTTAACTACTTTGACTGATTTTTGCATATCTGATCATCTGACTGAGCAAACCTTTTGGGAAAGCCTTGAAACTTGACATAGGGATTCTTGAAGACATGTAGGATTTTATGAAGCTCACTTGAGGCCTTGAAAGTCCATTTAGCCTGATGAAATCCAAAACCCTAGTTTAGGGTACATTGCTTAGGAGGATGCTTTGTCTGAGGGAATTGTCAAACTTTCTGACTAATTGTGAACCTTGTGAACCTTGTGAACCTCTTGGGATACCTTATGAACCTTGTGAACCTCTTGGGACACCTTGGTACACAATGCCTTGACTAGGGGAGGGCAAATTTTGGGGTGCAACACTCACAATTCGGTTGGGATGAATGTAAAGCCACTATCTCATCGGGTCTTCAACTAGGTGTACTATAAAAATGTCAACCTTTCCAATTGTCTTAGACCAATTCAAAGCTTCTACTGCCCCAAAATCATCTTCCAATGCCTTCAAGGTTCCAGCAAAGTCATACCACATCTCTTGCACTCCTTGATACTTTATCTCTTTCACAACCCCCAATATTTCAAAGTAACTCCACCTATCACCATCACATTTCCAGTTTGAGACCTCACCCCCAATATATTTATCACCTATGAAATACCCTCCAAGATGAAAGTCAACAAAAAACTCATCCATAACCATGTTTTTCCTATTTAAATCACTCTAGCATAAGAAACTTATTTTCTATCTAATTACAGACAAAATAACTTCAAAAACATAAATAACAATGGTGACGATGAGAGAAAACCTGATTCAAAGCTATCTCCAAATACTTGTGCTCTGTAGACTTGAAGAAAATAAATGCAAATTCGAAGGCTTTCACATGAATGGGGAAGAACAAACTTGAAGAGAAGAGAACACGAAATGGTTTTCACATGAATGGGGAAGAAGATAACGTTAGGGTTCACTGATTATTTCCAGCCTTATACAATTGTGATTAACCTAATTAATATTAACCACACAACCACGTAAGTAATCACTAACTGTCAAGTCAGCACCATCAAAGCCACATAGATTTTTTCTAACAGAATTTGCAAAAAAAGTTGACTTTGCAAACATTTTTAAACTTAAAGGACCTAATTGTTACAAAAAAAAACTTAAAGGATCTAAGTGGTAACATAAAATAACTTAAAGGACTAAAAATATTATTTTGCCTAAATTTTAAATCCGACATTACTTCAAATAATAACAAGATCACAGTAGTACACAAATATTATCTCAACTCCTCTTTGTTATAAAATGAATGTCATAAAAACTCCAAGTGAGTAAACTTAAACAAAGAATACTCCCTGATAGGAAAACTTGAGAAAATATTAGCATGTACTGAAGCATTAACCATAGTACTCAAGCCCTTTGTCGCTATAACGAAAATAAAAACGACAAAGAATCTTCATGCCTTAAGTCCCACTAAAATTTAAATTCATCTATATGACACCCCTTAACTAAGACCGAAGATGTAGGTGAACAAATACAATTTGAAATTCTCCTTTATTTCAATGAAAAGTTCATTTTACTCATAACGAAAAGAAATTAATTGCACTCCACTGAGTCATAAACTTTTTCAAAATTCACTTTAAACAAAAGAAACTCTTTCTTTTTCTTTTTAGATTAAAAAAACACATTAGCTATTAAAATACCATTAAGTATTTGAGAACCTTGCATGAATGCTGATAGATAAGAGAAATCATACTACCAACCTCTTTACTCAATATGATTGTCAATACTTTCACTAGAATCTTATAAATACAACCAACCAAGGAAATAGGATGATAGTCTGACAATCTCAAAGGAACCTCCAAATTTTCAATAAGAATAATAAAATTATAGTTCACACCATGAACCATCATCCCATTGGAATAGAATACAAACGAAAAATAATAATCCAACGAAAAATAATAATCCTCTCATATCCACTATCTCTAATGATAATCTCTTCAATCCAACAAAGTACATTGTTCTGATTATTCTTAATTATTATTTGATATAATAATATGCTATAATTTATATCTAACGATTATTTTAAATTCACCAAAAAATGCATTGTTATAAGAGATATTTTTCACTCCCTACCAACAAAAGATAACACACTAAACCTTATATGTTGAGATACAAACGCAAAACAAATGAGATAAAGCTTCAGCAAAACCACAACAAAATATGCAATTTTAAGCATCAACACTTAGAACACCCTTTTAAGATTCCACTTCATATCGGTATCAACGTCTTTATGCGTCAAATTCTAATAAGCTTATCTAACAAAAAAAGCCCATGAGTGAGTTATCTTCCTTATCCACCTATCTGACACATTAAACTGCAAAATAAAGTTATTTAAAAGACCACAACCCCCTTCAACAAACTCCTCCTCCCACACAAAAAGTGATTGCTTCCATTTATAAAAAAAAAATATGATAGATTCAATGATAGAAATAAAGGGATAATTTTTCAATCAATCACAAAAATATGGGTAATATATCTTCAATCAATCACATGTCATCATTTAATTTTTATTTATTTAATTATTTATAAAATTTTATAATTGTTTGTTGTTTGTTGTTTTCAATGTATTTTACACTAAATATAACCTTATCTAATATTTTGAATTGGGTAAATAAAAATTCACCTACAAATAATATCAGTAAGAGCCTTGAAAAATAAAAGAAAATAAACTGAAAGCAAAGACAAGGTAGTTTTAAGAAGAACCAAGTGGCCTCTCATTTATAGATTTTGGCATTTCCAAGACGATAAACAAGATTTAATTCTATTGATAACCAACCTCCAAAAAGAAAGTCTTCCAAGATTAACTCAAAAAAATGTTATTTTTACACCATTTCTTATATGTATGCGCCTTATTTTACTTTTCATCAATACGGTGAATAGTAAAATATTATAATAATATTTTTTTAAAAAAATATTATTTTAATATTATTTTATTTTTTTATATCAGAATATTTATTAACCAACTTCATTATTGTATTAACCAAGTTTTTATACTGTGTTAACCAACTTTGATGACTGCTAAAAATTATTTTTAATACCGGAATGTCTATTAATCAATTTCATTACTGCATTAACCAAGTTAAACAACATACTAACCAAATTCCATCAATGTATTAACCAAGTATGTTTTAAATAATTTCTCATGTTATTTTGAAGTCTGAGACTACATTAACCAAGTTAAACTTCCATTAACCAAGTACCATCAATGTATTAACCATGTTTGGGGTTGTATTAACAAAGTAAAACTGATGTTAAGAGAGAGAAACAATAAAATAACCTTTTACTATGGCCCACAGAAGCAGAAAAGAAAGACAACAACATGATTTTTTTTAGTATATTGACATTGTTCATACGGTATACGTGTATGCTTTGGTGTAAACATAACAAAGTTGTTAACCCAAATAGGTAACCCAAGAAAATTAAACGGTGCCTTCCTAATTTTACAATTAAGCTACAAGAAGCATATCATATCCAAGAATCAAACACATTCGCATCTAACTAACAAGATTTTATGAAAGTTAAATTTTAGACAAAATAGTACCAGTGGTCCTTTAAGTTATTTTATGTTACCACTTAGGTCCTTTAAGTTGTTTTTGTAACAATTAGGTCCTTTAAGTTTAAAAACGTTTGCAACGTTAGTTTTTTTTTTTTGAAATTCTATTTAAAATGTTCATAGGTGGCAAAAACACATATGAAGTGGCTTTTAGGGATGATGACAGGGCAAAACAACTAGAAATTTACATTTGTAACAAAGAAATGGATGTTGACAGTAGTTTTGTTGCATTATGTGAAATTTTTGCTTATGTGAATTTTTTGCCTTCAACTTTGTTGTTTACAATTAAGTTCAGGAAATGGTAAAAGGTCAGGATGTGGTTCTTACAAATTAAAAACTTGAAGGACCAAGTTGTTACATTTTAAAAACATGAAGGTTGTGATTGTTACAAATTAAAAACTTGTGGGACCATTTTGTTACATTTTAAAATGAAACTAAAATCAATTGCACACAAATGTGAACATTAACATATTCCTGCATTCAAAATTCCACTCAATTATGAACCAATCACAGTTATAAGACAATTTCAAAACAATTTCCACATAGTGACAATGTCATAACATTCCAAATCAATTCCAAAACATAATTGTCAATACATCATCCAAAAGACAAATGTAACAACATAATCCATGTGTTGATTGTTGTAACATCATACTACAAAACATAATGGTCTTAACATAATCCAAAGCAGAAATATAAAACATATTCTAAATCCAAAACATAAATGCTAGTTGTTTGGGGTCTTCCTCCTTATAACCAATTTTGGCCTCATACTTGTTGGTGGCTTAAATGCTGTTATGTCAGATTGTCTTCTCACTGCAAGTAGTTGTGAAACTGTCATAGATTGTCTTGTTTGGATTCTTGAACATGATGTTGACTGCATTGTTTGAACCCTTAAAGTTGATTGTGATTGAACAATTGGAGTTGGAGTGGTTTGTGACTGTTTTTTCTGAGCCCTTGGAGTTGGTTGTGACTAAACAGTAGGAGCTGAAGTAGGTTGTGTCTGAACAGTTAGAGTTGGAGTTGGCTGTGACTGGACAGTTGGAGCAGGATCTCTTTGTCTTGCTAGACATGAGGTCTTGTTATGCCCAGAAAGACTGCATATGGAACACTTATTGGAAGCCCCTTCCTTGAAACATTCACTACATCCTTTCTCTTTTTATCAACGTCTTTATTTCTTCTTCTTTTAGGCCTCCCTGGAGCTCTTCTAGAAGGTGGAGGAAGTATGTATGGATAAGGTTTTTTTCCCACAAATTTTATCCATTTGTTGGATATATTATAGATTGGTTTCAAGCTTTGTAAGTGGCTTTCCTATAGCAGTCTGGAATGAAGGAAGCTGGTTGCAAAGCTCTACGTTGCATGCAAGAGATAGCATGATAGCATGGAATGCCTGTGAGCATCCAACTTCTACAAGAGAATTCCAATCTCCTAAGATCCACTATGTGTTTTTCTCCAACCATACTTGTATGTCTCACTTCATAAATCATGTCACCTGATAACCTATAAAACAAAAATTAAGATTTAGTCTAAAAAACATCATATGTTCAGAAATGCTTCCTAAAAAAGATTGAGTTACCTTGGTATAAGAAATCTAGAAATTTATTTTCTTCTCTCAATCATCTTACTGATTCTTGGAAGGACAAATTCCTCGTAGTCTTCAATCTTGGCTCTATTTTTTCCCACCTATCCACGAGATATCCTCTAATGTCCTCTATCATTGACACAATTGGTTTTTTTCTTGGTCCAATGATAATACTGTTAAAATTTCCAGACATATTGTTGACCAAAACATCACATCTTGCATTGTAATTGAACCTGGATTTTCTCCAATATCTAGGAGGTATTTTTATCAAGTGTTTATATGCCTCCTCATTGACCTTCCTCATATCCCTCATTTCATGTTCCCATGCTTGAGGATATGTTGCCTCGGCTTCCTTCCACATTAACTCTTTCAATTGTTTACCTGGAAATCTCTTTCTAAAGTTGCTATATAGGTCTCTAACACGGAATCTTTGTTTAACTCCTGGTAATAGCTCATCAAGTGCAGGAAACAACCCCTAATCACATGTTACACAACAGTTGTTACATATTAACATCATAAAGAGCAATGCACCAATAAAGGAGTTATTTGTTATAGTTTTAAATCTTGGGGGACCTATTTGATCTAACTTAAAAACATGCAGTACCAACAAATATCATTTTATGAGCAATGATTTAAAGGAGTTAATTGTTACAAATTTAAATCATGAAGGACCAAATTTATACAAATTTAAATCATGAAGGAGAAAATTGATACAAATTTAAAACCAACATAAAAAGGGAAGAACTAACCTTCTACTGATCTGATATAAATGTGACTAGTTTGCAAACTTCTGGACCTCCTAAGTCACGAATTAACAGATCAAAGAACCATGCCCATGAATCCTTTGTCTCATCTTCAACTACCGTAATGGCAATGGGCAACATCTGATCATTTGGATCTCTACCCACTACTGCAAGAAGTTTTCCACCATATATGCCTTTTAAGAAACAACCATATACTCCTATTATGGACCTACAAACACCAAAAGCCTTCTTGCATGCATCAAGGAACATGTATAATCTATGAAAACTTGGTAATAGTGGTCTCTCAACATGTTCTTCAGACTCATCTTGAGGTAGTTTTGTTGCTTGTACATTTAGCTTACTGGTGATGTTTGGATTAGACCTCAATAATTCATGTGCATAGTCATACAACCTGAGAAATTACTCCCTGAAAGACCCTTCAACAACACCCAGTGATGTCTTCCTTGCCCTATAAGATTTCATCCTACTCATATTAGTATTCCATTTTTCATGTACCTTTTCACATATGCCAGTCAGTTTCACATTGGGATTTATTCTAACAGTTGTTTGTAATTTCTTCCCTAGCCACTTAGAACTAAACATTCTAACATTGGACTCTCTGTTACACGTGTGTTTTTCCACAAGAGTTCTCAATTGCCATGTATGTGCATTAGGTAATTTGGAACACATTTCCACCCATGGACACCCTTCCTTGTAACCAACTCTGACCCTTGTTTTATCATTTTTAAGGTACCTTAAATCTCTTCCATTATGTACAACATAACTAGAAATGGCTTCCTTGAACTCCTTTTTGGTTGAAAACAAGCTACCCAAAACCCACTTATAGTCATTAAATCTCTTGGGATTCATAAATAAAGGATACTTAACTTTATCTTCATCCTCACTCTCATCCTCACTCTCATCCTCACTCTCTAACACTTCAGTTGAGTATTCTGAGTCAGAAAAACTCCTTGCCACCTTCTTGGATATATTTCTTGTCATGACTCCATCCGCAATGACATTTTCATCACTTATTGCCTCATCATTTCTATTCTGAGATGAACTTCCTTCATCCACACCTTTTTTCTTAGGTCTTCCCTTATATCTTTTGGAACCTCTCTTTGCACTTTTTCTAGATGGCCTGCCTCCCTTTCTCTTTTTTCTTTCAATTGTATCATCACCTAGGATATCAACACTGGTTGTATCAGTAGCAGGTAAGTTTGATCTACCAAATTTTTCAGAAAAACCAGCATTTAGTATCTCATCATCAGAGTCAACAAATTCTCTATGTTTTTGTGCACTGCCATCACTTCCATCCTTAACATTATCTTCCTCCACATGGACCCCACCAGCATGAACATTATTTTCCTCCACATGGACCCCACCAGCATCAATATTATCTTTCTCCACAGGGTCCCCACCATCATTCACATGTACTTCCTCTACATTCTCTTGATCCACATGGTCCCCACCAACATTAACAATTTCTTCCTCATTTTGGGCCTCACAATTCGGTTGGAATGAAGATAAAGCCACTATCTCATCGGGTCTTCAACTGGGTGTACTATAAAAATGTCAACCTTTCCAATTGTCTTAGACCAATTCAAAGCTTCTATTGCCCCAAAATCATCTTCCAATGCCTTCAAGGTTCCAACAAAGTCATACCACATCTCTTGCACTCCTTGATACTTTATCTCTTTCACAACCCCCAATATTTCAAAGTAACTCCACCTATCACCATCACATTTCCAGTTTGAGACCTCACCCCCAATATATTTATCACCTATGAAATACCCTCCAAGATGAAAGTCAACAAAAAACTCATCCATAACCATGTTTTTCCTGTTTAAATCACTATAGCATAAGAAACTTATTTTCTATCTAATTACAGACAAAATAACTTCAAAAACATAAATAACAATGGTGACGATGAGAGCAAACCTGATTCAAAGTTATCTCCAAATACTTGTGCTCTACAGACTTGAAGAAAAGAAGTGCAAATTCAAAGGCTTTCACATGAATGGGGAAGAACAAACTTGAAGAGAAGAGAACACGAAATGGTTTTCACATGAATGGGGAAGAAGATAACGTTAGGGTTCACTGATTATTTGCAGCCTTATACAATTGTGATTAACCTAATTAATATTAACCACCCAGCCACGTAAATAATCACTAACTGTCAAGTCAGCACCATCAAAGCCCCATAGATTTTTTCTAACAGAATTTGCAAAAAAAGTTGACTTTGCAAACATTTTTAAACTTAAAGGACCTAATTGTAACAAAAAAAACTTAAAGGATCTAAGTGGTAACATAAAATAACTTAAAGGACTAAAAATATTATTTTGCCTAAATTTTAAATCCGACATTACTTCAAATAATAACAAGATCACAGTAGTACACAAATATTATCTCAACTCCTCTTTGTTATAAAATGAATGTCATAAAAACTCCAAGTGAGTAAACTTAAACAAAGAATACTCCCTGATAGGAAAACTTGAGAAAATATTAGCATGAACTGAAGCATTAACCATAGTACTCAAGCCCTTTGTCATTATAACGAAAAGAAAAACGACAAAGAATCTTCATGCCTTAAGTCCCACTAAAATTTAAATTCATCTATATGACACCCCTTAACTAAGACCGAAGATGTAGGTGAACAAATACAATTTGAAATTCTTCTCTATTTCAATGAAAAGTTCATTTTACTCGTAACGAAAAGAAATTAATTGCACTCCACTGAGTCATAAACTTTTTCAAAATTCACTTTAAACAAAAGAAACTCTTTCTTTTTCTTTTTAGATTAAAAAAACACATTAGCTATTAAAATACCATTAAGTATTTGAGAACCTTGCATGAATGCTGACAGATAAGAGAAATCATACTACCAACCTCTTTACTCAATATGATTGTCAACACTTTCACTAGAATCTTATAAATACAACCAACCAAGGAAATAGGATGATAGTCTGACAATCCACTACGCCAAAAATGACTTTTAACAGCGCATCTTAGACAGCGCTTTTAAAAGAAAGCGTTGTCTAAGGTTAAAATTAAAATCAAAACACGGAAACTGTTCAAAAATAATCAAAAAGCGCTGTCTAAAGTCCCACTTTAGACAGCGTTTTTGAAAAAGCGCTTTCTAAGGTAGGCCTTAGACAACGCTTTTAGAAAGCGCTTTCTAAGGTATGCCTTAGACAGCGCTTTTTCAAAAGCGCTGTCCAAAGTCTTTTAATTTTTAAAAAAATTAAAACCAAAAGCGTTGTCTAAGGGGGGGCTTAGACAACGCTTTTCAAAAGCGTTGTCTAAGGTCTTATTATATTAAAATTATACAGTTACTATTTTCATTTCTTCCTTTCCCTCTCAGTATCAGACGCGACTGTGAAATCGCCATTGTTGCCCTACCACTGATTTTGCCACCGTCGTCCATAAAACTCCACCGCCGTCCAGCTCGCCGCCGTCCTTCCGTCGTCCTCCGACAACCTCCGTCTTCAACCTTCGGTTTCGTTCAAAAAGGTATGTGTTCTCCATCGATTGCCCTACTGTTTGTTCATGGTGTTCTTGTTCTTGCTTGTTTTTTGTTGAAAAGTTCCAGAATAATGTATATAAACTGTGTTAGTTACAATGTAGATACAATATGAACATAATGAGGATTGATGGATATTGTTATTGTTCTTGTTCATTTGATGGATATTGTTCTTTTTCTTATATATACAATGAGTTTAGCTAAATATTAACACTGAGTTAGGATTAAAATATACACTGTGTTTATATATACACTGTGTTAAAATATACACTGAGTTAGGATTAAAATATACACTGAGATTATATATACACTGTGTTAGGATTAACACTGAGTTTAGCTAAATATTAACACTGAGGTACGATACGATTAAAATACGTATAAGTAGGAAAACCATTTAGGATACGGAATTTTTGTTTAAAACATTTTGTATACGAAATTTTTGCTTAAAACATTTAGGATACTAATATTGTTGTTATTATACGAAACTCTATTTTCAACTTCAAAGTTGTAAATTTCTGTTAAATGTGATAAAATGAATTGAACTTTAAAATTGTTAGAATATTCAAAGATACTACCTTAGTTATGTATTTTCGTCTGGATTGATTGTTTACCTTAATAAGTAGGAAAACCATGGATAAAATATGGATCTGTGTCGATCGAATGACCAAAGAGTACGAGAGTGGGGTTGCGGAGTTCGTTAAGTATGTTGTTCAACACGCTGAAAACCCCAGACAAATGCATTGTTCTTGCTTGTGTTGTTGTTATATTGGTAAGGTTGATGCACATGGATTGAAATCGCATTTGCTGAGGCATGGAATTGATCAAAGTTATCAGTGTTGGATATTTCATGGTGAGAAAATTAACGAGAATGTTGAATCGAGTGGAAAAAGTAATACGACCTATGCTTCATACGACAAAGACACGGAAACATACGATTGTGATCGAGTTGAAGAGATTGTAGAAGCACTGGAAGAAGATCTTCATGATTGTCCTGAAATGTTTGAGAGGATGGTAAGCGATGCAAAGAAACCGTTGTACAAAGGTTGCACTAAATTCTTAAGACTGTCTGCGGTATTAAAGTTGTACAACTTAAAGGCGGGCAATGGATGGTCGGATAAAAGTTTCACAGAGTTGTTGGCCCTTATGAGAGAAATGCTACCGAATGATAATGTTCTTCCTAATCGAACCTATGAGGCAAAAAAATGTTGTTCTCTATTGGCATGAGCTATGATAAGATACATGCTTGTCCTAACGATTGCATTTTGTTTTGTAACGAATATGCAACGTTAACTGAGTGCCCTAAATGCGGTTTGTCTCGATATAAGAAAAGATTGTCTCCCGCAAAAGTCTTATGGTATTTTCCGATAATTCTGAGATTTAGGCGCATGTTTCATAGTGAAACCGATGCAAGACATCTTACTTGGCATGCAGATGAAAGAATTATTGATGGAAAGTATCGGCATTCGGCTGATTCACCACAGTGGTCGAAGATTGATAATGATTATCCTGAGTTTGGATCAGAAGCAAGAAACCTTCGATTGGCATTATCTACTGATGGAATGAACCCACATGGTCTTCAAAGTATCTCACATACCACATGGCCTGTGATTCTTATGATTTATAACCTACCTCCGTGGCTATGTATGAAGCGTAAGTACATGATGTTATCTATGTTAATCTCTGGGCCTAAACAACTAGGGAATGACATAGACGTATACTTGACACCTTTGATCGAAGATTTAAAGATTTTGTGGGAGAACGGTGTGGAGGTTTATGATGGATATAGGAAAGAAAGTTTCAATTTGAGGGCGATGTTGTTTGGCACAATTAATGATTTTCCAGCATATGGGAATCTATCTGGGTATAGCATTAAAGGTCAACGTGCGTGTCCTATTTGTGAAGACGGAACCGATACGATTCGATTGGAACTTTGCCAGAAGAATGTGTTTCTCGGTCATCGTAGATTCTTACATTCTAAACATCACTACCGTGGATGGAGAAAAGCATTCAATGGAGACACCGAACATCGTAGAGCTCCACCCGCATTGTCAGGTGAACAAGTTTTTGTAAAGGTGAAAGATGTGCGTACTGAGTTTGGCAAGCCTTTTGCACATAAGGTTGTGAAAGGTGGGTGGAAGAAAAGGTCGATATTTTTTGAATTGCCATATTGGAAGTCTTTGTACGTGAGACATTTTCTCGATGTTATGCATATTGAAAAAAAACGTATTTGAAAGTGTTATCGGTACATTACTCAATATAAAAGGCAAGTCTAAGGATGGCCTTAAAGCAAGGGAGGACATGTTAAAAATGGGAATGAGAACTGAATTAGCACCCGTGAAGAAAGGAAGACGAACATATCTACCACCTGCTGCTTTTACTTTATCTAGAAAGGAGGAAAAAAATTTGTGTAAGTCTCTGAGTGAAGTTAAGGTTCCAGAAGGATACTCATCAGATATCAGAAGACTTGTTTCTATGAAAGACCTCAAGTTGAAGATTTTGAAGACACATGATTGCCATGTTATAATGGAACATTTTCTACCGATAGGTATACGTTCTATTTTGCCATAAAAAGTAAGAAGTGCCATAACTAAATTGTGTTTTTTCTTTAGGTCAATCTGTAGTAAGGTGATCGATCCCGAGATCTTACCAACACTACAAAAAGAGATTGTAATTACCTTGTGTGAGCTTGAAATGTATTTTCCTCCGTCTTTTTTTTGACATAATGGTTCATCTAGTTGTTCATCTTGTGAAAGAGACACAGTTGTGTGGACCAACTTATATGAGATGGATGTACCCTGCTGAACGGTATATGAAAATATTAAAAGGGTACGTGAAATCCCGAAGTCGACCAGAGGGTTGTATTGTTGAACGATACATTGTTGAAGAAGCTGTTGAGTTTTGTACTGGATATTTGTCTAACGTTCAATCGATTGGACTCCCCAGAGCTCAGATTTTCGAAAAAATGGAAGGTAAAAAATTAATTGGGAATAAAATTGTGACAATATCAAGGGATGAACGGGATCAAGTTCATTTGTATGTTCTGCACAATAATAATGAGGTTGAGCCATATGTTGAAATGCACAAGGATGTACTCCGAAGGTTAAATCCGAACAGAAATGAAAATTGGATAGTTATAGAGCACAATCAAAGTTTCATACAATGGTTGAAGGATCATATTTATTCGAAGCGCTCTTCAGATCCTTCTTCGGTAACAGAAAGGCTGAGATGTTTGGCATATGGTCCAAGTTTGCATGTGTTTTCTCATAGCGTATACTCAATTAATGGATACACATTTTATACCAAAGAACAAGATGATAAGAGTATTATGCAAAATAGTGGTGTCACCGTGCTAGCTGAAGCAATGCATATATCAAGTATGAAGGACTTAAACCCCAAATATGCAAATTTGTCATATTTTGGAGTTATTGAGCACATTTGGGTATTTGATTACGAGAAGTTTCAGATTCCCATCTTTGGTTGCAAGTGGGTGAATAGTAGTGGCATACGAATGGATAAGTCTGGATTTTTGCAAGTTGATATTACTAGAGTGGGGTACAAAGATGAACCTTTTATTCTAGCATCTCAAGCTAAACAAGTGTTCTATGTGAATGACCCGAAGAGTACAAAATGGTCTATAGTGCTTTTCTCTAACAAAGTGACTGGTGATAGCGGTGTCGATCAATGTGATATTGATGTTGAGAATGAGTCATGCATTAGACGGAATGAGTTGAATAGAAATGATGAAGTTGAGGATCTTATACCGGATGAGTCATATATAAGAAACGATCATAATGAGGGAATTTGGATCAATTCATCCGTGCGCATTGCTAAGAAACAAGTGATTAATATTCCAACAAAGAAAAGAAAGAGATGTTAGTGACTGAGGTAAATTATGCATGGTTTATTTATTTTTTTGTTTTCAATTGCTTTGATTATAAGTTATATCTGATAATGCATGATTTCGTTATATTTTTGTTTTCAATTGCTTTGATTATAAGTTATATTTGATAATGCATGGTTTCTTTCAAAATTCATCTATTATAATTTTTTTCCAAGTTGACATCTAACATTTGCTTAATCATTACAGTGGACATTGGTTGTTGCTCGCAATCAATCCTATCAGAGAAATCGTTTATTATCTTGACTTGTTAGGAAATGATTGGACAACATACCCGAATATGAAGGTCATAATTGACACGTAAGTGAGAATGTTTAAAATTTTCTTTGTGTTGTTTCAGGACCTATGTATATATTTGGATAACATACCTGGATATGAAGGTCATAATTGAATTACAATCTTTGTGTTGTTTCAGGACCTATGTATATATTTGGAGCAATGCTTAATTTGGATGGATTAGATAATATGTGTAATTATATTGTACATTTGTAGTATATGTAATGACTTGTAAATTTGTACATAAATTTGTATATATTTTGATACATTTAAGGCAAAATTGGTTTGAATTGGTATATATATATATATATATATATATATATATATATATATATATATATATATATATATTTGTTAGCCAAAAATTGGTAGAAAAAAGGCCAAAATGGTTTGAAATGGCATATATAAAATGTGATATTTGTCTACCAAAATTTGGTTGAAAACAGGTAGAAATTCTGGTTTATAAACCTGGAAAAAAGTGTGGTTTAAAACAAAAGTTGCAAAAAATTTCGTATACCTTAGACAACGCTTTACACAAAAGCGCTGTCTAAGGGGGGCTTAGAAAGCGCTTTTGGCAAAAGCGCTGTCTAAGGGGGGCTTAGACAGCGCTTTTGAAAAGCGTTGTCTAAGGTATACCTAAAAAAATAAAAATAGGAGGGGATTAGACAGCGCTTTCACCAAAAGCGATATCTAAGGTATAGGGGCTTAGAAAGCGCTTTTATCAAAAGCGCTGTCTAAGGTATTCCTAAAAGCGCTGTCTAAGGGTACCTTAGACAGCTCTTAAATAGAGCTTTTATGATTTAAAAAAGCACTGTCTAAACCTTTAGCAACGGAGGTTTAGACAGCGTTTTAAAGCGCTGTCTAAGGCTAAAAAAAGCATTGTCTAAGGTCTTGTTTGACATAGTGATCTCAAAGAAACCTCCAAATTTTCAATAAGAATAATAAAATTATAGTTCACACCATGAACTATCATCCCATTTATTAATATATACAAATTATATTAATATATATTAATTAATATATACAAATTATATTAATATATAATTTAATATATATTAATTAATATATACAAATTATATTAATATATAATTTAAAATATATATTAATTAATATATTCAAATTATATTAATATATATTAATTAATATATACAAATTATATTAATATATAATTTAAAATATATTAATTAATATATACAAATTATATTAATATATAATTTAAAATATATATGATAACTTATGTTATATATATTTAATGTGAGTATAATTAATGGATGAGGACGTAGTACCGCTGGTTAAGGAGGTTTATGTGAATGTTATGGATCTGGGGTTCGAATCCCCCTCGCCCTAAACTCATTTTAAAATATATTAATTAATATATACAAATTATATTAATATATAATTTAAAATATATATGATAACTTATGTTATATATATTTAATGTGAATATAATTAATGGATGAGGGATCCCCCTCGCCCTAAACTCATTTTAAAATATATTAATTAATATATACAAATTATATTAATATATAATTTAAAATATATATGATAACTTATGTTATATATATTTAATGTGAATATAATTAATGGATGAGGGCGTAGTACTGCTGGTCAAGGAGGTTTATGTGAATGTTATGGGTCTGGGGTTTGAATCCCACTCACCCCTCGCCCCAGACTCATTTTTATTTTATTTTTTATATTTTCAACTTTAGAAAGCGCTTTCCCGTGAAAGCGCCCTCTAAGGTTATTTATTAAAATATTTTATATTATTTTATTTCAGAGACCTTAGAAAGCGCTTTTAACAAAAAACGCCCTCTAAGGTTAATCTGTCAAAAGACCTTAGAGAGCGCTTTTAACAAAAAGCGCCCTCTAAGGTATAACTATGAAAAGATCTTAGAAAGCGCTTTTTATGGAAAGTGCTCTCTAAAATCAATCATTTATTAAAATATAAAAATTTTCTAATCATTTTCATATTCGCTCTCGTTTCAGAAACCGCTCTCGCTCTCGTTCCTAAACCCTTTTCTCATTCTGAAATCGTTTTGTTCTCACTGTTCGTTGTTAATCGTTGCTCATTGTTGTTGTTGTTCGTTATGTATTGCTGAAATTGAAGTTGCTCATTGTTGTTGTTCTTCGTTCGCCGTTTCTTGACTGAGGTACTTTGTTCTTGTTGTTGTTCTTGATGATGTTGTACATTGTTGTTGTTGTTGTTCTTGTTGATACTCTACATTGTTGTTGTTGTTGTTGTTGTTCTTGATGATATTGTGGTTGCTGTAACCCATTTTAGATAGTTTTGTTTGATGATGTGTTTTCGTTCTTGATGATGTATAAACTGAATAATATGATTAGTTCTTGATGATGGACAACTAAATAATATGATTTGTTTTATGAGATTGAATTGTTGATGCATATGCTAAAGTTCCAAAAAAATTTAAAACATGCAAGTCAGATTCCTCATTAAACAATAGATAGTAAGGTGATTTATTATTTAAAATAGGGCAAGTAACTTTGTTTATGATGTAAATAGCATGATTGATTGCATATGACCAAAAATATTTAGGAGTATTAGATTGGAAAATTAAAGCTCTTTCTATATTCAAAATATGTTGGTGTTTTATCTCTACTCTCCCATTATCGTTCTTTAAAATGATCCAAGTATACCTACTAGAAAGTATGAATGACCATTGATAGGATTGATTGTATTGTAAGAATGAAACCAAAAAATTTAGGAACCAATTATGATTTATCTTCTAACAAACACAATTATGATTTATCGTTCTTTTAACATGTTAGAATGATAAGTTTAGGAACCACTATCTTATCATTCTTGATGATATTATTGTTGTTGTGAAACTTGATGATTGATTTGTATATTAAGAGACGGTATCAAATTCTAATAATCTTCATTTTTTATGTAAATTGAAGGTATATTTTGAGGTGAGTTCTAGAAGTTGTTTACATCTAGATTTTGAGGTGAGGTCTAGAAGTTGTTTACATCTCTACAGGTATATTTTCTTTTTTTTCTTTTTGTTTTTGTTTAGTTTAATTAGTGTAACTATGGATAAGAAATTGATGTTTTCAAATCGATTGATGAAAGAGTACGAGAATGGGGCCAAGGAATTTGTTAAGTTTGTTGTTGCGCACATCAAAGACCCCAGTCGAATGAAATGTCCGTGCTTGGATTGTTGTTTTGTGGGTCGGGTTAACGCGAGTCAGCTGTTATTGCATTTATTGAAGCATGGAATTGATCGAATTTATACATGTTGGGATTTGCATGGTGATAAAAGTAATGGGAATGTTGAACTGGGGGATAATACGACCTATGCTTCAAACGATAATGGCACAGATACATACGATTATGATCGAGTCGAAGAGATTGCAGAAGCACTTGAAGATGATCTTAAGGATTGTCCTGAAATGTTTGAGAGGTTGGTAAGCGATGCAGAGAAACCGTTGTATAATGGTTGCACTAAATTCACAAGTTTGTTTGCAGTATTAAAGTTGTACAACATAAAGGCGGGCAATGGATGGTTAGATAAAAGTTTCATAGATTTATTGGCCCTTATGAAAGATATGCTTCCAGAGGATAATGTTCTTCCCAATCGAACATATGAGGCGAAAAAGATGTTGTGCTCTATTGGCATGAGCTATGATAAGATACATGCTTGTCCAAACGATTGTGTCTTGTTTCGAAACGAGTATCCATCGTTAAATGAGTGTCCTAAATGCGATGTCTCTCGATATAAGAAGAAGTTATCTCCAACAAAAGTCTTATGGTATTTTCCTATAATTCTGAGATTCAGACGCATGTTTCATAGTGAAACTGATTCAAGACACTTGACTTGGCATGCAGATGAAAGAATTATTGATGGAAAGTTTCGACATCCGGCAGATTCACCACAGTGGATGAAAATTGATGATGATTATCCTGAATTTGGAAAAGAAACAAGAAACCTTTGTTTGGCATTATCTACTGATGGAATGAACTCACACGGTCTTCAAAGTATCTCACATAGAACTTGGCCTGTGATTTTAATGATTTATAACCTACCTCCATGGCTATGTATGAAGCGTAAGTACATGATGTTATCTATGTTAATTTCTGGGCCTAGACAACCAGGGAATGACATAGACATTTACTTGGCACCCTTAATCGAAGATTTAAAGTTTTTGTGGGAGAATGGTGTGGAGGTTTATGATGGGTATAGGAAAGAAAGTTTCAACTTGAGGGCGATGTTGTTTGGCACAATTAATGATTTTCCAGCATACGGAAATCTATCAGGGTACAACATAAAAGGTCAATGTGCATGTCCTATTTATGAAGATAAAACAGATTGGACGCGATTGGGGTTTGGTCAGAAGAATGTCTTTCTCGGTCATTGTAGATTCTTACATTCGAGACTTCACTACCGTGGGTGGAGAAAAGCCTTCAATGGAGACACAAAACAAAGTAGAGCTCCACATATATTGACAGGTGATCAAATTTTTGAAAAGGTGAAAAATGTGAATACTCAGTTTGGCAAGCCTTTTGCATATATACTTGTTAAGAAAGGGTGGAAGAAGAGGTCATTTTTTTTAACTGCCATATTGGAAGTCTTTGTATGTAAGACATTTTCTCGATGTTATGCATATTGAAAAAATGTGTTTGACAATGTTATTGGTACGTTACTCAATATACCTGGAAAGTCTAAGGATGGCCTTAAAGCAAGAAATGACTTGGTAGCGATGGGGATAAGAACTGAATTAGGGCCCGTGAAGAAAGGAAACCGAAAATATCTACCACTTGCTGCATATACTCTATCTAGAAAGGAGAAAAAGATATTGTGTAAGTTTCTAAGTGAAGTTAAAGTTCCAGAAGGATACTCTTCAGATATTAGAAGACTTGTGTCCTTGAAAGACCTCAAGTTAAAGAGTTTGAAGACGCATGACTGCCATGTTATAATGGAACATTTTCTACCAATAGGTATACGTTCTATTCTGCCTAAAAAAGTAAGAAGTGCAATAACTAAATTGTTTTTTTTCTTCAAGTCAACTTGCAGTAAGGTGATCGATCCTGCAATCTTACCAACATTGCAAAACGAAATAGTTATTACTTTGTGTGATCTTGAAATGTATTTTCCTCCCTCCTTTTTTGACATAATGGTTCATCTAGTTGTTCATCTGGTGAAAGAGACACAATTGTGTGGACCGGCTTATATGAGATGGATGTACCCTGCTGAACGTTATATGAAAATATTAAAAGGGTATATGAAAAACCGAAGTCGACCAGAGGGTTATATTGCCGAACGATACATTGATGAAGAAGCGATTGAGTTTTGTACTAAATATTTGTCCAATGTACAATCAATTGGACTCCCCAAATCTAATGTTGTCGGAAAAAAAGTAGGAAAAAAAAGCTAATTGGGAATGAAGTTGTGACAATATCAAGGGTCGAACGGGATCAAGTGAATTTGTATGTTTTGCACAATGAGAATGAAGTTGAGACGTATGTTGAAATGCACAAAGATGTTCTCCGAGGTTTAAATACGAATAAAAATGAGAATTGGATAGTACGAGAGCACAATCGAAGTTTCATACCTTGGTTTAAAAGTCACATTTTCGAAAGGTATTATTCAGATTCCGCTTCAATAACAAAAAAATTGAGATGTTTAGCATATGGTCCAAGTTTAGTTATGTTTTCTTATAGCACATATGCAATTAATGGATACACATTTTATACCAAAGAACAAGATGATAAAAGTACATTGCAAAATAGTGGTGTCACTGTGGTAGCTGAAGCAATGCACATTTCAAGTGTGAAAGACTTAAACCCCAAATTTGCAAATTTGTCATATTTTGGGGTTATCGAGCGCATTTGGGTGTTTGATTATGAGAAGTTTCAGATTCCTATATTTCGTTGCAAGTGGGTTGAAAACAATAATGGTGTACGAATGGATAAGTCAGGATTTTTGCAAGTGGATCTTAATAGGGTGGAATACAAAGATGAGCCTTTTATTCTTGTCTCTCAAGCTAAACAAGTGTTCTATGTTAATGATCCGACAAGTACAAAGTGGTCTATAGTGCTTTTATTGAACAAAGTACTTGATGATAACATTGGAGATCAAGGTGATATTGATGTAGATATTGAATCATTGACTAGAAACGATCAAGGTGATATTGATGATGATATTGAATCATTTACTAGAAATGATCATAATGAGGGTATTTGGATCAATCCAACCGTCCGTGTTGTTAAGAGACGGGTAGAACATATTCCAACCAAGAAAAGAAAGAGACGTGCCTAAAAAAGATACTAATGGCTAGTAATTGATTATAGATTATGAATTTAGATTTGTCATTTAATTTTTGGATTTTAGATTTGTCATTATAATTTGACATGTTATATCATTCGATGGATTATAGATTATGGATTTTAGATTTGACATGTTGGATTTTAGATTTGTCATTATAATTTGACATGTTATATCATTCGATGGATTATAGATTATGGATTTTAGATTTGACATGTTGAATTTTAGATTTGTCATTATAATTTGACATGTTATATCATTCGATGGATTATAGATTATGGATTTTAGATTTGACATGTTGAATTTTAGATTTGTCATTTAATTTTTGTTTTTTCTTTCTTACATGTATAATGGCTAGTAATGAGGAAGACGCACATGGGACACATGAGACACACGAGACACCCGAGACACACGAGACACATGATGCAAATGAAACTCAAGAAAAAACTTCGAATGTAGAAAATGAAATAAAACGTGGAATAACAAGTATGAGGTCAATTCACCGTGCTAGAGACAAAGGGGTCAATTCAACGTGGAATAACAAGTATGAGGACCAACTAATTGAGCCTAACGGTTCAATGTTGGCTTCATACATTGGTTCACTTGTCCGCCAACACATTCCAATTACCAGTGATGATTGGAGGAATTCAATGTTGGAAGCTGGTATAGATAAGATATGGAGTGAGATAGAGGTACTTGATTACCAAACATGATTGATGTGTTATTAGATTTCTTTTGACTTATACTAACACACTTATACTAACACATTTTATGTTTATATGTGTATGTGTTTTTTGTAGAGGTCATTTAATATTGATGAAAGTCGCAAAAAGTATTGTCTCCAATTGGCCGAAAAGAGACATAGGGGATTTCGAGCCTTATTATCAAACAAATATCTGAGGGATGATAAAAAAAATTGTTGAAGCAAAACTTCCACCATTGTATGCAGATTTGATTACACCGGAAGAATGGAAAGTTTTTGTAGCCAAACGGAAAAGCACAAAATTCAATGTAAATTTATTTATCTTTTAATTTCATGTCTATTAATTGTATTATATACTTTTTTATCTTTGCATTAGTTTGTTTTGGTATGCCTTAAACTTGTTTATCCAGGATTTGAGTGCCACTAATCGCAAAAGAGCCCCAAAACCCGCATATCCATACAGAAAAGGCCGAAAGGGATATGCACGCTTACAACAACAAATGGTAAATATATATAAATGATATGATCTTATTAATTGTCTCAATATGTTATAATTGACGATCTTATTATTTTTCTCTATTTGTAGTTGGAAGAGGAGAAAATTGCAGAAAAATTTCTTCCGGAACATGTTTTGTGGAAGGTTGCTCGTGTGGGAAAGATTGGAGTTCCTAGTGAAGACGTTCAACAAGTTTATGAGAAATGTGTAAGTATAACATTAAGTATAACATTATGTCTTTAATCCCCACTAATAAATTTCAATTTGTCAATGAATTTCAGGAGAGTATATCTAAATCCTTAACCACAGGTGAGGATCAGGATTGCAGGAGCATTCTTAGTCGAGTACTAAATGTTCCTGAGTATTCCGGTCGAGTGAGGGGTAAATGATTTGGTGTGACGCCCTCTTCCTTGTATAAGCAACCAAAAAGAAAAAAATCCTAGCAATGAAGAAGTGATGAAAACATTGGAGGAACTTAAGGTGCAAGTCAGTGCATTGCAAAAGGATAAAGAGATGTGTGAGGCGTCTAAGCACAGTTCCGGGTTGAAAGATACTAGTGACAAAGCTAGTATCAATTGTGAAAATAAAATTCCTGAGGTAATTATAACACATATTTATCTTAATTAAATTAACACTTTTATTTTAATTAACCTTTACACACATTAACAATTATGCTTTCACTATTGCTTCAAGGCATTTCCTCTTGTCAGTTGTATTTGTCGTTACCGATTTATCGCATGGTTGGCAAAGAAAAAGTGTATAATAGAGCGGGAGAGTTACTTCACCATAATCCTCTCCCTCATAGATGTCTGAAAATGCCAGTTGATATTGTTGTAGATATGGGTGTGGCACTACCTATACCTGACACGGTTGCAGAGATAATATCGTTGGGAGAGGCTTTAGGCTCGTTTGTTGCATGACCGTCAGACCTCATTATTATAGATGATGAGGTAAGGTTAAAATCATTATGAATCTCTTAGAATTCAAATGTCAATTCGGAACCATTATGAAAATCATTCTGAACCTTACGTACATTTTTTTTGCAATATGGTAATTTTAGACTCCTACAAAACTCCCATCTAAAAGGCTTTTTCCGAAAAAAGAGTTTGTTGCATCACAAAAAGAGAGGTACATTTAAAGTGTTATTCTATGATATAGATTCAAAAGTTTTATGATTTTCTACTTTACCTAACTTATATGATTGTTTGGTTCCTTTTGCTCAAGCTTCACAAGTTCCTCCTGTTCAAGCTTCACAAGTTCCTCCTGCTCAAGCTTCAAAAGTTCCTCCTGCTCAAGCTTCAAAAGTTCCTCCTGCTCAAGCTTCACAACAGGTCAAGAGCAAAAAAAGGTTCCTGCAAGAAGAACTGCTGCAAGTCGCTTTCGGTCGTGTCTTGATACACTTGTGTCAGTATCAGATATGATGCAAGGTTGTATTCGTCAAATAGACTTGGACGAAGGTGTTTTTGGTTTTCCTCATTCGGAGATAATCGGAATAGAGGACATTAAGCAGATTCTCAAGCATCAAACGTTAGGCATCAGTGTTATGCATGCCTACATCTGGTACTCCGATTAATCTATTATTTATTTACTTGAACAATTTATTGGAACATTTCAATGAAAATAATCTAATGTCTATTATTTGTTTTTATTTAAGGTACTTGTATGACAAACTCATGTGCGGGTCGTAATTGTTAAACCGATTTTGTTTCCTTGCTTTCACTAGTGTCAATTGTACGACAATTGGTTTGAATGCGGATACAGTAAGATAATACTTAGTTGATAGATACATGGCATCCAATACAGAGACTTTGTTTTTTTTACCGTATAATACTGGACACAAGTAAGATTGTCATTCTAATTTCATTTTAATCTTTGTATCTTTTGCGTATAAGTTATCCATCTAAACTTTTGTTATATTTTACAGTGGACACTGGTTGTTGGTTGCCATTAATCCTACAAGAGAAATGGTCTATTATTTGAATTCAATGGAGTATGATTGGTCAATATATCCGAGTATGAAGGAAGTGGTTGATACGTAAGTGAGATTGTTCGAAAAATTCGTGTGTATTTGTATATTTAATTATTTTTGTGAGATTGTTCTAAATTTACGTTTTTCTTTTATAGATCTAATACTAGTGTACCGAGCACAAAGAGATTATCGAGTTGCACGGGCTAAAGCAAACACTATTCCATGGATCCATGTGCAGGTAATTAATTTAATTTTCACAATGTTACTTATTAGTGATGCTACTTGATAACACAAATTTGTTTGTCTATGTGTAGTGTCCTCGACAGAAAAATGGCATAGACTGCGGGTACTACGTTTTGAGGTTCATGAGAGAAATCATTCAATTGGATCAATTAGAGATTCCTAATCAGGTATGCATAGATTTATAACTTAGGATTTATTTTAATATCGTATATTATGCATATTATCGGATATTAACTAATTAATGCATATTTTGTTTTGTTATGTAGTACTTTGAAGAATTCGCGTGTCCTCATTTTACGGCCGCAAAAATTGGTGAAATTATGGAAGAATTGAGTGAATTTATTATAGAAAAACGGATAATTTAAGGTATAAATATGTTAATATTGTGGTATATATGTACATGACTTGTGGTGTAAATGAATTGGTTTGGAATGGATAGAAATGAATTGGTTTAACGTATATATATAGTTTCCGGTGATAAATACTGATAATATTAAGATTGTTTATATTGGTTTGAAATGAATTGGTTTATATAAATGATGAAATGGTTTGAAAAAATCGTTTGGAATGGTTTATAATAATGTGAATTATACTGGTAGAATTGTTTTATATTGGTATACTGCCTAAAAAAGGCATTTACAAGTTCTGCGTTTAAAATGGAAAAATGAGATGTTTTGAAAAAAATCATTAAAATTATAGGTACACTTTAGAGACCGATTTTTCTTAAAAGCGCTCTCTAAGGTCCACAATAGAAAGCGTTTTCTCCTAAAAGCGCACTCTAAAGTGATACAAAAAATAAAATAAAAATTATAGGTAACCTTTAGAAAGCGTTTTTCAAAAGCGCTCTCTAATGAGGGACCAAAGAAAACGTTTTTTTTCATAAAAGCGCTCTCTAAAGTAATGTAAAAATAATTATTAAAATTTTCAACATATACAATAGAAAGCGCTTTAAAAGCGATGTCTAATGGCATAGCTTAGAGAGCGTTTTTTAAGGAAAAAACATTTTATAAGGCCTACTTTGGAAAGCGTTTTTTCTTAAAAAACGCTCTCTATTTGAGACATTTTAAAGCGCTTTTTCCTTTAAAAAAATTGTTGTCTTTACCTAAGACATCACAACCTTTTACAGCGCTTTAAAGCGCTCTATAAGGTAAAAAACAATGCTCTCTAAGCCTTGTTTTTCCATAGTGTTAGAAAATATTGATGGGGGTTTTGAGTATTAACTACGAAAATAAAATAAAATGTTATGTCAATAATACGAAAGTGATCACGTTATGTATAGAATCCTCTATTTCTCTACTATTGATGTTCGATGTATTATATGAATGATATCGTCACTATAATCTCACGGTGAATTAACAAAACCGCTATAATCAATCTCTTGATGTATAGCTCACTAATCTATATTCAAAATTTTCGATTTTTAAAATTTATAAAACAGTTTTCTAAAACAGTTTTTATTACGATAAGTTACAAACGATTTTTGAGAGATGCATGTTGAAGCATTTCAAGTATTCAATAAGTTAGCCTTTCAAAGAAGATATACTTTTACTTTGGAAGATGGAGTTTATAAGCTTAAAGATGCTTCAACTTATTTAAAAATTAAGCATGCAACCCTTGTTAGCGAATAATATGATCTACAAAACCTCAAGGATTTATCCTAGTTAAGGGACCTAAAACATCCAAGTAAGTAGTGTTATTGGTATTCCCATGAACTAGAATTACGTAAATTTATGGATGAATAACGATCTAGACATGTGACACAATGAATTAATATCCATGAAACTCAGGTATCGAAGAAAGTTGATTTGCAATCTACTGAAATCATCACAAAGGAACACAAATGATTATTAAACATGTGACCATTTAGACAAAAACAAGTGGTATTACATAACACACCACTAAGAACCTTTTTTATTTGTAAAAGTACATGGTGTGGTATTTTCAACCCTTGCGTGCTTAATTATCTATATGTTTGATTCAATTTGATCATTGATGTTACTTTTGAATTTTATGTTTAGTTGATGCATTTTACCATTGAGTTGGTGTTTCTAATGCACTTGTGAGTTATTCAAAAAAATATTTTTATTTTAACGTTTCAATGCATGTTTGCATGCCCAAACATATATGCATCATAATTTGACATTTTGCTTACTTGAGTTGATTTTACAAAAACCTTGATTTGTTTCAAGACAATATTTTTTGAAACCATTGAATCCACACGTACTTTAATTGAATATGAGGACTGCGTATATTCACACCCTTTTTCATTAATGATTTGGTTTAAGGATAAGCTTAGAGTGTGAATACGGGTTTGATTGAACCGTATTTGATTTAACTTGTTATTCAATCCTTTCGAATTTAAGTGGGTTGGGTTAATCTTCCAATCCGTATCATGCATTTCTTATCCACTATGTGGAGTTTTTATTATACTTTCAGGTTTTAGAGATATATCTTCAGAAGCATTTTACGTCTGACTAAATGTTAAAATATTGTGGAGATATATCTCCGGACCTATTTAAACCTTAAATAGTTACAACATATTTCTCATAGCCCATTTGAATATTTTCGAAGATGAATCTACGATAATATTTCGGAGATACATCTCCGAAATGTATTAGAATATGTTTTTTTAATAACTCAGTGTGTATTTGTTTGTAGATGAATTATGACGCACGTTTCCGAATAAAATAACAGACATACAAAATAATATAGCAATCTAATAATAAAATATCGTATGACACAAAATCCAAAATGTAGTAACAATGTCAGGAAAAACGTACAAACTATATTATTGCAACAAAATAAATATAGACAACTACTAGGTATGTCTGACAATCCCTCATCTGCCTCCTTTGTTTGGTCTTCCTCCACAGTCATTAACCTTCCCGTCCTCGCGCGATGTCTGCGGTATAAAAATTATCATTGTGTCTCCGCAATAATGTGATCCAATACTAGCCTAATAACAGACCTTTATACCCTCGTCAATGTTTTTCCACGCCATCTCCACTATGTGACGACGCCTAGGCAAGACATCATCAGTGTGCTCAATCAGAGTTTGCTCCTCCTCTAAAATCTCCTAATGAGCTGGTCTAGGAGGATCTCTTGAAGAAGTCGACACCATATACATATGTGACACCTTGAAGAACCACCTGATGTATATGTCGACGTAGCTCTATTCATTCAGTACTATGGTAGCTCGAGTCTCATCTGGTACCAGATGACTCTAATAATCAACAAACATCTCATTTATCTGTATATGAGTCAATGCATGAGAATCATATACATCAGGATGTATGGGGATGGTATGTGTGTACCCGAACTGCCGCATGACGTGCTCGGGAAGATGAGGAACAATGATATATGATCTGTAGGCCATCCATCAGGAGTATAACGATATGTCATTAAATGGTCGCGTCTAACGGTGATCCACAATAGTTGAAGTGGATGTCCTTAGCAACCAAGTAGTCAAGATAAACTCTGAAAGGCTCGACCGTCTCGTTCCCTCTCAGGGGGATAAAGCACATGCACGGGGCATCTCCTCAGTGTACTCATCCTAACTCGTACAACCAGCGATGTGCGGGAAGTTCTAGAGGATCCAAGCCTAAAATGGAAAAAATCAACATTCAGGGATCAAGAATTATCGCAAATATGAAATGAAAAAGATAAAAAAAAATTCAAGGATAAAAAATTATTACCACCAGTAGTGTCTTGCTTCCTGTGACCTATTTCGTCGTCCACTGACATCCATCTCTCAACTTCTAATACAAGTAGGCCAAGCAAGTTGTCCCCCAGTTATACTCATGAATCTGTGTGAGATCCAAGAAGTATCGGAGGTATGCAATGTCAGTATAAGTGGCACTCGTGTCCACAAAAATCGCAATGTCAACTAAAAATAGAAAATATGCCCTCAAAGCATGAGTCTTGTGTAAGGCCACCTGCTCGGCATGACCATCAGCCTGCTCTCCAACAACAAACTCATCATCAAATAACCTTTTCATGACCGAAAATCTAACATGAGCACCCATGGTCCTATCCACCTCCTCAAACACCTTCCTTGGATCAACCCCTAGATGTCTCATCATCATATCGATTGGCTCGTCTCTGGTCATCCTACCATGATGGAGGAATATCGCCTTAATCGGAAGATGCAACAAAGACGAGACATCGTCCAAGGTGATAGACATCTCACCATGCGGGAGATGAAAAGAAGACGTCTCAGAATGTCATCTCTCCACGAATGCATTAAGTATCCCGTGGTTGACCAGAGTGTAACCGGTTAAGCACGAGTCACTCAACCCAAAAGCGGTCAGAATCGATTGAAACCATTGCTCATCTGGCTGATGCAATGCTAAAATTTCCCTCCCATGGTTTAGAAACTTCTAGGGATCACGCACCTGCGAATTTGCTGAAATAATCAATGTCAATAAGAATAAATGCTAGAAGGGGGAACTTCTCTATCCATCACAAAAAGTTGGATAGTATACCTTCCAACAATCAACTCATGCTATATCATTTTATTATATTTAATTATTTAGTTAATAGTATAGATTTTGTAGATTTTCAATGCAATTTACTCTAATTTATGTTATGGGTAACTCTATCCAAAATTTTGAGATGGGTAGATAAGAACTCATCATGTTAGAAATAATCAATGTCAGCAATTTAAATTAATGTAAACAAATAAACAAAAAATTAGACTAATGTTATCTCTCTGTCCCAAATATGTCTAATTGTGTGGTCCAGATACAGAGGAAGTAAGGACATATCAGATGGACCCTTTTGAAAGCCTCTGGCTTGATGTCAGCAACCTCATCCTTCGTAGGTGGCACCGGTGCATCAGAATCATCAGCAGCCTTGCCCTCTAGAGGTGACACCAGATCAACAGGAGGTGGCAGAGGCGCATCCCGATGCCTGTGGGAGGATACGGGAAGTGACGCGTCATCTGGTGCATCCCGTCTCCTGCGGGAAGAAGAAGAAGAAGAATGTGGAGTGGTCTGAGATGTAGATGGAGTATCATGAGGTGAAGATCGAGCCCCAGAAATGGAGTTCGTCCCAGGAGTGGACTGAGCTCCTATCGAACGAATGTGTGCTGGGAAACCTCTTCGAGTCTAAATCGTTCAGCTCTGTTAGTCATTATGTCTACAAGGTAAAATTAGAGTATAATGAATTTACGCAAAAGAACAACACGTACAAGAAAATTATAAAACAAAAATAAAGACAAACTTTGAGAAAATTTCAGAAATATATCTACAGGAAAATTCTGAAGATGTATATCTGGAATTTTCCAAAGTACATGAAACATTGAATTTTTTTGGAGATGTATCTTCGGAATTTTCTGAAACTCGGAGGTCACGACAATGACGTCTTCTTCTATTCATAGAGTGGAAAAAAAGTCTTGATCGTCCATTTGTGCCAACAAACAATACATGCACTTACTCTAAACCATGTTTCATATGATTTATATACATTTCGACCGCTATCAATGAATTCAAAAACTCGTTTACAACAAAACTCAAATATTTACCAAAACTCGAAAAACTTACCCGAAATTTATGATTTGAAAGATGTTGAATGATGAAATGGATGATGCTCGATAATTACTTGAGCTTCGGATGGATGAAATATAATTTGGTGAAGTTGGAGAAAATTGGGAATGAGAGAGTGGAAGAGTTTTATGGATGAAAATGAAAAACGAGGGAGGAGAAGAGTTTGACGCGATAATTACCTCCAAAATGTTTTGAAGATATATCTCAGGAATATTTCAACGTTCACTTAAGTTTTGATGTATCCTGGGATATATCTCCGAAATATTTTAATATTCAATTGAATTTTGATGCATCTGAAAATATATCTCTGAAATCAAAAAGTATATGTAAAAAGTTAGATGGTACGGAAGAAATAATAAATAAAAAAATCCACTTTTTAACTTTTTGCTCTTTTTAAGAATGTTATGGAATGGAATAACTTAAAACAAACCCCACATTCGGTGTATAATTTCCATTGTTAATTGTTTATTATGGAACAGAGCCGTAGCTTGTTTGAGTACTTTACTTAACATAAAACTTAAAAGCTTCACGAATCAAAACTTGTAGCAAAAGTACAACAACATGATGGCGTGAAATAACCCCTCTCTGTCCCAATCAGTTTTTTAACATTAGAAACTGAAAAGCCATTGGCATGCCTCGTTGCCTTCTCCCTAAAAGTGCTTAATTACTTGAAGCACTTGCACATTACTATTTCCGTTTCATCAACCAACCATGTCATCTTCCAAAATTCTGAAAATTGGCATTGTTGGGTTTGGTACATTTGGTCAATTTCTGGCAAATACAATGATCAAACAAGGCCATACTCTAACTGCAACTTCAAGAACAGATTACTCTCAACTCTGTCTTCAAATGGGTATCCATTTCTTCAGGTAAGAAATAAAAAACATCCTTGTATAGAAAACATAAAACCTATTTCATGTCATGATGCATGTGTCAAACTCTCTGCAGGGATGTTAAAGCATTACTTGAGGCTGACATGGATGTCATACTGTTATGCACATCTATTTCTTCGCTGTCCGAGGTTGTCGGGTCAATGCCACTCACTTGTCTCAAACGTCCGACGCTTTTTGTCGATGTTCTTTCCGTTAAAGAGCATCCAAGGAACCTTCTTTTAAGAGTAAGCAGTTACGTTACATCTATCTACGACAGACATAACAGTTTTGATTGTTTGTTTCATTCGGATGATTGATCTAGTTTTTGTTTTGTGTATTTAAGGTGGTGCCAGAGGAGTTAGACATACTCTGCACACACCCAATGTTTGGACCAGTGAGTGGGAAAAATGGGTGGCAAAATCTGACTTTCATGTATGACAGAGTTCGAATAAAGGATGAAGCTACCTGCTCTAAATATCTCCAAATTTTTTCAAGTGAGGTAAGTTAATAGCTGTCATCAATGACAAAAAGCTTCACTTTCACATTAGGCCAACTTTAATTAGTTTAGTGCTCAGAATTATTAGATCAAGAAAATGTTAAATCATAAGGTGATAAACTTTATATGGCCATTATCGAAAATAAACTTATAGTAAGTAATCTTCAATTCTTGTCTGGAGCAGACTCTGTAACTCACAAGTTTGGACTACCACTGCTTGATTTTTCAAGGAAAAAAAAAAGCACAAAAATCAATTGTGAATGGCTAATATATATATGAATTGTATTAAAGGTGGATCTATTTTGCAATATTGTGTTATTAAGGGTTGCAAGATGGTAGAAATGTCATGTGAGGAACATGATAGAGCAGCTGCAAAGAGCCAATTTATTACACACACAATAGGCAGGTATGAAGATTCCTACATATCTTTCTAACCAACCACACACATTTACACACTCACTGACTGATTTTTCGGTGCCTTCTTTACAAGGACATTGGCAGAAATGGATATTGGACCTACACCTATTGACACCAAGGGCTTTCAGGCACTTGTTCAGTTGGTAAACACTTTTCAACATAATCTTCTTTCAAACCTTTCCCTACTTCCTTCTAATGCTCCCTCTTTTCCGTTTTAACCTCAAAAAGATCAATTATATAGCATATGCTGTCATGTAACATAAAAAAAAATTGATTGCAGAAAGAACCCGTCATGGGATGCAGTTTTGATCTGTATAGTGGATTATTTGTGCACAACAGATTTGCCAGACAAGAGGTAAGGACATGCCAGCAAAATGCTTTATTTTCAAAAATAAAAATCTTGAAGCCTTAAACCAGGTGACTCAAGACAGACTCATGAATTACAAAATATATGCAGCTGGAAAACCTTGAACATGCCCTACATAAAGTCAAAGAGATGCTGGTCCAAAGGATGGATGAAGGACAGAACTCAGAAAGAACTGAAAGTTGATGCATATTATGTTTTATGATGAAGACATATGGACAAACTATTTATTTCAAATTACTTCTTGTAATCCCTGCCACATAAATTACTTTCAGTTTTCTTGACTTGTTTCTGTATCTAAGTTTGGCCACAAAACATAAATATGTCCAATTACATGTAATAATGATGTTCTGCATTCTCTTTCATTGAATATATAGTAATTTCAAGACATCAAGTCAAATTTCAACTACTTCCTCCATAACCAATAATTTGACCAGTCCTTCTGTTGATGAAAAAATTGTCAATTTTTAAAGATTGTCTTTGCGTGACTTGACATAGAGATACAAGATTGAGCCTGATCCTCCTTAGTGGAATTGGTTACAAAGATCTACATACAACTCTATCAAAAACCAAACCAAAATTTAGTAAAAAACCAAAAGCAACTCAATTTAATGCTCCAACATGCCATCCTTCATTCTTTTAACATATCATCTGATCCTTTTCTCGTATCATGATATTACCATACCTCCTAAGGCAGGTTTACAAAATCATGTTTTACCCTTTGAAAAATGTTTTATTAAACTTTTTGTATGATTTGGAAACCTTGAGTGTTATGAATTGAATTCATTTCTAATTCGAGGAATCAGGGTTCATCTTTCAAACACAAGCTTTTTCTTGTCAGTGTTATAATGCTATTAAAAATTTAAAACCTTTGGGGTCCATTCTTAATCTTTATGATGCTTAGTGCCTCTCGTTTGAATCTATGGTAACTTGGTAGGTCAACTTGCACAGAATTGAGTGTCTACTGTCCTAACACCTCACTGGATTGAATTATCGCTGCTTTGATTAGGGTATTAAGGAACTTCACTGGATTGAAGCAATGAAGTAGAAGATTGAATCCATATAAAAGAATAAGACATGGTCCCTTGTTACCTTGCCTAACAAGGCAAAAGTAGTTAGAGTCAAATGGATCTTCAAGATGAAATTGAATGCAGAAGAAGCATTGGAGAAACAAAAAGCACGATTAGTTGCTAAAGACTACTCACAAGAGCATGGAATCGACTATGGAGAGGTGTATGCCTCAGTTAAATGAATGAAGAGGGTAACTGTAATGTCCCAGACTGCCTTCAGGATTACCGACTCACTCCACAAAAAAAATATATGCAAAGGAGATATTGGAATGGAGAATTGTCAACCTATGAAGACACCAATGGTGTCCGGGACCACAAAGATGATGCAGGGACAATCGTATGTGAGACAACTTTCAAACAAATGATTGGCAGCTGAATGTATATAACATCTACACGACCAAACTTAGCATATGTGTTTAGTATCATTAGTCGTTATATGAGAAAGCCAACAAATGAATATAATATTGATGTTCGGTTTTACTTCCTAAGAGAGTTGGTGGCAAATGGAGTTTGAATTTTGTGAAACTAAATATCATATTTGATGACAAAGTCTCTACCAACAAAAACGTTCCTCAATTTCATAAATTTTTTGGAGTTTAAAGAAAAAAAGTTGACACTAAGTTCCTAACAATTTACAAAGAGAGATTTAAAGTCTAAAGTTATTAAACAAATGAATATAATATTATAATAAACTTGAAACAATTTACCTCAATTCTTTTTTGAGGTGATGCATCTTCACATGCAGCACCTTATGCAAGAGTATTCTTTCTTGAGGTGATGCATCTTCACATGCAGCACTTTATGCAAGAGTAGTTTATTGAGGTAGTCCATATTTTTGTCAATTTGAGAATTTCAATTTTGATTATTTTCTGAATTCCAATATTTGTTAAGATTAATAACAATTAGGTATAAAAAACAAATTCAGAAAGTAATGAAAATTAAAATTCTCAAATTGACTAAAACATGTACCACCTCAAAAAACTACCCTTGCAGAAGTTGCTGTATGTGAAGATGTATCATCTCAAAAAAGAATTGAGGTAAATTGTTTCAAGTTTGATTATATCCATTAGCTTAATTACTTTAGACTTTGACTTTAAATCTCCCTTTATAAGTTGTTAGAAACTTAATGTGAAATCTTCTCTTTGAACTCGGTAAAAAAATTCTGAAAAAGGAACGCTTTTGTCAGCAGAGGCTTTGTCATCAAATTTGCAAATACTTAGTTCCACAAAATTCAACTTTAATGACTCCATTTGCTACCAACTCTCTTAGGAAGTAAAATTGAACATCAATATGTTTGCTTTCTTTCTTGTAACAATGGATTCTTTAACAAGTTTATTGTTGAGCTATTGATAGAATAGATCACAGTACCTCTCATAAACACATCCAAACTGCTATGTAATCCTTCTAAGTTACATAGTTTGACTTGAACATCATGCTGCTGTTACAAATTCTGCTTCTGTGTTGGAGAGAGTAACTAAAGACGGTTTATTCGATAACCAGGAAACTATCTCTCCTTCGAGCATGAACACATAACATGATGTTTTCCTTCTATCATCCAAATCTCTAGCATAATCACTATTTGTTAAACAATCAAGTCAGGAGTAGCTCCTTTATACATGACACCAGAGTATAATGTTTTCTTGATGTACCTCATGATTCCCTTGGCAGCTTGTAGATGCAAATTTGTTGGCTTACTCATAAAACGACTACTGATACTAACCACATATGCTAAGTCAGGTCATGTGGATGTTAAATACATCAAACTGCCAACCATTTGTTTGAAAGTTACCTCACATATGGTTGTCCCTGCATCATCTTTGTGTAACTTGGTCCCAGACACCATTGATGTCTTCACAGCTTGACAATTCTCCATTCCAAACTTCTCCAATATCTCCTTTGCATATTTCTTTTGACACATGAAGTTGCCATAAGTTTTTTGAGTAACTTCTATTTCAAGGAAGTACCTTATCGGTCCCAAACCAATCATCTCAAAAGTGTTCATCATGGCCATCTTGAAGTCTTCAAGCATCACTGCATTGTCACTTATGTAGATTAAATCATCAACATACACACTCACAATAAGTAGATTGCCTGCATTACTCCACTTAGTGAAGAGTGTCTGCTTACTTTGACACTTTTCAAAACCTTCCTGCACAAAATATTTCTCTATCTTGCTAAACCAAGCTCTGGGTGCTTGGTTTAGCCAGTACAGTGCCTTGTGCAACTTGAGTTAAAATGTTTATTTGATATGGGATTAACTAAGCTGTTTGTTCAAAAACAACTATAGTTCTAAGACTTGTTATTCATTTTCATGTCGGAGTTACATATATAGAAGATACGGCAACAACAACAGCAAATCATCTCCAGTGAACATGTTCATAAATCAAAATAAACACAAAGACATGGTTCCAACTAAAAACTCAAGTGACACTCTGAGACTAACTAAAATTCCAACTAAAAACTCAAAAAGAAAAAACAGAAAATTGAAATTAAAATGCATACTTTTAATCCATATGCTAATTGAGTGATTCCTGAAGATCAGAGGGAAACACTTCAATACAATAGCCAAAGATAAATGCTTATCAATCTCAACACAGCACTTATGCAAATTCTTCACAATCTCAAGCTCCAATTCCTTATCATCTTGAACCACTTGTTCAGCTTCCCCCCAAATAAACAACTATAGCATGCATCAACTTCTCCCACACTTTCCCTTTCTCTTTCCCTATCCCAACGATTCACCAATAGCCGTTGCATCATAAATCGTTGAAGTTATCAATTCCTCATCAATCTTCTTCACCTCCTCCGTGATAATTAACAATTCATCAAATAGAAAATCAATTAAAGGACAGATGATGACAAAACACCAAAGTTATATTGAATACAGAAAAGTAATTCAGAAAATGCTCTGATACAAGATACATAATAACATGTAACATATCTCAATTTTGCATCATCAAAATGGGCAATGAGAGAAAATAAAGTGTTAAAATTTGGAAGAGGAAATCAGCAGAGCAAGTAAAAGCACATTGCTCCTTTTTATCAACTAAGTGAGCAAATAGTACCTAGACGGATTATGGTTGCTTTATATCCTAATCTAAATGCATTACATCTAGAAGAATTATGGTTGCCATATTACAAAGGAAGTTTGGAGCTAGTAAAAAGCACATTGCTCCTTTTTATCAACTAAAAGTAAATGCTACAAAACTAAAGAATTTTTGGAAAACTAGATTTTGACTGAGATACAATGCCTAAAACCTATTGACTATCACATTCAACTCCAATGTCATCATCAATGTCCTCATCAGAACTACAAGTGTTGTCCATGATATTGACTTGCGATTGTTGAAACTTGTTTATAGCATCTCTAGCTTCAGAAACCAATGCATCTTTTGCTGCTTTAACAACATTCTTTTTCTGAATGTGGTTTCCTTCTCCGACTACGGAATTTTTCGTCCGTGTAGATGCTGCTCTTCTCTTAAGTTCCCTAAATCTTAATTGATTGACGTATTTTTCATGTTGCACCTTGTTCTTTACTTGCTTTAGCACAGGTGGACTAGCAAGATCTTGAACGCCTGATGAGCCACTAAATCTAGAAAGAGACTTGTGAGTTGAAAATGATGATGATCGATCAGTAAAATTACGTAGAAACCCATGATTTTCATTTTGCTGCTTTGGAGTACAAAGTGCTTGATTAGGCTGGAAATCATTTGTAGAAAAATCAATATTGGGTTCAAGAACAGAAAATATGTCTCCATTATGGACTTGATCCACTTTAAGATGGCGCTGTAACATATTCTCAATAGTCTTCTGGGTAACAATGCTTTTTTGTTTGAGAATATTTGATTTAGCAACCTTTTTTTCAGTAGGTTTGAGAAGTTTACTTGCAGATATTGATAATTGATGAAGAGGCGAAGAGTTAATTGTCTTTGACCTTGATCTAGGCAGACATGGAGGTGGTGTTTGGAAGTCACCGTGAACCCTATCGAAACAATCTTGTTTAGACTTCCCAGGCACCTACAACAGATTTCGTACAGCAATTTCAGTTACCAAAATAATTTAGCACATGTAGACTTCTACGGCAATCAATTAACCATGAACAAATTATAATTTTACACTTTTTGTTGTAATGGTTACAAATAACAATCACGAACCAGTTATCTCAAAGGCACAAGTAAAAGCTTAAATTAAGTTGCGAAAGATTTAGCAAATATACCACAAAAGAAAACTTTTTAACAACAACACCATACAAAAATACAGTTTACATCCCAATCATATGGCAGCTAATACTTGAACTAAAACTGCGATCTTTACATAGAGAAAGAGATGGAAAGCAAACCAGTTTAGATACTTTCTTCCAGAAATCGGGACTAGGATTTGCAGTAAAGTAAGCTGTTTGCAGTGCCAATTCTTGTTCCTTAGTCCACCCTTCAGCAGCTTCAACTCCACCTTGCTTTCTTTTCCCTCTCACTCCAGATTCAACTTGTTCCTTCGGACTCTCTTCCACTATTGCATCGGCACCGTGCTTTCTCCTCCCTTTTCCCCCATCTTCAGCCCCAATTCCCTCATCACCACTACTTTCCTTGGTTTTCCCTTGCTTCACACTTGTCGAATCACCGGAACGAAATTCGCTAAGTTGGACATCGATTTTCTCCTCATTCAGATGAGCTTTACCATTGGAGAATCTAGCAGATCGTCTGAGGCAGGGAACTTCATCGTTCGACCTGGGTGTTTTCCTTACCCTAGTGGCGCGGGTTCTTGATTGGATGGAAGATTTTTTTGTGGATTTAGCTTTGGGGGTGGTGGGATTGTTGTTCTCGTGGAGGAGAATGAGCCTCGGTGATCTTCGCGGTGTGGATGGTGAGTAGGCGACGGTGGGGTTTCTGTTTGGCATTTTCTCAAACACTTGATGGGGTTGATTCTACAGGGTACAAACAAAATAGCTTGCTTTTTTTTGAGAGGGAAGATGGTGAATTCAAACTTGTGTTGTGATTGTGATGAATGATTCAAATTTGCATCAACAGAAAGCAAATGAATTGTGATGATGAAACATTCAACGGTTGAGATTTAAACTTGACGAAGGTATTGCATACCATTAAAACTTTTTCTTTTTTTTTAAATTCTAGTTTTTCAAATTTTCAAAATTAAACTCACCATCTAAAATCCTCCACCCTACTGCAATTTTGAATGGGTTCACATTTATTTCATACCATCACCATATGGTGAGAGTATATATCCTTTATATGAAACTCGTGATTCACATTATCAAACATGGAACTTGTTGGAAAATTTGAGAGAGCCGAAAATGCCAACGAATTAAAGTTAGGATCTAAGAAATATTGACAACATATATTCATCTAATATTTTCTTATTTTTTAATTAATGTGGGATTCAATCCCTCTTGACACTTGAATTTCAACAATTTTTCCCACAAATTTGAGTCGCCTACATCACTAGCATGATCAATTTAATAGGATCTTACTTTCGTTCCCCATTGGGTCTAACCTAGTTATAATATCACTTGTTAGAACAACAATAAATATAAAAGATTAATAATAACAAAATAAAAGACAATAAACATGATCGATCTTTATTAACGTAGTTCGATCAAATGTGTCTACCTATGTTATTATAGAGCATATATAACTCATTTATTTATGTCTAATAATTAGGGTTCATTAGGGTTATAGTTGTGGAAACGTAAACCTTCTATTTCACTTATCACTCTCTCTAAATTATTTATTCATTTTCTCTCATTTTAATTTAGTCCGATTGAGAAAGTCTTTGTGTTTGGTGAGAAGTTTGTATTTTAGAAAGAGTGTTATTGTAAATTCACCATGAATTGTTTTTCTCTTTGTGTTTGGTGAGAAGTTTGTATTTTAGAAAGAGTGTTATTGTAAATTCACCATGAATTGTTTTTCTCTTAGTTGAATAACTTATCCTTAATGGATGTTTGTTTGGGTTCAAAACTTAAATCTGTTAAAAGTTTTGTTTGGGGATTTAGGTTCTTAATTCCTTGTTTTGGTTCGTAAGCTCATGCCTTTTAAAAGCTTACTTCGGTTTAAGATTAGTCTGGTTCAAAATCTTAGCTTGGTTTGTGGCCGCTTACTCAAAACCTCGGTTCCGTTTGGAGGAAAACCTTTTAAAAAATCTGGTTTGGTTTGAGATATGTCTGTAGAAATCTTAGTTTATCTTGGAGACTAACCGCTTCAAGTTAGTGTTTGGAAGGAAGACTAATTGCTTCAATTCATTGTTTCGAATGTCGCTTCAGTCTACTGTTCTTTATTTGGTTAACCCATGACTAGATGCCCTTTTCACCACAATTAAAATTCTAATTATGGTAAAAAGTGGTCAGTCATCACTTTTCACCACGGTTGGAATTTCAACTGTGGTAAAAAAGTGGCTTAAAATGAAAATAAAAGAAACACACTTAATTGAGTTGGTTTTACTACGACGGATAATTTGGGCGATGTAATAGTTCATTACGAAATGTATATTTTGTAGTAGTGCAAGTATTAATGAGCCTGAGAACACGAGAGTTGTCATGAGCTTTTTCATCTTTATCTTTTGGCCTTTCACTCTCAGGCTTCAGGGATTGTATGTCATCTTCTGATATTACCTTTGGGGTGTTCATCTTTTTATGACTACTTTACAAGTTTTATCATCCATAGACTTGAGAAAATCAATCATGTGAGCTTTTCAATAATCATAGTTTGTGTCATCTAGAATAGATGGCCGATTTACAAATCCTTATTTTTAGCATTGTCCATTTTGAATATAATATATAGAACCCCTACGCAACCAAAACAGGATACCTACTCTAATGCTAAGAAAATGCTTTCTGGATATCAAGATGCCATACACAAGGTTGTAACAATGTGTATGGCTAGTGTAATGTGTAATCAATAAAATAAATGCAGTAAGTAAAATAACATGATAATTGGTAACCCATTTCAATACAAAGCCATTTATATATGGATGACGTTTATCCAATGAAAGGAAATTCACTATTAATAGTCACATGTACAAATTGATCTTATTTGAACTCTCCTAATTCAAAGTCTCTTTTCCTAATTATACAAGTGAATTACTACGCAGGACTCTCCTTGAATATGAGACTCCTCTCCATTTCACTCATATACTTTCCTTAGTGTTTGGAAAGTTACAAGTGTTTATGGATGATGAAACGAAATTACGACTCAAATACTATATTCCCTTAACATATGAATGAGACTCGAAAATAGAGTATTACACAAAACAAAACAAAAAACACACAACAAAAAACTTAAAACAAATAAACATGTCTAGCTTGATTGTGCAAGGTTTGAGTCTTCACAATGGAGATTGCCTCCATAAATAGCAACAAGGTCCATCTTAAAGAGCCCATTAGGGATTTTGTCTTGAATGCAGATGAACTTCCCAAAGCGCAAGAAACCAATCTTCAATTATTTACCATACCAAAAATAATAAGATACCAGTGCTCCCGCACGAGTAAAATCATTTGATATGATATAAAAAATATTTAAATGTATATGTAAATTGGATACGATATAAAATATATTTATATATGTATTTAAATTTAAAATTAACTATTAATTTTAAAATGAACAATGATTATGTAAAATCAATTAAATTAAAATATAAAGAAACAATGGACCCGTGAGATGAAAAAAATTAATATTTAAAAATAAGAATTTTATCTTTTAAATTAAGATATTTTTTTATTAAAATAAAATATGTATTGTATTTATAGTGATCCGTGAAATAAAAAGTTTATTTGATACAATATAAAATGTATTTATATACAAATGTAAACTTAAAATTATTTATTTAATTGTAAAATAAAAAATAATTATACAATTTCAATTGTATTAAATAATGATGCAAAAAAAAGACTCATGACATGAGGAAAGACAAAAAAGTTTGATGCAATAATGACCCGTGAAATAAAAATATTATTTGATGTATATAAATGCAAAATTTAAAATGATTTACTTTATTATAAAATGAACAATAATTATACACTTTTAATTCTATTAAATAATTATTAAAAAAATAAAAAAAAAATCGTGAAATGAAAAAAGGAAAAAGTTGATATTTAAAAATAATAATTTTCTCTCTTATATTAAGATAATGATTGATTAAAATAAAATAAATATTGTGTGATAGTGATTCGTGAGATAAATATATAGTGTTATTTTATTAAATAAAAAAATATGTATGTTCCCGATAATGGCCCGTAAATATTTTTTTGACATTTGAAAATAACAATTTTATCCTTCGAATTAAAATATTTGTTAATTAAAAAATATATGTATATTGTTGATAGTTGCCCGTAAAAAAATTGAAATTTTGACATTTAAAAATAATTTTTTTATCGCAAATAATAAAAATAATTAATTAAAATAAAATGGATATTTTTCTAATAATAATTTGTGAGATAGAAAATTAATTGTATGTCTGACTCATTATTAAAGTGAGACAAATCTTTTACTCCACTAAAAACACAAGAGAGGGAAAAAGAAAAATAAAGATATGTGAAAATAGAGATTTGATTGAACTATGCTAAATTAGTGTAACTTTAATTTTTAATTTTTATGAGGACCATTTTATAAATACTTGAAAAAGTCTGAATAAAAATTATACTCACTCCATCTCATAAAAAATGTCCTATTTGAGCAATGTGCGGTTCTTAAGAAAATGATTGGATGGTTGCTTAAACAACTGTAAAAAATAATGAACATAAGTCGTTTTTCATATGATTAGCACATTGAAACAATGTAGAAAACAATGAGACAACAATCAGAGAAAAATAACCAAGAATAACAGATGAAAATATTAGTAGCACATTGAGCCAATCACATGAATATAAGATTGTCAACAAAGACAGCAAACATAACCAACATTGAATAACATAAAGATAAAAAGAGGTTAGTTCAAAGTTAACCAACATTGAATAGCACAAACTTAACCAACATAAACAACTTAAACTAAAAACTATTTTTCTATTTTTCATAAAACAAAAAATCATCAAGAAAATATAAAATGGGTTAGCACAAAGATAGAAAGAGGTTAGCACAAAGTTAACTAACATTGAATAACACAAACTTAGCCAAGATAAACAACTTGAACAAAAAAAAAACAATTTTTCTGCTTTTCATAAAACAACAAATCATTAAGAAAATATAAAATGCTCTATGAACATACACGGCCAGCAAGAAAATATTTAAGAAAATTAAGTCTTCTACTTTTCAAAGGTGATATAACAGCCAACAACTATAAATTAAAAAGCCTATATGAACATAGATTTTTCAAAACTAAAAAATTGGCCAAAACGCGTTTTAAATTTACAAAGATTTAAAAATAACACAATGGCCAACTGTTTTACTCTAAAGCAAAAAAACACATAAAAAACCCAGCATCATAAAGCGAAGAACAACAACATGAAGCGATGATGAATATGAAGAAAAACAAAGGCTTTTAAAAATATCATCACATTTTGTCAAAAACTGTTTGTTGAAACATAATGACATTAAAAAGGTGTTTTTGAAAACAGGAAATGGCTTTATGTTGAAGAAGGATAAACACATATAAAAACCGTTTCTTGTAACGGTTGTCACAATACGAACATAAATGTTGAAGAAACTAAAATGAAATCTTCGATTTACCTGATATTTCCGCAGAGTAAAATCTTGAATAGAGAAGTGAGCCGAACCTTGGCATTGTAATGAAAAAGAAATGTTAGAATGTTCAACTTGAAGAAACACTAAAGTGAATGTGAAATCCATGAACATAAAGCAAGGTTGAAGGAGCATACCGGATTTTTCAGTTTGGAAATTGTTTGTGTTTTCCACCACTCAAAGTTATGGAGTAGGTGAAATGAGATTTTAGCTTGGAGTTGTAAGAAACTTTTCAAAGACACGTGGTTGTGTGTTGTTGCTAGGGGGAAAAGATGGAGTAATGAATTTGTGAATTACTGTTGAGTCCTTAAAGTAGTGTAATTGTTTTTTTAGAAAAGGATAATATTGGTAGTTTGGGCAATTTATTAGTAATTGTTTGATAGTAGATTTTATATCAACATAAGTATGTTCCAAGTAGCATAAGACATACACAGACACAACTATAAAAGGTTAAACAAACACTATTATAAAATGTGTACACAAAAAATAAACATCATTTCTCCATCCTTCATATTTTTTTCTTTGTTGCGGTCCCTTTTGTAGTTGTGACACAAAATCTTCAATTTCCAAATGTTTGATCCTCATAAGGTGAAAACATAAATGAAAGTTGAATATAGAATGAGAGATGAATATTATGATGATTTTAGGTGAAGGAACATGAAATGATACATACTTGAGACCCATTAATAGAACCTTTATCAGAGACAAATTAACAAGCTCGTCAATATCCTGAGACCAATACAAAGAATGCATCAAAAGTGAAATAAACTGAAGGGTCATATACATAAAGTAAGCAACATGCATTATGCTTAATCCTCTATTTCTATAATATGCATCAAACAACATGCTTTATGTTTCTCGATAATGGACATTTATTTATCTAATTACTTTAGAATTCAGTTGTTGACCATACCGTTTCTAGATAATGTACATTTATTTTTATTTATTTATATGATAACTTTCTCAATTTCATATTTCATTACTACTAAATAACTACAATAATAATTTTCAACATTTATGTAAAGTGACACAAACTCTTCCACTCCTATGAACTTAATTGCAGCTCTATCATATGCACCGAGGAAAAAACCAATACATACATGTTTATTTAATTGTAAGAACCAACCTTATGCATGAATGAATGAAACTTTATTTAAATGAAATTAATAATGACTCACCAAGCAGCTTGATAAGAAGTTTTCCACAACTATATTCTAGATCTAGGGTTATTACAAAAATTAACACAAAACTAGAATGTAAATGAAAATAAGCTCTTGATTCATTACTTGCCTCTTGTCCAAAGACAATTAGTTTAAATACAAGCAAAACCCTAATGGGTCAAACACCAAATAAAAGGGCTAAGTCCAATACAATAACTAGTAAAGAGAATATAAATTAATAATAATAATTAATTCAATTCATAATTCTCCATCCATTTGGGTTTGCTCCTAATTCGTGTGGGCCTTGTATCAGTACTCACCGGCCCAAAAACATTCTTATCCTCAAGTGGAGGGTGGTAGGGAAAAGGCGCTGCATGTGGCGATTGAAGCAAGTGGCCCATGGTGTCGGCCCGTTAGCACATGCAGAAGCTTGAATAGGTGGCAAATGAGAGGGAGTCACATGCGGAACAGGTGGAGGGTGGTAGGGAAAAGGCATTGCATGTGAAACAACTGGCAAGGGTTGAGAAGAGTGTGGAACAGGTGGAGGGTGGTAGGGAAAAGGCGCTGCATGTGAAACAGCTGGCAAGGGTTGAGAAGAGTGTGGTACAGTTGGGTCACACGCTTCTGAGTTGGGAAAAGGAACATTATGAGAAGGCGTGTGAGGAGCTGTGAAGTTATCTCGTTGGGTATTGTGCAACGATTCAGATTGAATATTGAGGGGCCCAATGGAATCTAACGGAGCTGGAGAAGAGAGAGGGTAGCCGTTGGAAAGTGATAAGTCAGAAAGTAGCTGGCTTTGGTCCTTCACATCAATACTTTGCTTTAACTGAGGCATAGTTTCCGATGCACGCTTAATCACATCCACTTTTTTCTCTAAGTTAAGCATTTCACTTTCATTTTCATTCACAACCAAATATTTTCAAACTCTCTCATATGCTTCTCTGTACGTTTTATCCCCCACAAAGTTCTCCTCTAAATTCTTTTGTAAACCTTGTGTTGTGTTGTGCTTGTTTGGTGTTTCCTCTCTTTGTGTAACAACATCTCCAACCGATGGTGAAGCAAGCCCTTGAGGGAGGTGTGTTGAATGCGAATCCGAAAGGATGGTGGTCTCTGTAAGTGATGAATCCATAGGTATTTCGTCAGGAGCTTCATACTCAAGAGGAATTGAAGAGGTGTGTGAAGAAAGGTCGGAACCGATGAAGGATTTGAGTTGCGATACGTGGAAAACCGGATGGACCTTTGAAGAGTAAGGAAGTTCGAATTTGTACGCCACTTTTCCGATCTGTTGCAAGACTTTGAAAGGGCCAAAAAATCGTTTTGCGAGTTTTTGTGATGAACGACTCTGAACGGAGGTTTGCCGGTATGGTTGAAGACGAAGCAAAACCATATCACCGACTTCGAAGGTACATGTTTGTCTTTTTTTATATTGGCTTGATTTTCCATCCTTTTCTGACTCTGACTCAAGTTATGTTGCAATGTTTGCAAGATTTCATCGCGTTGACGGAGAGAGGTATCCACATCTGACACTGAGGAGGAGCTCGTGATGTATTGAGGTAATGCTGGAGGTGATCTGCCATAAAGGGCTTCAAATGGCGTCATACCGAGCGAGCTATGGAGAGAGGTATTGTGCCAAAACTCGGCTAAATGTAAATATTTGAACCACTGTTTGGGTTGTTCGCTTGTAAAACACCTTAGATAAGCTTCGAGACATCGATTGACAACCTCTATTTTTCCATCTGTTCCAGGGTGATACGCGGTGCTGTACTTCAAGGATGTACCTTGTGCTTTGAAGATTTCTTTCCAGAAGGTAATGAGGAAGAGGGGATCACAGTCTGAGATGATAGACTTGGGTGTTCCGTGTAACCGACAAATCTCCACAGAGAAGCGTAAGGCAAGGTCTTTGGCAGAGAACTTGGTCGGTAGAGCAATAAAGTGACAATATTTGGTGAGGAGATCGCAAATCACCCAGACTATGGTGTGGCCATATGACATTGGTAAGTGTGTTATGAAATCCATGGTTAACTCCTCCCAGACAAGTGTAGGTATAGGTAAAGGTTGAATCAAACCCTGTTTCTTTGTTGTAAGATTTTTATTTTGTTGGCAGACAATGCATTGACGCACAAAGTTCTTGGTATCTCTGTAAACTCCTGGCCAAAGGAAGGAAGATGATAGACGAGCCAGTGTTGGTTGGAGGCCTGAATTCCCGACAACTGGTGTGGTGTGAAATTCGTGGAGAATTTGTTGTCGCAACTCATCAACTGGAGGTATATAGATCTTATTTTTGTAATACAACAGTTCCTCATGAATTTGAAATAAGGGTTGTGAAGTGGGATCTGATGTAATTTTGTTCATGAGGGCTCGACCTTTTTCATCTGTTTTGTAGAACTGCTTCAGTTGTGAGACCAGAATTGATATTGGAGAGAAGAGTGAGAAGAACAACACTGGATTGGGTTCCTTGATGCGACTTGAGGCATCAACGACTTGATTTGACTTTCCAGGTTTGTAGAAGATTTCAAATTGAAAACCCTGTAGTTTAGCTGCACATTTTTGTTGTTCAGGAGTCTGAATTGTTTGGTCTAAAATGTTCTTCAAACTTTTCTGATCTATATAGATGTAAAAATTTCTTACGATTAAATATTGACGCCATTTCTTTACAGATTCAGTGATTGCATACATTTCTCGGACGTACACAGAGGGGGCTTGAAGCCGGTTGCAGAGTTTTTTGCTGAAGAATGCAAGAGGATGGCCTTGTTGAGAGAGGACATCACCAATTGTCATAGCTGAAGTATCGGTCTCGAGGACAAAGAGTTTGGAGAAATCCGGAAGACACAAGACATGAGTTTCTGTCATCTGTTTTTTTAGTGTTGTAAATGCTTGTTCTGCTGATGTAGACCAAACTAATTTAGTGGAACGTAATAAATCGGTGAGGGGAACGGCGAGTGAGGCGTAATGTCGAAAAAATCAACGATAAAAGCCGGTGAGACCTAAAAAACCCTGAGTTGCGTGAGCGATCGTGGCTGCGGAAAGTCAATTATTGCTTGAATTTTCGTCGGATATGGGGTTACACCATTAATTGAAATAATATGACCAAGGTAATCAACAGAAATAACAGTGAAAACACAATTGGACAGTTTTGCAAAAAAAATGATTAGATAACAGTAAGTATAAAATCAACTTCAAATGATGTGTATGATCGGAAATGCAAGAGCTGTAAATTAAAATATCATCAAATAAAATAAGAACAAACCGACGTAGCTATGGTCGTAACAAATCATTCATCGCCGATTGAAAAGAACTAGGAGCATTAGTAAGGCCAAAAGGAATAACTAGAAACTCATAGTGCCCGTCAAACGTTCTGAATGCAGTTTTGTGTATGTCTTCGGTGCTAACCCGTATTTGGTGGTAACCAGATCTTAGGTCAATCTTAGAGAATATAATTGCAGAACCCAACTCATCAAAAAGTTCATCAATAGTTTGTATGGGAAATCGGTCCGGGATTGTAATAGCATTTAAGGTTCTATAATCAACACAAAAACACCATGAGCCATATTTTTTTTGTACTAATAGTACTAATAGCTTCCTTTTGAGAATGAGGATATCTGTAGGGTTTCACATTGATTGGGGCAGTAATAGGGAGAAGTGGGATTTTGTGGTCATGGAATCTTGAGGGAGGCAAGCCGTGTGGGGGATTAAACACAGAAGTGTGAGATTTTAAGATGGATTTTATAGGTGGTGGTAGAGATTTTGGGAGTGATTCAAGAGGGTTGGAATTGTTTTAATTTTTGTTAGAAGGTTGGTATAGCAAGAGATGAAGGGATGCAATGGAATCTGTATGTAATAGGTGGAAATATTGGTTATAAGAAGAGGGTTGTGGAAGTGATTTAGGGTCCCCAGTAATGGTAATCTCATTGTTATGGTAAGTGAAAGATATCTTTGGAATTGAAAAATCTTCCATAATAGGACCACGTGTTCTTAGCCATTCCATACCTAGGACAACATCCGATCCCTCGATAGGTAACAAATGGAAAGGAATATGGAAAAGGTTATTTTGTAGGGTAATAGGAACGTGAGGACAAAGGCCTGCGCAAGATAATGTGGATCCGTTTCCAACCATAACTGAAAAATTTGGGATTGGCTTAGTTGAAAGTTTAAGGTGTTAGGCAATGCGGGGTTGGAGGATATTATGCGTATTACCTGTGTCAATAAGGACTGTAATTGTAAGACCATTGACTAAACCATTAAATTTCAATGTCTTAGGAGAAAAATGACCAATTGCAGCTTGGGGAGATAATTGAAAATAAGTATCTTCAGCCTCTGAATTGTGTGAATTCTCATCGACCATGACTGATGAGGCATTAGAGTTATCCTCATCATCCTCCATTAATAAGAGAAATTTTCCTAAATTACATTTATGGTCGAGAATGAATTTCTCATCACAATTGAAATATAAGCCTTGTGCACGGTGTTCTTGGAGCTGAGCATTAGAAAGCTTTCTAATGGGCAGTTTGGAAGGTTGGGATGGTGCTGGGTTTTTTTGGGTGGTTGGAGGGGTAGAAATTGTTGATGGGGCAGTAGTGGATTTAGAGAAAGAGCTTGTAAAGGATTTTTGGAACTTGGGTTTGGAATCCTTGATCTTAGACTCAATCAGCTTAGCTAAACCAATAGCTTATGAAATAGAAACTGGTTTATGGATAGCGATTTTGTTTTGGATATCTGGAACTAACCCGAAAATGAAACAATTTAGTATGGCATCTTGAGAGAGGCTGACAACTTGAGTTCCTAATTTTTTAAATGCAGCTTGATATTCCACAACAGATCCTATTTGCTTTAATTTACACAATTTAGCCTGGTGATTAGCATATGTAGATGGGCCAAATCGTAGTTCCAAAGCCTTGGTGAAAGAATGCCAATCAATTAACAAATGACTTTGATACATCCATTTATACAAACATAAAGCATCACTTTTCATATAAAAAGACATCATAGACAATCTATTTTCAGGAGGTAATTGATAAAAATCAAAGTACTGTTCAGCTTGAAATAACCATTCCAATGGATTGAATCCATCAAAAATAGGTAATTCGAGTTTGGGGGTGCGAAAAGGTGGTAAAGGGGTGGAATGTGGAATTTAGGAAAAAGAAAGAGGTTGATACATTGGCATAATATAGTTTGGGGTGGGCTGAAGTATGCTGGATTGAGAGGGGAAAAGAGAGGTAAAAAAATATGGGTATGTAGGTGGGAATGGGTCTGATAGGTGTTGTTGTATGTGTTGCACCCTAATTTTTCCCCTATATTTTCTTTGCATTTTCATCTGCATCTTGCATACAAACAAGATCGCACTGGTTGATCGGTTATTCTCGGGTTAGGTTTATGCCTCGCAGGGGATCACCGTTGTCTTTAATTACTTTATTTGTTTATGTTTACTAACCATTAATCAAAAAAAATATTTTGTTTCCTTTTGCTAACCTTTTTCAGGAAGAGGAACCATGTGAAAATGCCAAAAATAGCAGTCCTGCAGTTCGAGGGAAATTTCACAGAAAAAGTCGAAGTTGATCCACAAATAATTCAAATTTTTATCTGATCAAGGATTTCCCAAGTTAATTGATTCATTCAAAGGATTTCCAAGGTTCATGTGTTTATTTCTTCGACACACAGCAAGAATCGGGCCGAAACAACCAATCAACCATGTTTGAATATAAAAATTCAAATTTCAGCTTGGTTAACCGGTTAACCAGTTAACCAAATGGTTAACTGGTTAACCAGTGCGAAATTTGAATTTTTTATTCAAATTCAGCACCCTTAGATCATTGATTTAATTAGAATATTCTAGATCCATTGGTTTCTGATTTCTCTACATCACTTTGATCATTTCCTACCATAAACCCTCATTAATCACCACTCTTTTCCATTTCCCACCAAAATTCCAATTACCAAACCTAAATTCAAATTACCAAAGCAAGCTCCATTCCACCAAATTTCCATACCTAAGACCTTTAAATAGGACCACAATTTCATTCATTCCACAAGCTTTTGATAGCCACAAAACCTCTTGCAAAATACTCCCACAACACCAAAATTCTCAAAAGCTCACTTTCTTTCTTTTGAAGTTATCAAGAATTCACATTGAATTCTTAATTAACTTGAGCTAAACCTTCATTATTTCATTCTTTTGTTCATCAATTTCAGTAGATCTAAGCTTGTGTTGGTCCAATTTGAAGAAGAGCTTTTGGTAATTCATCTTCCTCCATAAACCCATATTCACCATGAACATTCAAGATGTAGATCTTTGGTGCTTTTGTTTCTAGATCTTTTGGATATTTATTTTTTGTTTGATTGCAGGGCTTCCACTGTATTTTGGTTTTAAAATTCATGCAAATTCAGATCATGATCATCCAATGTTTGAGAAAAGGTTTCAAAATGGATCATGCTGAATTTTCTGCATTTTTCAGCTTCTGGTACAACGTTAATCGGTTAACCAATTGGTTAACCGGTTAACCAGTTTCAAAACAGCGTAAATTATTCAAAATCTGCTTACGTTAACCGGTTAACACAAGTCAGAATGGTGTTTTTGGCTTGTTTAAAGCCCCTTTTTGGTTCCTCTTTCTTCTTCTTCCTTCTTTTTATTTTTACCTTGGGAAGCACTTTTGGGAGTGATTTCTCCTTAATTTCAATGAACTTTGGGTGTAGATTAGAGTAATTAATGTTCATTAATTCAAAACTAGCTTTAAGTGGATTATTCAATTCATTTAAGGTACTTTGCATTAGTGATACATTTTCATGCTTGAATCCACCAAGATGAGTGATTGAACTTAAGGATGGAAGAATACCATAAGTGCGACTCAATTTGGTATTCACCTTTAGTTTTGTGCGGTATCGCGTCCGTATAACGATTTACATATCGTTTATCTCGTATGCATTAGCACTAACATTATGCACCTTAATTGGTGGTGGCCGGCCTCATTTGTAGGGTAATTACTTCGTAAATTACTCGACGATTGCTTAACATAGACCTAAATGTGTCCCGACTTCGAAATAAAAATCTAATTGGGTACTTACACTTTCGTGGACCGGATCTCTTGTTGATCGTGTAATCCCAAAGTGGTTAATCATATTGCATTAAGAATCGAGACTTATGAATGTTTGATGCGTAGGTGTTTTGGGTCTCCCAATCGCCTTTCAAATTTCATTGAATTCAGTTCGATTTGCCTTGATTAATCGCGATATGTAAGATGCTAAGCGGATCCGGTTGCCTTCGATTTTGGTTACTCTTTATTTTTGGTTGTGGTTGATTAAGTTCACCATACCATTATTATGTGAATATTATTATACTTTTATTGTTAATATTTAGATTCTTGCACTTTAATTTCTTTTTGTTACTAACATTTAATTTCTTGCACATTTATTGCCTTTATTCTATTTTGCTTTATTCATCCATATCATGCTTATTATTTGTTCTTATTATTTTAATTGTTGATTTTCCTTTTGTCCATTTGGACACAAAAAATTAATAAAGGATTAAACCTCTAAAAAACTTGTGACTTTAATTTGTGGACTTTTGGTTACTATCATTGGCATTGGAATAGAGATTTTTGGACTTAGATGTTAGGATCCCTTTTCCTTGGCCTTAATCTTCATGAAGATGGAAGTTTGCCTTTATTTGGCCATTTGCTAGCTTATAAGGATGGAACTCTTATGCTCATAATTTGGAATGTCATCAAGTTTGGTTAGATCTTTCTTCCCTTACCTCCTTATTTTCTTTTTAGGATAGTCCCTTCATCTCCTCCCATTCTTCAATTTTCAAAACCTTCTCCCTTTTTCAAAGGATTCCTTCTTTTTAAATCATCACCTCTTTAACAAAACAAAACCTTGACTTTTGTCAAGTGGCTTTTACCTTTTTTTTCTTTTCTTTTTAAAATCAATGAATTTAATCATGTTGACCTTAATTCAAAAATAAAAAGAATCAAACTCATTCAATTTGTTTTGTGCCTTTGTGCACTTTTGTTTATTTTCTTTTAAAGAGTGCCGATTATGAGTCATTATTCTTTAGTCGGGTGCAAGTCTCTCAATCTCCATGGTTGTAGTTTGATGTAATTGAGTCTCTTTGTCATTTATGGGGGTTTAGTGGCATACTCATTGATTTTATCCGAGTTGGCGCCCTCCCCATAATGATGTATGGGTCCATGCCTTCATTCTCATGGTAGTTTGTTTGGCCATCCACTTGAAGATGACAAATTCTCTTCACTTAATAAAATGAATCATAACCCACCCTTTTTACTATTTGTACCACGAACTACGGGGTTTTGATCTCGCATTGCACTTTGTGGGTACGTAGGCATGAGGCGTTAAACCTCTCCAAACTCAAAAATATTAAAAAATAATTCTTTCTCTCACCTCTCCACTCTCATTTTTACAAAACATTTTCAAACCAAAAGCAGTAAATTTTTCAAAGGGCTCCCGTGGAGTACCACAAACATTTTGGGTGCGTAAAACCTTCCCATTGTGTAACCTATCCCCTTACCTGTTTCTTTGTTGTGTTTCTTTAGCTTTTTGCTTTTAGATTCATTAGGATTTATTTGCTCTTTTTTCCTTTTCCTCTTGGAATAAAAATAAAGTGCGGTGGCACCTATGTTTACTTTGAGTTAAGTTAACCAATAGCTTACACTCATGTTTTTTACCCCTACAGAAAAGTGGCGACTCTGCTGGGGAATAATCTCTAAGTGGATTCGGCCTACTTTGATTTATTTCCTGCTTTGGTTTGATTTGTTTGTTATTTGTTTGTTCTGTTTCGGTTTTGGTGATCTTCTGTGAGTGAGATAAATTCTAACCCGGATCTGAGTTGAACTTATGATAGGACGGCGATATTCGAAGCGATAAGCGATGGAGTAGTCCAAAGCTATATCAATTTGATAATCTCCACTCGGTTAGGCTCTCTTGGATTATCAATGTCATGATGAGTAATCATACGTGAAATTATTTTCCAACCTTGAGCTGATCATACTGAGGACCGTAGAACCCTTAACCCATCCAAGCCAATTTAGGAACGTAGTGCGGAAACCATTCGGGTGTAAACCTAAGGTGGTTGTCACGCGATACTACACTCGGACGAGGTCTATTTTAAGAATGTTATCAGTTGGGGAGTAATCTAACGTACCGATAATATTCTAAAGACGGCTGTTAACTCTGGACACCTCTGTTAGCACCCTTTTGGTTTTCTGCAGGTACAATGAAGACAAAACCTTAGTACTTACCTGTGTGGGTTGATGTTCTATTACCTTGACTTCATGCTCGTGACTCGGAACCTAGACCCGTGTGCTTTGTGTGATCTTTTTGTGGTTGTTGCATACATGCCATCATACATTCATGAGCATAGTTTTTGAGATTTCAAGGGACTCATAAGGAACTTTTGCAAAATTTCAGATGTCTATGGTTATGAATTTTGAAAGGAGGAACACAAAGAAGTACACCTTCAAGAATCATAATATAGTAAAGTTGAGAAAGCTAGGAGCATTGGTGGTTGATACCTAGGAGTTCCGGAAGTGTTATGGAAAGCTCTTGTTTATTTTGGATACCGATGTACCAGAGGGGATTCTCCCTACCTTAGCTCAGTTTTATGATCTGTTGCATCATTGTTTCACCTTTCCGGATTATCAGCTTGTACCGACCTTGGAGGAGTACTCTCATTGGATGGGTTTACCTATTTTGGACAAGGAATTTCTTTTTAGTGGTTTAGAGAAGGAGATTACTACCAAAGTCATCGCCAAAGCCCTTTTTCTCAAGGAGTCTGATGAGGCGAAGACGCAATACGTGTCTAGCGGTATCTGAACTGCAAGCGCACAGCCTATCGAAGTAATATAAAAGATTGTCGATCCCACAGGGACTTTATAATCACTTAGTGCTAGAGGGTCTACTAGTTTAGCTAAGGTGGATGTTTGTCATAATTTTGATTTTAAGGATTAAAAAAGAGAATTAAATTTACTTTTAATGAAATGATGAGAAGGCGGTCGGTATGTAATTATGCTAACCTATGCGGGTCAATCTAACCTAAGCTTATAAAGATGGTTCACTTAAATTGTTCTGTAGAGATTATCAGTTTAAATACCCTCGACTCACACTCTCGTGGTCTTATCTCAAATCTTATTCCTAAAGCCCTATGCCTGCTCTCGCTAGCCCATAAGTGTTTAGAAAATAATTTTTGAAAACTTAATAAGTCTAATTCATTTTAAAGCGCTCTCGCTGTATTTAAATCAAATGCCTAACTTTAGCTATCCGGTTAAAATCTCACACTCTCGTGGTCTCGACCTAACCTATTACACTTTTCTTACTCTCGTAACAAAAAGATTAATTTTTATTATAAAAATTCTCAGCCAGAATATAAGTTCTTAATTATTTTAGCTTAGATTCGATTTTACCGGTTTGGTTTAGTTTGATTACATACCGCCTAATTAATTTAGCTACTCATTTTTGTTGTACCAGACAGATGAAGAAACAGACAAATATTAATTAAAACATACATTATAAAATAATAACAATATCTTAACATAAACAAAATAAATAACTTAATATAAATGCAAAAATATAAAAACCTGAATGATTGAAATCTTAAAACTCCTTCTTCCACAGACTGGTAAGCTCGGAGTGCGGAATCGGAATCAAAAACTAAAACTAAACAAATTCTGAAGGCTTAAAAAGAAACTAATAATAACAATTTCCTAATGTTGGGAATTGTTATTGTTTTGGGTTAGATATAAAAGCAGAAAAATAACAAGAACAATTGCTAGAAAAATTAAACAAGGGTGCAACAAAATTACGGCAGAGCTTCCGCGGAAAAGTAGAAAAAATACTCTGTGTTTTCTAATTCGTAACTAGGCTATTTATAGAAAATAATTTCTGGGCTTGGGCAGTTGAAATCCATCAGCGTGGGTATCGTTCCGTTGAAGAGAGAATCCAGGAAAAATGCATACTGGGTTTGAGAAATAATAGGAGTCACGTTTTGACTCACGTTGCACGTCTTCACGACCAATTCAATTAAACCTATTTTCCTTTGTCACGTTCGTGACAAAGGCGTCACGGCCACTTTTTCCTTTTAAAGCGTGTCACGGTCGTGACACTTGAGTGACGATCGTGAGTGTTCCAAGTAGGGCGTCACGGTCGTGATGATGTGGTAACGACCATGAGTGTTACAAATTATGCAGGATTAACAGAATTCCTTTCTTCTTCTTCTTTTCATGCTTGTTTTTGTTCATTTGGTCTTTTTCTCATGATTTAGCTCTAGAAATGTTATACCTATAATATGACATAAAAAACTCGAAGAATCGGGAGTTAATAGGATAAATGTGCGATAAAACGGACTTAAAACGTAGTAATAAAGTGATACGATTTCTCGTTATCAAACTTCCCCAAACTTAAACCTTTGCTTGTCCTCAAGCAAATAGTCGGTTGAAAAATGATCGGACAATTTTTCATCGGACGCATACACATAACAAACCATACGAGGAATCATTTAGCTAGATAAACCGGTACTAGAATAGAACACTAACGATACACTAATGACACAAGCAACAAGCTAAGTCGTCGACTTCCCGTTAAATGAAACATTCGGTAATTGCATTACGATTCTACCTAGAGTTTTTCGATCTTATTTCACCCGGTTTCATTCTAGCGCAATCACAATAAGCCCTTTGCCTTAGCACACACGTAGTGGAGTAGCCGGTTAGTGACTTTGATCCTTTATAAGCACGGGGTCTGGTACACGAATGTGGCAACCCTATATATATTATCCGAATTGGAGGTTGTGGGGGATCGAGCCGTAGCACGCCCTACCAAGTTCAGAACCAGGTACCTCTGAACCAACCCGCAATAGACTCCTTCTTATATTTCTCGTTTCTTATATGCGACCGTGTACTTTGGTGCAATTTCTTTTTATTGGCATCGAGATATGAAGGATCGTTTATAGATTAGGCATCAAACACTTATGTTCATCGACTCCCCACGTGGTTTGTGTTCAGACGGTGCTGACTGCTAGTATAAACTACTAGGGGTTACTTTAGAACTAAAACTTAAGGTGTATTCGTAACAATTATCGGAACGGAATGCTTAAGTAGGAAGTCTAAGGTGTCAAGACTGTATTGATCTTGTTGGATCTTTCTCAGCTTCCTAACTACGATTTCATAGGTAAGTCGGGTAATGCGAAGATAAAACAAAAATTTTCGGTATGGCTAAATAAACGGGGAAAATTCGAAACTGAAGAAATAACACAAATATTACTTTGTTTAATTGAAATACGGAAAGGGAAATACAATGAAATGGAAAATACGGAAAGGGAAAGGTATCTCTCCCACACTATATCAGACATTGTCCTCAATGTTGTGATATAATAGCGGGGAAAATACAATACAAAAACAGAAATGCAAAAACAAAAACATAAACTAAGGCTGCTGACGACCACGACCTCGGCTTCTGGTGCGGGAGCGTCTGGTAGGAGTGGCTTCCTGATCAGAACCGGTGGTGGTGAGAGCAGTGATATCTATACGCAAAGCCTCCAGCTCGCTAAAAATCTCTCCTAGCTTTTCATATGTCGTCCTCTGGTTACTGGAAACAGCTGAAAGGAGTGCATCGTATTGCTCTTTTTGCATTCGCTCGAGTGCGACATTCATCTGATTCTGCTGATGAATGGCACAGAGGACGTATTCAAGTGTAATGTCGGGTAAAGGTGGCTGCCTGGTGGAGGACTCAGGGATGTCCTGTACTGGCTCAGCAGCATCCATGGTATCCTGCATCTCGTCCACAGGTGCATCAGTCTGCTCATCAATAATCGGAACGTGGCCTGCAGCATCCGGTAAAGCAAATAGGCAATTGGCTCGGTTTGATGGATCGATGCGGTCACTGCAAGGCAAGGTGATGTGATGATAGATGGTGCCTTGGATCACAGGGTTGAACATGCCATCCTCTCTCTGCGATATCAAATGTGCGGACTTGCAATAACTCTTTGTAAGCAACTCTGTTGCTCTATGAGGCAAATGAGTAATCTGGTCACCAAGCTGCAGCTGTATGGAAAGGGTAGTAACAATCCCGCCAATGTAGAAGGGAGTTGCGCCTCTATGCGCTACAGACTGGATATGGGCTAAAAGGAACGGGGCAGCATTGATGCGTTCCTCATTCAAGGCACAGTGCAAGAATAAGAGCTCTTTGGAATTAAGCTTGTGGTTGCTCTCTCTTGCGAAGATAGTATTGCAGATGATGCGATGGAAATACCAAATCGCCGGATTATGGATGTGGGTGGCATTCAGACTCTGATAAGCGGTAGCACGGCTGTTAGTGATGTTGTGCCACAAAGTGAAAGCAACTTCGTTGAAGTTGTCGGGTACGCGGAGATGAGCATCGTCGCCGTGGCTGAAACCTAACAGTTCAGCGATCCTTGTTTGCGTGATTTGGAACTCTCTTCCGAGCATTCTGAACTTTGCAATGCCGGTGAGTTGACTTGTTGAACCGGATGGTGTGAAATACTGAAACGAACTCAGAAACTCCAAGGTGAGGATTTCGAATATCGGTTGTGGTTGACTGCACAAGTCCCACAAACCAACATGCTCAAGTAGTAGCTTCACGCCGTCTATCAATCCTAACTCCCTCAAGCAGTCAAGGTCGACATACCGAGTGGGTTGGATGCCACGGTTTTGAAACCTGACAAACTTCTGTCTTTGTGTTTTTCCTTGGTCACCATCTCTAAACTGTATATTCTCCATTGCATGCAAATAAGGTAAATGAGAGATAAGAGTTTTTGAGGTTTTGTGAGAAAATGAAGAAATGTGAAGAAAATGTTCGGATTAATAAGTAATGAAGTGAATGTGAGAAGTTTGGAATAAATGGAGAGGTTGAACGGGTAAATAAAATTGATTGATAGTAATGGGTGGTTACGGGAGAAGAGGAGATAATGGGAGGTTTCTATTTTGTGAGAATGAGAATGGGGTTCTACGAAGGTGAACGGCTCTGTATCTTCAGAATTCGTAAAATAGCAAGTGTAATAGCAAGTGTACTATTTTTACCGATGTAGTAATAGAAGGGATTAACCAAAAATATCGATCACAAGGACTGCGTATAAAAAAATAAGTTCTTCGTGATTAATTTCAATTAGACAAAACTCAAGGTTTGAGATTAAATTGAATAAATTGAACAGAATAAAACGTAAAAACAAATAATTTCACTTATATAAAAGTAATGCCAGGTAGGGTGTATGATTCGCAATGCAATGACTCATAGGTTCCTTAATTTTAGAGATGTGCTTTAGAACGCGTCTTTCCTAAGCCTACAATGTTTCTCCAAAATTCCTTTAAAGAAAAACCTTTGGTATTCTTCATAGACCATGATTCCTCAAAGGTCATAGAAGAATATCAAGCAATAATTCTGACATAAAAAGGTTCATATAAAAATATCCCAATTCCTCAGTAATATTTTTTTACGATAAAATTATGCAACAAGGTTAGAATGGTTGGTCAGACCAAATCCTAACCACGATCAATTATCTTATTTTCCAATACCGATAAAGCATTAAGGACGTTGCGATAAAATAAAGAAACGAAACTAAAACATAATACCAAATTGAAGAATTCAACAAGTCATTACAAAATGCAAATCAGGGACACCCCCCTGGCATTGGGGGGTTTAGCCACTCATGTTCAAACTGGAAATAAAAACAGAGTAAGCAAATTTAGACATTACAATTAACGTTGGATTAGTCGGATCGTCAATTGCTTCCGCTCTTGATCAATCTTTCTTCTCCCGTCTTTGTTCTCTCCAAAAAAACCCCAATTCAAAAAGTGTCTCTTCACAGTCATCATGGGCAAATATAAATCAGTCTTCAAACAGCATTGCGAAATGTCCGGAATACCCTCGAAGCAGCAAAACATAAAATTCTCTCTGGTCTTCACAACACGGGCCGTGTTGTGCAACACGGGTGGCCGTGTTGTGACTCTGGATTGCAACCAAAACATCCTTTTCCCAGTTGCCATGACACGGGCCGTGTTGTACAACACGGGTGCCCGTGTCACACCCCTGTCTTCTTATTTTCTGAGCTGAATTCTTTGTTTCTTCTGGTCTTTACAACACGGGCCGTGTTGTGCAACACTGGCACCCGTGTTGTGTCTCTGAACTCTCATTTTCTATCTGTTTTTAAAAGCTCGGACCCTCTTTCGGACACCTCGAACCACCGATTACATATTTACCTGAAACACCACAAAGAAACAACCACATAACCCATTCCACTGATAAAAACAAAGTAAAGACGATAAATATCAACTTGCACGCAATAATGAGAAAACTTAAGCAAATTATGAACGAGACACTACAAACGAAATAAAAATAGACTCGAAAGACGCTGAAAACTGGCTTGAATATTACCACTAAATATCACTGGTCAAACTCCCCCAAACTTGAATTCTTGCTTGCCCTCAAGCAAAAATCCTGCATTTACATCTTCAAAACTAGCAATATGAATTATGATACTCATACGTGGATCCTTCGTTCCAATTCACCCAATGAGTTCTTTTTGTACTTTTCTCTCAGTATAGATATCACACAAACACTACACCATGGAAAACCACGGATCCGAATCTCCCTTTTCGGTAACCTCTCCGACTATGCTTCGTGCTTAGGTCTTATTTTTCCGATTTTCAACCCTTTTCATTCGGACAATCACTTTTAAGGCTTTTAATGATTTTCACTATGTGTGCAAGATTGATTCCTCTTTTTATCGTTGGCACCGATTTTTCTGTCCCTTCGGGAAACATTTATGTTCAACCGCCGTTAGGTTGAATAACCTTGTGAGAGTTACCCAACTTAGAAGGATCGATCGTTCTAATGTTTTTATTCATTTTTTTTTTCTCGGTGCCTTGAAGCTTTTTTTTTTTTTCTTTTGGATCATCTTTGCACACATAATTATTATAGATAAAGCCAGATATATCAATATAAACTACTTCGGGTTTACTTCTCAAATCAAAGCACCATGGCACGAATCTACATGTCGAACTCGTTCCTAATTCCGAAAACTCAGTGTGCTTATGTAGTACCTATACATCAAAATTTTCCATATTTTCTCATCGGGATTCTTTTTCACTCGCATCCTATATACTTTCTCATAATTCACATGTAACACACAGCAGGTTAACTTAGGGGTGTTTTTACAGATAACATAAAGCTATAATCTTCAAGCCGACACTATGATACTATTAAAATAAACAAAGATTAACATAAAATAAACGAAAACATAAAAACTAAACCCCCCCACACTTGAACTCAACAGTGTCCTCACTGTTTAAGAACCAATGTCGGAGGGGACTCACAATTATCACTGTTCGGGAGGAAATCCATGAAGCTTCATCTGCTGCATCCATGCATGCAGCTCATCGATTAAGTCCCCTTGCCGGGTCTGCTCTCTAATCATTTCATCCCACTGGTCCTTGGAAACATTCCACTGACCAGTTGCTTGGTTAGAAGAACCACCAGCAGTTTGCACCGGGACCTCTTCAGGTTGGTTCCCTGCATCCTCCTCATCTGAAAAATACTCATCAAACTGATCGGAACCACCCAGCATGGGGTCCTCATACAGCCAGTTAGCTCTATTATCTATGGTAATCATGTTAGGTGCAGGCAACGAAATCAAATGCTTGTTACGAGACATCACAGCATAATAATTATGAGCAATTTTAATCATACCTTGGTTGACCAATGTTTCAAGGTCAATTTTTGTCTTACCTGCCACTGCAGGCACTTCAAGCAACCTCTCATTATACCCCAGATGCTGAGCGATCTGTGTAATCATCCCTCCAACGGAAATCTCACCCGAGGCAGCATTGGCTACCCGCTTCAGGTGGTCTGCTGCGAAGGCCGCAACATTAATCAGCTCATTGTTTGCCATTCCATATAGGAAGTATAACTCCCGCAGAGTTGCGACTCCTGTACTGTCGCCTCGGCAGAAAAGGGTATAAGCTAACCCTTTTTGAGCGTACCGGAATGACGGGTTATGAATGCATGAGGCCTTTGCAGCAGATGCGGCATACTCGGTGTTGCCGGTGATATCCTTCCAGAATGATCCTGCATCGAATGTACTTGGCGGTGCACCAGGCCCAAAGACTGGGAGATCTAAAATCTTCCCCAGATCAGCCACCGACATCACATGATCATTGTCATAAAGGCGGAACTTCAGAGTACCGAAATACTCAGTGTCGGATCCGGTCCAGGTATGCTTGAGCTGAAACTGTAAAGAACTCAAAAATTCCAAGGTTATGCGCTCAAAAGTTGGCGCTTCATACTGCATGAAATTTAACATCCCGATACTGTGAAACATTCTATGGACTTCAAATTTGAGCCCTAGATTTTCAAGAGTTTCGTTGCACATGTACCGGGCCGGTATCAACTTACGTCTTACCAACTTTGCATACTTAGCTTGATGCTCCGGGTCCTCGAATAAGATGCCATGAGCATTCGGCATCCGGTGTGCTCTCTTGCGAGGACGAGAAGATTCAGCAACATTTTTACCGGCATCCCTTCTAGGAGGCATTTTTCAGGCCTGCACAAATGAAGCACACAAAATTTTTTTAAAGATTAGAGGAAACGATCACCGTAGAAGTGACAAGCAAGCGATGGGGAACAAATTTCGTGAATGGAGAAGTAGGTTTCGGTGAGTGGGTGCTTGCGAAAATGGAGGTTTTGAGAGGAATAACAATGGTGTTAGGGTTTTTAGAGAGAAAAGGGTTGGAGAAGATGAAAGAAAAGTGATAAATGGTAGGTTAATGAGCCTTTAATTAAAAATTAGGGAATTAAACACGTGGGGCCCACAGGACAAAATTGGGAACATTCAAAAAAATTTGAATTTTAGGATTCCCGCATGAGCAACACGGGCCGTGTTGCACAACACGGGCCGTGTTGCACAACACGGGCACCCGTGTTGCCTCCCTGGATGCTTCAATTTCTCTGGCTCAAAAATTCATGTCAAACAACACTTGCAACACGGGCCGTGTTGCACAACACGGGCACCCGTGTTGCACCTCTGATTTTCCGTTTTCTGGCTTTATTGATCTTCCTATTATGACTTCAAACCTCATTCATTCCTTCTTAAAATTAGTGATAAACAAAACCTACAAAACAGAAACACACAAAAGTCAGACTGAAAAACTCGTGGGTTGCCTCCCACGAAGCGCTGCGTTTAACGTCGCATGGCTCGACGGTCCGTCGTACTACTGGGTAAGACGAGTGACATGCACATCACCAGTGGGCTGGCCTTTGAAATAATGCTTTAATCTCTGCCCGTTCACTTTGAAAATATCTCCGTTGATCTGATTTTTAATCTCAACAGCTCCGTGAGGAAATACCTTGTGAACAACAAAAGGTCCCGACCATTTTGACCTTAATTTGCCTGGGAATAGCTTCAGCCTTGAATTGTACAGAAGGACCAGTTGTCCTTCCCAAAACTCTTTTCTTTGAATCCTTTTATCTTGCCATTTTTTCGTTTGCTCTTTGTATACCTTGGCATTCTCATACGCCCGATTCCTGAATTCTTCTAACTCATGCAGTTGAAGAATCCTTGAACTTCCAGCTTTTGACAAATCCATATTAAGATACTTAGATGCCCAAAACGCTTTATGCTCAAGTTCCAAAGGTAAGTGACATGCCTTTCCATAAACCAGCTGATATGGTGACATACCGATAGGCGTTTTGAAAGCCGTCCGGTACGCCCATAAAGCGTCATCCAGCTTAAGAGACCAATCCTTCCTGGATGCATTCACTGTCTTTTCCAAGATTTGTTTCAGTTGTCTATTAGACACCTCGACTTGACCGCTCGTTTGGGGGTGGTAAGGAGTAGCTATCCGGTGTTTCACATTGTACTTTTGCAGCAGCTTCTCCATAAGATGATTCACGAAATGTGTCCCTTCGTCGCTTATCAACGCCCTCGGGACACCGAACCTAGCGAAGATGTTTTCTTTTAGGAATATTACCACTACCTTAGCATCATTGGTGGGTAATGCCACAGCTTCCACCCATTTGGAAACATAATCCACAGCCACCAAAATATAGTTTTTTCCGAACGATGGTGGAAATGGCCCCATAAAGTCTATCCCCCATACATCAAACAATTCAACCTCGAGCATAGAATTTTGGGGCATCTGATTTCTTTTTGATATATTCCCAGTCCTCTGACATCTGTCACACTCTTTCACTATCTCTTGCGCATCCTTAAATAAAGATGGCCAATAAAGTCCTGATTGTAGGACTTTAGCAGCTGTTCGATCACCACTGAAATGTCCCCCATACTCAGAGTCGTGACATGCTTTCAACACATCTTTTTGTTCTTCTTCAGGTACACATCTTCTCACCAGGCCGTCCACCCCTCTTTTGTAGAGGAACGGATCATCCCATAAATAAAACCTGCAATCATGAACAAACTTTTTTTTCTTGTTAGAATCAAAATCGTCGGGTATAATACCGCCAACGAGATAGTTTGCATAATCTGCAAACCAAGGCACCCCGATAACAGCTAGGATGTGTTCGTCAGCGAACTCATCCTTTATAGGGCGTTGCTCTTCCGTCTCCTCAATTGGTGACATTCGAGAAAGATGATCTGCAACAGTGTTTTCACACCCTTTCTTGTCACGAATCTCCACATCAAATTCCTGAAGGAGTAAAATCCACCTCAACAACCTGGGCTTGGAATCCTGCTTAGCAAAAAGATATTTCAAAGCAGCATGGTCAGTATAAACAATCACTTTTGAACCCAACAGATATTGCCTGAATTTATCGAAGGCATACACAACTGCTAACAACTCCTTCTCGGTAGTTGCATAGTTTATCTGTGCAGGGTTCAGAACATGACTAGCATAGTAAATCACATGAAGCAATTTTCCTCTCCGCTGTCCAAGAACAACCCCCACCGCAATGTCACTAGCATCGCACATAATCTCAAAGGGTAGGGACCAATCTGGGGCAATAACAATAGGAGCAGATACTAATTCTTTTTTTAGTGTTTCAAAAGCGTCGCTGCATTCCTTATTGAAAACTAAAGCCTTATCTTTAACCAACAGAGTAGTTAAAGGTTTGGCTATCTTAGAGAAATCTCTTATGAACCTGCGGTAAAATCCCGCATGTCCCAAGAAGCTTCTTATGCCCTTTTCGTTGATTGGCGGAGGTAACTTAGAGATCACTTCCACTTTAGCTTGATCCACTTCGATCCCTTTTTGTGAGATCTTGTGACCAAGAACAATGCCTTCTTTCACCATGAAATGGCATTTTTCCCAGTTCAATATTAAGTTGCTTTCTTGACATCGCTGCAAAACAAGTGAAAGGTTAGATAAACAATGATCAAATGAGGATCCGAACACGGAAAAATCGTCCATGAACACCTCCATGTGTTTTTCCAGCATATCCGCAAAAATGGAAGTCATGCATCTTTGGAATGTAGCGGGGGCATTACATAGCCCAAATGGCATCCTTCTATAAGCAAAAATGCCATAGGGGCATGTAAACGCCGTTTTCTCTTGGTCTTCCGGTGCAACAGCGATTTGATTGTACCCGGAGTAGCCATCAAGAAAACAATAGTACTCATGTCCCGCTAGTCTTTCCAGCATTTGGTCAATGAATGGCAATGGAAAATGGTCCTTTCTCGTAGCCAAATTCAATCTTCTATAATCGATGCACACTCTCCACCCAGTAACGGTTCTTGTAGGAATCAACTCATTTTTTTCATTTGTTATAACAGTTGTTCCCCCCTTTTTGGGCACCACATGCACCGGACTCACCCAAGCACTATCGGATATGGGATAAATCAATCCCGCATCCAATAGCTTAACAACTTCTTTTCGCACTACTTCCTTCATCACCGGATTCAATCTCCTTTGAGGTTGTACAACCGGTTTGTGATCTTCTTCCATCAGTATTTTATGCATACACACTGTGGGACTTATACCCTTTAGGTCTTCAATCTTCCACCCAATAGCTCCCTTGAATTTTTTAAGAACTTCAATTAACTTGCCTTCTTGCATGTCTTTTAAATTAGCGCTAATAATAGCGGGACATTTTTCTTCAGTGTCAAGAAAGACATATTTGAGATTCTCGGGAAGTTGCTTCAATTCGGCTGTTTTTGGTTTGTCTTTGCCTTCATCAACTGTTGTAGGCTGTCGCAACTCTTCCCACCGGTGCATTCTAATTCTTTTAAAGATAGGTTGATTTTCAAGCATCGCAACCACTTCCATATCCTTATCTCCAACTTCCTTATCACCTTCAAAAATGGACATACTCAACACCTTCTCCAGAGGTAACTTGGACACACTTTCTAAATGCTCACTAGCTTCCATTTGATCTAACACTTGTATGTTGCTACTAGTGCCTACATCATCTTTGTGCTTTAGAGTGTTCCTAACATCAATTTTTAACTCTTCATCATACACCTTCATTGTTAGCGTTCCACCTTCCATGTCTATCATAACTCTCCCGGTTTCTAGAAAAGGTCTTCCCAAAATCAAGGGAATTTCTTCATCTTCCGGCATTTCAAGGATCACAAAGTCAACCGGGAACACAAATTTGTCCACCCTAACCAATACATCATGGACAACTCCATAAGGTCGCTTCACCGAATGGTCCGCGAATTGGAGAGTCATCCTAGTGTCTTGTACAGCACCAATACCTAACTTTTTGTAGATAGATAAAGGCATTAAACTGATGCTCGCTCCCAAGTCGATGAGAGCTCTCTTGAATGATCGGTCACCAATAGTGCATGGAATGGTAACAGCTCCTCTATCTTTTCTCTTCACCGGAATCTTCAATCCCTGCAAAATAGCACTACAAGTTTCGGTTAGAATAATAGGTTCAGCTCCCATAGTCCTCTTTTTAGCAATTATATCTTTCATGAACTTGGCATAAGTGGGCATTTGTTCAAGAGCTTCAAGCAATGGGATATTCAATTCCAGCTTTTTGAACAAGTCAAGAAATTTTTCAAAATTCTTCTCTTGCTGCCCTTTCTTCTTGTTTCTTGTAGGGTACGGAAGTTTGACCACCGGTTTAGGTTCAACCGCTTTTTCTTTGATGACCGGTGTTTGGGTAACTTCTTTGTCGTTGTCAACCTCTTCATTGTCTTTGATTTCAAGCTCAACCTCAATCAATTGATTTTCAACTTCAGAATTTTCTTGAACCTCTTCACTAACTTTACCTCTTCGCGTTGTGACTGCATTTACTTTATGATTATCTCTAGGATTTGTTACAGTAGCACTAGGAAGAGTCCCAGGAGCGTTAGGGATAGCAAGGTGTTGAGCAATTTGGCTCATCTGCACCTCAAGATTCTTTATAGATGCTCCAGTGTTCTTGAAATTACTTCTGGTTTCTTCTTGAAATTGACAGTTGTGAGCTGCCATCTTTTCAATGGCAATCTCCCAATCAGCTTTTCTTGACACTGGAGGCTGATAAGGTTGTTGTTGGGGCTGGTACTGTTGTTGGCCTTGAACCGGTTTCTGGATGTTCCCTTGATGATCTTTCCAAGAGAAATTTGGGTGATTTTTCCACCCCGGATTATATGTGTTGGCATAAGGATTGTTTTGCCTCAACATATTAATCTGTTCAACCTGCTCTTGAGTTGCCAAACAGTGCATGGCAAAGTGTGGACCACAACATATCTCGCAAATCACCGCTTGAACGGGTTCAACCTGAGCAACTGTGTGAGTTCCCAGATTCATCTTCTTCAACCTTATTTCAACTTCTGCGGCAATTTGATCTTCCATTTTTACAACCTGTTCTGTTAGCTTAAGATCGATTTTTCCGTCTGGTTGACTCACGGTGCGATCATATAACTCAAGGTGTTCATTGGCAGCAATAGCTTCTATGATTCTTTTAATACCTGTGGCTGTTGAGAAGTTTGTTGAGCCACCTGCAGCAGTATCAATCAGTTGCTTTGTCTTGAGTCTCAACCCATTCACAAAGTTTTGCATTTGCTCTGTTGCGTCCATGTTATGGGTAGGACACGAAGTCAAACACCTTTTGAATCTTTTATAAGCATCTCCGAGTGATTCACCCTCTTTTTGTTTAAAATTGACTATATCGTATCTTTTCCGGATGAACACTGAAGCAGGAAAGTATTCGTTAAGGAAGGCTGTTTCCATCTCTTGCCATGTTGTGATACTAGCTGCAGGAAGAGAATAGAACCACTCTTCAGCATCGTCAGTAAGAGTGAATGGAAACATCACCAGTCGTTTTGCTTCCTCTGAATGACCTTCGATCTTCAAAGAAGTGGTAGTAGTAAGAAATCTCTGAAGATGCTTATTTGCATCCTCATTAATTCTCCCGGAGAAAGGCTTGCTCTCTAACTGGCAGATAGTAGATGGATGTAACTGGAAGTGTGCTACATTCACCGGTTGATTAACAATCATCATCCTGTTAGGTTGAGCATTTGCCCCTCCGTAATCACCTAAGAGCCTCTCTGGAGCAGGTTGATTTCCTGCCATGTCGTTGAATTCAGGGTCAGTTTCTCTGTTTGAATCAGAGTCACTGTGCTCCGAGTGAACTGAAATATAGTCCTCAGTTTCCTGATACGGGACACTTGAACAAGTCTTAGCCAGACTATCAATTCTTGCCTTGCGGCGTCTCTCGTGCAAGGCTCTTTCTGGTTCTGTGTCAAAAGAAAATTTAGCTGAGGCCTGACCTCGCATAAACAGTTAGACACGAGTTAGAAAACAAAATTTCAATAACAGTAAAATGATATACAGAGTAAAGTAAAATTTTAGTCGCAGAGCAACAAAATTCCAATTGATATAACACAAACAACTTAATTCTTTGGCAGTCCCCGGCAACGGCGCCAAAAACTTGACCGGAAAATAGCAAGTGTACTATTTTTACCGATGTAGTAATAGAAGGGATTAACCAAAAATATCGATCACAAGGACTGCGTATAAAAAAATAAGTTCTTCGTGATTAATTTCAATTAGACAAAACTCAAGGTTTGAGATTAAATTGAATAAATTGAACAGAATAAAACGTAAAAACAAATAATTTCACTTATATAAAAGTAATGCCAGGTAGGGTGTATGATTCGCAATGCAATGACTCATAGGTTCCTTAATTTTAGAGATGTGCTTTAGAACGCGTCTTTCCTAAGCCTACAATGTTTCTCCAAAATTCCTTTAAAGAAAAACCTTTGGTATTCTTCATAGACCATGATTCCTCAAAGGTCATAGAAGAATATCAAGCAATAATTCTAACATAAAAAGGTTCATATAAAAATATCCCAATTCCTCAGTAATATTTTTTTACGATAAAATTATGCAACAAGGTTAGAATGGTTGGTCAGACCAAATCCTAACCACGATCAATTATCTTATTTTCCAATACCGATAAAGCATTAAGGACGTTGCGATAAAATAAAGAAACGAAACTAAAACATAATACCAAATTGAAGAATTCAACAAGTCATTACAAAATGCAAATCAGGGACACCCCCTGGCATTGGGGGGTTTAGCCACTCATGTTCAAACTGGAAATAAAAACAGAGTAAGCAAATTTAGACATTACAATTAACGTTGGATTAGTCGGATCGTCAATTGCTTCCGCTCTTGATCAATCTTTCTTCTCCCGTCTTTGTTCTCTCCAAAAAAACCCCAATTCAAAAAGTGTCTCTTCACAGTCATCATGGGCAAATATAAATCAGTCTTCAAACAGCACTGCGAAATGTCCGGAATACCCTCGAAGCAGCAAAACATAAAATTCTCTCTGGTCTTCACAACACGGGCCGTGTTGTGCAACACGGGTGGCCGTGTTGTGACTCTGGATTGCAACCAAAACATCCTTTTCCCAGTTGCCATGACACGGGCCGTGTTGTACAACACGGGTGCCCGTGTCACACCCCTGTCTTCTTATTTTCTGAGCTGAATTCTTTGTTTCTTCTGGTCTTTACAACACGGGCCGTGTTGTGCAACACTGGCACCCGTGTTGTGTCTCTGAACTCTCATTTTCTATCTGTTTTTAAAAGCTCGGACCCTCTTTCGGACACCTCGAACCACCGATTACATATTTACCTGAAACACCACAAAGAAACAACCACATAACCCATTCCACTGATAAAAACAAAGTAAAGACGATAAATATCAACTTGCACGCAATAATGAGAAAACTTAAGCAAAACATGAACGAGACACTACAAACGAAATAAAAATAGACTCGAAAGACGCTGAAAACTGGCTTGAATATTACCACTAAATATCACTGGTCAAACTCCCCCAAACTTGAATTCTTGCTTGCCCTCAAGCAAAAATCCTGCATTTACATCTTCAAAACTAGCAATATGAATTATGATACTCATACGTGGATCCTTCGTTCCAATTCACCCAATGAGTTCTTTTTGTACTTTTCTCTCAGTATAGATATCACACAAACACTACACCATGGAAAACCACGGATCCGAATCTCCCTTTTCGGTAACCTCTCCGACTATGCTTCGTGCTTAGGTCTTATTTTTCCGATTTTCAACCCTTTTCATTCGGACAATCACTTTTAAGGCTTTTAATGATTTTCACTATGTGTGCAAGATTGATTCCTCTTTTTATCGTTGGCACCGATTTTTCTGTCCCTTCGGGAAACATTTATGTTCAACCGCCGTTAGGTTGAATAACCTTGTGAGAGTTACCCAACTTAGAAGGATCGATCGTTCTAATGTTTTTATTCATTTTTTTTTTCTCGGTGCCTTGAAGCTTTTTTTTTTTTTTCTTTTGGATCATCTTTGCACACATAATTATTATAGATAAAGCCAGATATATCAATATAAACTACTTCGGGTTTACTTCTCAAATCAAAGCACCATGGCACGAATCTACATGTCGAACTCGTTCCTAATTCTGAAAACTCAGTGTGCTTATGTAGTACCTATACATCAAAATTTTCCATATTTTCTCATCGGGATTCTTTTTCACTCGCATCCTATATACTTTCTCATAATTCACATGTAACACACAGCAGGTTAACTTAGGGGTGTTTTTACAGATAACATAAAGCTATAATCTTCAAGCCGACACTATGATACTATTAAAATAAACAAAGATTAACATAAAATAAACGAAAACATAAAAACTAAACCCCCCCACACTTGAACTCAACAGTGTCCTCACTGTTTAAGAACCAATGTCGGAGGGGACTCACAATTATCACTGTTCGGGAGGAAATCCATGAAGCTTCATCTGCTGCATCCATGCATGCAGCTCATCGATTAAGTCCCCTTGCCGGGTCTGCTCTCTAATCATTTCATCCCACTGGTCCTTGGAAACATTCCACTGACCAGTTGCTTGGTTAGAAGAACCACCAGCAGTTTGCACCGGGACCTCTTCAGGTTGGTTCCCTGCATCCTCCTCATCTGAAAAATACTCATCAAACTGATCGGAACCACCCAGCATGGGGTCCTCATACAGCCAGTTAGCTCTATTATCTATGGTAATCATGTTAGGTGCAGGCAACGAAATCAAATGCTTGTTACGAGACATCACAGCATAATAATTATGAGCAGTTTTAATCATACCTTGGTTGACCAATGTTTCAAGGTCAATTTTTGTCTTACCTGCCACTGCAGGCACTTCAAGCAACCTCTCATTATACCCCAGATGCTGAGCGATCTGTGTAATCATCCCTCCAACGGAAATCTCACCCGAGGCAGCATTGGCTACCCGCTTCAGGTGGTCTGCTGCGAAGGCCGCAACATTAATCAGCTCATTGTTTGCCATTCCATATAGGAAGTATAACTCCCGCAGAGTTGCGACTCCTGTACTGTCGCCTCGGCAGAAAAGGGTATAAGCTAACCCTTTTTGAGCGTACCGGAATGACGGGTTATGAATGCATGAGGCCTTTGCAGCAGATGCGGCATACTCGGTGTTGCCGGTGATATCCTTCCAGAATGATCCTGCATCGAATGTACTTGGCGGTGCACCAGGCCCAAAGACTGGGAGATCTAAAATCTTCCCCAGATCAGCCACCGACATCACATGATCATTGTCATAAAGGCGGAACTTCAGAGTACCGAAATACTCAGTGTCGGATCCGGTCCAGGTATGCTTGAGCTGAAACTGTAAAGAACTCAAAAATTCCAAGGTTATGCGCTCAAAAGTTGGCGCTTCATACTGCATGAAATTTAACATCCCGATACTGTGAAACATTCTATGGACTTCAAATTTGAGCCCTAGATTTTCAAGAGTTTCGTTGCACATGTACCGGGCCGGTATCAACTTACGTCTTACCAACTTTGCATACTTAGCTTGATGCTCCGGGTCCTCGAATAAGATGCCATGAGCATTCGGCATCCGGTGTGCTCTCTTGCGAGGACGAGAAGATTCAGCAACATTTTTACCGGCATCCCTTCTAGGAGGCATTTTTCAGGCCTGCACAAATGAAGCACACAAAATTTTTTAAAGATTAGAGGAAACGATCACCGTAGAAGTGACAAGCAAGCGATGGGGAACAAATTTCGTGAATGGAGAAGTAGGTTTCGGTGAGTGGGTGCTTGCGAAAATGGAGGTTTTGAGAGGAATAACAATGGTGTTAGGGTTTTTAGAGAGAAAAGGGTTGGAGAAGATGAAAGAAAAGTGATAAATGGTAGGTTAATGAGCCTTTAATTAAAAATTAGGGAATTAAACACGTGGGGCCCACAGGACAAAATTGGGAACATTCAAAAAAATTTGAATTTTAGGATTCCCGCATGAGCAACACGGGCCGTGTTGCACAACACGGGCACCCGTGTTGCCTCCCTGGATGCTTCAATTTCTCTGGCTCAAAAATTCATGTCAAACAGCACTTGCAACACGGGCCGTGTTGCACAACACGGGCACCCGTGTTGCACCCCTGGTATCTCTTCTCAAAATTTCTGAAATCAAACAATCTCCAGACATTGCAACACGGGCCGTGTTGCATCCCTGGAATCCATCAGAACTTCCCAAAAACAACCATCTGTCTGCATCATGCAACACGGGCCGTGTTGCCCAACACGGGCACCCGTGTTGCACCTCTGATTTTCCGTTTTCTGGCTTTATTGATCTTCCTATTATGACTTCAAACCTCATTCATTCCTTCTTAAAATTAGTGATAAACAAAACCTACAAAACAGAAACACACAAAAGTCAGACTGAAAAACTCGTGGGTTGCCTCCCACGAAGCGCTGCGTTTAACGTCGCATGGCTCGACGGTCCGTCGTACTACTGGGTAAGACGAGTGACATGCACATCACCAGTGGGCTGGCCTTTGAAATAATGCTTTAATCTCTGCCCGTTCACTTTGAAAATATCTCCGTTGATCTGATTTTTAATCTCAACAGCTCCGTGAGGAAATACCTTGTGAACAACAAAAGGTCCCGACCATTTTGACCTTAATTTGCCTGGGAATAGCTTCAGCCTTGAATTGTACAGAAGGACCAGTTGTCCTTCCCAAAACTCTTTTCTTTGAATCCTTTTATCATGCCATTTTTTCGTTTGCTCTTTGTATACCTTGGCATTCTCATACGCCCGATTCCTGAATTCTTCTAACTCATGCAGTTGAAGAATCCTTGAACTTCCAGCTTTTGACAAATCCATATTAAGATACTTAGATGCCCAAAACGCTTTATGCTCAAGTTCCAAAGGTAAGTGACATGCCTTTCCATAAACCAGCTGATATGGTGACATACCGATAGGCGTTTTGAAAGCCGTCCGGTACGCCCATAAAGCGTCATCCAGCTTAAGAGACCAATCCTTCCTGGATGCATTCACTGTCTTTTCCAAGATTTGTTTCAGTTGTCTATTAGACACCTCGACTTGACCGCTCGTTTGGGGGTGGTAAGGAGTAGCTATCCGGTGTTTCACATTGTACTTTTGCAGCAGCTTCTCCATAAGATGATTCACGAAATGTGTCCCTTCGTCGCTTATCAACGCCCTCGGGACACCGAACCTAGCGAAGATGTTTTCTTTTAGGAATCTTACCACTACCTTAGCATCATTGGTGGGTAATGCCACAGCTTCCACCCATTTGGAAACATAATCCACAGCCACCAAAATATAGTTTTTTCCGAACGATGGTGGAAATGGCCCCATAAAGTCTATCCCCCATACATCAAACAATTCAACCTCGAGCATAGAATTTTGGGGCATCTGATTTCTTTTTGATATATTCCCAGTCCTCTGACATCTGTCACACTCTTTCACTATCTCTTGCGCATCCTTAAATAAAGATGGCCAATAAAGTCCTGATTGTAGGACTTTAGCAGCTGTTCGATCACCACTGAAATGTCCCCCATACTCAGAGTCGTGACATGCTTTCAGCACATCTTTTTGTTCTTCTTCAGGTACACATCTTCTCACCAGGCCGTCCACCCCTCTTTTGTAGAGGAACGGATCATCCCATAAATAAAACCTGCAATCATGAACAAACTTTTTTTTCTTGTTAGAATCAAAATCGTCGGGTATAATACCGCCAACGAGATAGTTTGCATAATCTGCAAACCAAGGCACCCCGATAACAGCTAGGATGTGTTCGTCAGCGAACTCATCCTTTATAGGGCGTTGCTCTTCCGTCTCCTCAATTGGTGACATTCGAGAAAGATGATCTGCAACAGTGTTTTCACACCCTTTCTTGTCACGAATCTCCACATCAAATTCCTGAAGGAGTAAAATCCACCTCAACAACCTGGGCTTGGAATCCTGCTTAGCAAAAAGATATTTCAAAGCAGCATGGTCAGTATAAACAATCACTTTTGAACCCAACAGATATTGCCTGAATTTATCGAAGGCATACACAACTGCTAACAACTCCTTCTCGGTAGTTGCATAGTTTATCTGTGCAGGGTTCAGAACATGACTAGCATAGTAAATCACATGAAGCAATTTTCCTCTCCGCTGTCCAAGAACAGCCCCCACCGCAATGTCACTAGCATCGCACATAATCTCAAAGGGTAGGGACCAATCTGGGGCAATAACAATAGGAGCAGATACTAATTCTTTTTTTAGTGTTTCAAAAGCGTCGCTGCATTCCTTATTGAAAACGAAAGCCTTATCTTTAACCAACAGAGTAGTTAAAGGTTTGGCTATCTTAGAGAAATCTCTTATGAACCTGCGGTAAAATCCCGCATGTCCCAAGAAGCTTCTTATGCCCTTTTCGTTGATTGGCGGAGGTAACTTAGAGATCACTTCCACTTTAGCTTGATCCACTTCGATCCCTTTTTGTGAGATCTTGTGACCAAGAACAATGCCTTCTTTCACCATGAAATGGCATTTTTCCCAGTTCAATATTAAGTTGCTTTCTTGACATCGCTGCAAAACAAGTGAAAGGTTAGATAAACAATGATCAAATGAGGATCCGAACACGGAAAAATCGTCCATGAACACCTCCATGTGTTTTTCCAGCATATCCGCAAAAATGGAAGTCATGCATCTTTGGAATGTAGCGGGGGCATTACATAGCCCAAATGGCATCCTTCTATAAGCAAAAATGCCATAGGGGCATGTAAACGCCGTTTTCTCTTGGTCTTCCGGTGCAACAGCGATTTGATTGTACCCGGAGTAGCCATCAAGAAAACAATAGTACTCATGTCCCGCTAGTCTTTCCAGCATTTGGTCAATGAATGCAAGTGTACTATTTTTACCGATGTAGTAATAGAAGGGATTAACCAAAAATATCGATCACAAGGACTGCGTATAAAAAAATAAGTTCTTCGTGATTAATTTCAATTAGACAAAACTCAAGGTTTGAGATTAAATTGAATAAATTGAACAGAATAAAACGTAAAAACAAATAATTTCACTTATATAAAAGTAATGCCAGGTAGGGTGTATGATTCGCAATGCAATGACTCATAGGTTCCTTAATTTTAGAGATGTGCTTTAGAACGCGTCTTTCCTAAGCCTACAATGTTTCTCCAAAATTCCTTTAAAGAAAAACCTTTGGTATTCTTCATAGACCATGATTCCTCAAAGGTCATAGAAGAATATCAAGCAATAATTCTGACATAAAAAGGTTCATATAAAAATATCCCAATTCCTCAGTAATATTTTTTTACGATAAAATTATGCAACAAGGTTAGAATGGTTGGTCAGACCAAATCCTAACCACGATCAATTATCTTATTTTCCAATACCGATAAAGCATTAAGGACGTTGCGATAAAATAAAGAAACGAAACTAAAACATAATACCAAATTGAAGAATTCAACAAGTCATTACAAAATGCAAATCAGGGACACCCCCCTGGCATTGGGGGGTTTAGCCACTCATGTTCAAACTGGAAATAAAAACAGAGTAAGCAAATTTAGACATTACAATTAACGTTGGATTAGTCGGATCGTCAATTGCTTCCGCTCTTGATCAATCTTTCTTCTCCCGTCTTTGTTCTCTCCAAAAAAAACCCCAATTCAAAAAGTGTCTCTTCACAGTCATCATGGGCAAATATAAATCAGTCTTCAAACAGCACTGCGAAATGTCCGGAATACCCTCGAAGCAGCAAAACATAAAATTCTCTCTGGTCTTCACAACACGGGCCGTGTTGTGCAACACGGGTGGCCGTGTTGTGACTCTGGATTGCAACCAAAACATCCTTTTCCCAGTTGCCATGACACGGGCCGTGTTGTACAACACGGGTGCCCGTGTCACACCCCTGTCTTCTTATTTTCTGAGCTGAATTCTTTGTTTCTTCTGGTCTTTACAACACGGGCCGTGTTGTGCAACACTGGCACCCGTGTTGTGTCTCTGAACTCTCATTTTCTATCTGTTTTTAAAAGCTCGGACCCTCTTTCGGACACCTCGAACCACCGATTACATATTTACCTGAAACACCACAAAGAAACAACCACATAACCCATTCCACTGATAAAAACAAAGTAAAGACGATAAATATCAACTTGCACGCAATAATGAGAAAACTTAAGCAAAACATGAACGAGACACTACAAACGAAATAAAAATAGACTCGAAAGACGCTGAAAACTGGCTTGAATATTACCACTAAATATCACTGGTCAAACTCCCCCAAACTTGAATTCTTGCTTGCCCTCAAGCAAAAATCCTGCATTTACATCTTCAAAACTAGCAATATGAATTATGATACTCATACGTGGATCCTTCGTTCCAATTCACCCAATGAGTTCTTTTTGTACTTTTCTCTCAGTATAGATATCACACAAACACTACACCATGGAAAACCACGGATCCGAATCTCCCTTTTCGGTAACCTCTCCGACTATGCTTCGTGCTTAGGTCTTATTTTTCCGATTTTCAACCCTTTTCATTCGGACAATCACTTTTAAGGCTTTTAATGATTTTCACTATGTGTGCAAGATTGATTCCTCTTTTTATCGTTGGCACCGATTTTTCTGTCCCTTCGGGAAACATTTATGTTCAACCGCCGTTAGGTTGAATAACCTTGTGAGAGTTACCCAACTTAGAAGGATCGATCGTTCTAATGTTTTTATTCATTTTTTTTTTCTCGGTGCCTTGAAGCTTTTTTTTTTTCTTTTGGATCATCTTTGCACACATAATTATTATAGATAAAGCCAGATATATCAATATAAACTACTTCGGGTTTACTTCTCAAATCAAAGCACCATGGCACGAATCTACATGTCGAACTCGTTCCTAATTCCGAAAACTCAGTGTGCTTATGTAGTACCTATACATCAAAATTTTCCATATTTTCTCATCGGGATTCTTTTTCACTCGCATCCTATATACTTTCTCATAATTCACATGTAACACACAGCAGGTTAACTTAGGGGTGTTTTTACAGATAACATAAAGCTATAATCTTCAAGCCGACACTATGATACTATTAAAATAAACAAAGATTAACATAAAATAAACGAAAACATAAAAACTAAACCCCCCCACACTTGAACTCAACAGTGTCCTCACTGTTTAAGAACCAATGTCGGAGGGGACTCACAATTATCACTGTTCGGGAGGAAATCCATGAAGCTTCATCTGCTGCATCCATGCATGCAGCTCATCGATTAAGTCCCCTTGCCGGGTCTGCTCTCTAATCATTTCATCCCACTGGTCCTTGGAAACATTCCACTGACCAGTTGCTTGGTTAGAAGAACCACCAGCAGTTTGCACCGGGACCTCTTCAGGTTGGTTCCCTGCATCCTCCTCATCTGAAAAATACTCATCAAACTGATCGGAACCACCCAGCATGGGGTCCTCATACAGCCAGTTAGCTCTATTATCTATGGTAATCATGTTAGGTGCAGGCAACGAAATCAAATGCTTGTTACGAGACATCACAGCATAATAATTATGAGCAGTTTTAATCATACCTTGGTTGACCAATGTTTCAAGGTCAATTTTTGTCTTACCTGCCACTGCAGGCACTTCAAGCAACCTCTCATTATACCCCAGATGCTGAGCGATCTGTGTAATCATCCCTCCAACGGAAATCTCACCCGAGGCAGCATTGGCTACCCGCTTCAGGTGGTCTGCTGCGAAGGCCGCAACATTAATCAGCTCATTGTTTGCCATTCCATATAGGAAGTATAACTCCCGCAGAGTTGCGACTCCTGTACTGTCGCCTCGGCAGAAAAGGGTATAAGCTAACCCTTTTTGAGCGTACCGGAATGACGGGTTATGAATGCATGAGGCCTTTGCAGCAGATGCGGCATACTCGGTGTTGCCGGTGATATCCTTCCAGAATGATCCTGCATCGAATGTACTTGGCGGTGCACCAGGCCCAAAGACTGGGAGATCTAAAATCTTCCCCAGATCAGCCACCGACATCACATGATCATTGTCATAAAGGCGGAACTTCAGAGTACCGAAATACTCAGTGTCGGATCCGGTCCAGGTATGCTTGAGCTGAAACTGTAAAGAACTCAAAAATTCCAAGGTTATGCGCTCAAAAGTTGGCGCTTCATACTGCATGAAATTTAACATCCCGATACTGTGAAACATTCTATGGACTTCAAATTTGAGCCCTAGATTTTCAAGAGTTTCGTTGCACATGTACCGGGCCGGTATCAACTTACGTCTTACCAACTTTGCATACTTAGCTTGATGCTCCGGGTCCTCGAATAAGATGCCATGAGCATTCGGCATCCGGTGTGCTCTCTTGCGAGGACGAGAAGATTCAGCAACATTTTTACCGGCATCCCTTCTAGGAGGCATTTTTCAGGCCTGCACAAATGAAGCACACAAAATTTTTTAAAGATTAGAGGAAACGATCACCGTAGAAGTGACAAGCAAGCGATGGGGAACAAATTTCGTGAATGGAGAAGTAGGTTTCGGTGAGTGGGTGCTTGCGAAAATGGAGGTTTTGAGAGGAATAACAATGGTGTTAGGGTTTTTAGAGAGAAAAGGGTTGGAGAAGATGAAAGAAAAGTGATAAATGGTAGGTTAATGAGCCTTTAATTAAAAATTAGGGAATTAAACACGTGGGGCCCACAGGACAAAATTGGGAACATTCAAAAAAATTTGAATTTTAGGATTCCCGCATGAGCAACACGGGCCGTGTTGCACAACACGGGCCGTGTTGCACAACACGGGCACCCGTGTTGCCTCCCTGGATGCTTCAATTTCTCTGGCTCAAAAATTCATGTCAAACAGCACTTGCAACACGGGCCGTGTTGCACAACACGGGCACCCGTGTTGCACCCCTGGTATCTCTTCTCAAAATTTCTGAAATCAAACAATCTCCAGACATTGCAACACGGGCCGTGTTGCACAACACGGGTGGCCGTGTTGCATCCCTGGAATCCATCAGAACTTCCCAAAAACAACCATCTGTCTGCATCATGCAACACGGGCCGTGTTGCCCAACACGGGCACCCGTGTTGCACCTCTGATTTTCCGTTTTCTGGCTTTATTGATCTTCCTATTATGACTTCAAACCTCATTCATTCCTTCTTAAAATTAGTGATAAACAAAACCTACAAAACAGAAACACACAAAAGTCAGACTGAAAAACTCGTGGGTTGCCTCCCACGAAGCGCTGCGTTTAACGTCGCATGGCTCGACGGTCCGTCGTACTACTGGGTAAGACGAGTGACATGCACATCACCAGTGGGCTGGCCTTTGAAATAATGCTTTAATCTCTGCCCGTTCACTTTGAAAATATCTCCGTTGATCTGATTTTTAATCTCAACAGCTCCGTGAGGAAATACCTTGTGAACAACAAAAGGTCCCGACCATTTTGACCTTAATTTGCCTGGGAATAGCTTCAGCCTTGAATTGTACAGAAGGACCAGTTGTCCTTCCCAAAACTCTTTTCTTTGAATCCTTTTATCATGCCATTTTTTCGTTTGCTCTTTGTATACCTTGGCATTCTCATACGCCCGATTCCTGAATTCTTCTAACTCATGCAGTTGAAGAATCCTTGAACTTCCAGCTTTTGACAAATCCATATTAAGATACTTAGATGCCCAAAACGCTTTATGCTCAAGTTCCAAAGGTAAGTGACATGCCTTTCCATAAACCAGCTGATATGGTGACATACCGATAGGCGTTTTGAAAGCCGTCCGGTACGCCCATAAAGCGTCATCCAGCTTAAGAGACCAATCCTTCCTGGATGCATTCACTGTCTTTTCCAAGATTTGTTTCAGTTGTCTATTAGACACCTCGACTTGACCGCTCGTTTGGGGGTGGTAAGGAGTAGTTATCCGGTGTTTCACATTGTACTTTTGCAGCAGCTTCTCCATAAGATGATTCACGAAATGTGTCCCTTCGTCGCTTATCAACGCCCTCGGGACACCGAACCTAGCGAAGATGTTTTCTTTTAGGAATCTTACCACTACCTTAGCATCATTGGTGGGTAATGCCACAGCTTCCACCCATTTGGAAACATAATCCACAGCCACCAAAATATAGTTTTTTCCGAACGATGGTGGAAATGGCCCCATAAAGTCTATCCCCCATACATCAAACAATTCAACCTCGAGCATAGAATTTTGGGGCATCTGATTTCTTTTTGATATATTCCCAGTCCTCTGACATCTGTCACACTCTTTCACTATCTCTTGCGCATCCTTAAATAAAGATGGCCAATAAAGTCCTGATTGTAGGACTTTAGCAGCTGTTCGATCACCACTGAAATGTCCCCCATACTCAGAGTCGTGACATGCTTTCAGCACATCTTTTTGTTCTTCTTCAGGTACACATCTTCTCACCAGGCCGTCCACCCCTCTTTTGTAGAGGAACGGATCATCCCATAAATAAAACCTGCAATCATGAACAAACTTGTTTTTCTTGTTAGAATCAAAATCGTCGGGTATAATACCGCCAACGAGATAGTTTGCATAATCTGCAAACCAAGGCACCCCGATAACAGCTAGGATGTGTTCGTCAGCGAACTCATCCTTTATAGGGCGTTGCTCTTCCGTCTCCTCAATTGGTGACATTCGAGAAAGATGATCTGCAACAGTGTTTTCACACCCTTTCTTGTCATGAATCTCCACATCAAATTCCTGAAGGAGTAAAATCCACCTCAACAACCTGGGCTTGGAATCCTGCTTAGCAAAAAGATATTTCAAAGCAGCATGGTCAGTATAAACAATCACTTTTGAACCCAACAGATATTGCCTGAATTTATCGAAGGCATACACAACTGCTAACAACTCCTTCTCGGTAGTTGCATAGTTTATCTGTGCAGGGTTCAGAACATGACTAGCATAGTAAATCACATGAAGCAATTTTCCTCTCCGCTGTCCAAGAACAGCCCCCACCGCAATGTCACTAGCATCGCACATAATCTCAAAGGGTAGGGACCAATCTGGGGCAATAACAATAGGAGCAGATACTAATTCTTTTTTTAGTGTTTCAAAAGCGTCGCTGCATTCCTTATTGAAAACGAAAGCCTTATCTTTAACCAACAGAGTAGTTAAAGGTTTGGCTATCTTAGAGAAATCTCTTATGAACCTGCGGTAAAATCCCGCATGTCCCAAGAAGCTTATTATGCCCTTTTCGTTGATTGGCGGAGGTAACTTAGAGATCACTTCCACTTTAGCTTGATCCACTTCGATCCCTTTTTGTGAGATCTTGTGACCAAGAACAATGCCTTCTTTCACCATGAAATGGCATTTTTCCCAGTTCAATATTAAGTTGCTTTCTTGACATCGCTGCAAAACAAGTGAAAGGTTAGATAAACAATGATCAAATGAGGATCCGAACACGGAAAAATCGTCCATGAACACCTCCATGTGTTTTTCCAGCATATCCGCAAAAATGGAAGTCATGCATCTTTGGAATGTAGCGGGGGCATTACATAGCCCAAATGGCATCCTTCTATAAGCAAAAATGCCATAGGGGCATGTAAACGCCGTTTTCTCTTGGTCTTCCGGTGCAACAGCGATTTGATTGTACCCGGAGTAGCCATCAAGAAAACAATAGTACTCATGTCCCGCTAGTCTTTCCAGCATTTGGTCAATGAATGGCAATGGAAAATGGTCCTTTCTCGTAGCCAAATTCAATCTTCTATAATCGATGCACACTCTCCACCCAGTAACGGTTCTTGTAGGAATCAACTCATTTTTTTCATTTGTTATAACAGTTGTTCCCCCCTTTTTGGGCACCACATGCACCGGACTCACCCAAGCACTATCGGATATGGGATAAATCAATCCCGCATCCAATAGCTTAACAACTTCTTTTCGCACTACTTCCTTCATCACCGGATTCAATCTCCTTTGAGGTTGTACAACCGGTTTGTGATCTTCTTCCATCAGTATTTTATGCATACACACTGTGGGACTTATACCCTTTAGGTCTTCAATCTTCCACCCAATAGCTCCCTTGAATTTTTTAAGAACTTCAATTAACTTGCCTTCTTGCATGTCTTTTAAATTAGCGCTAATAATAGCGGGACATTTTTCTTCAGTGTCAAGAAAGACATATTTGAGATTCTCGGGAAGTTGCTTCAATTCGGCTGTTTTTGGTTTGTCTTTGCCTTCATCAACTGTTGTAGGCTGTCGCAACTCTTCCCACCGGTGCATTCTAATTCTTTTAAAGATAGGTTGATTTTCAAGCATCGCAACCACTTCCATATCCTTATCTCCAACTTCCTTATCACCTTCAAAAATGGACATACTCAACACCTTCTCCAGAGGTAACTTGGACACACTTTCTAAATGCTCACTAGCTTCCATTTGATCTAACACTTGTATGTTGCTACTAGTGCCTACATCATCTTTGTGCTTTAGAGTGTTCCTAACATCAATTTTTAACTCTTCATCATACACCTTCATTGTTAGCGTTCCACCTTCCATGTCTATCATAACTCTCCCGGTTTCTAGAAAAGGTCTTCCCAAAATCAAGGGAATTTCTTCATCTTCCGGCATTTCAAGGATCACAAAGTCAACCGGGAACACAAATTTGTCCACCCTAACCAATACATCATGGACAACTCCATAAGGTCGCTTCACCGAATGGTCCGCGAATTGGAGAGTCATCCTAGTGTCTTGTACAACACCAATACCTAACTTTTTGTAGATAGATAAAGGCATTAAACTGATGCTCGCTCCCAAGTCGATGAGAGCTCTCTTGAATGATCGGTCACCAATAGTGCATGGAATGGTAACAGCTCCTCTATCTTTTCTCTTCACCGGAATCTTCAATCCCTGCAAAATAGCACTACAAGTTTCGGTTAGAATAATAGGTTCAGCTCCCATAGTCCTCTTTTTAGCAATTATATCTTTCATGAACTTGGCATAAGTGGGCATTTGTTCAAGAGCTTCAAGCAATGGGATATTCAATTCCAGCTTTTTGAACAAGTCAAGAAATTTTTCAAAATTCTTCTCTTGCTGCCCTTTCTTCTTGTTTCTTGTAGGGTACGGAAGTTTGACCACCGGTTTAGGTTCAACCGCTTTTTCTTTGATGACCGGTGTTTGGGTAACTTCTTTGTCGTTGTCAACCTCTTCATTGTCTTTGATTTCAAGCTCAACCTCAATCAATTGATTTTCAACTTCAGAATTTTCTTGAACCTCTTCACTAACTTTACCTCTTCGCGTTGTGACTGCATTTACTTTATGATTATCTCTAGGATTTGTTACAGTAGCACTAGGAAGAGTCCCAGGAGCGTTAGGGATAGCAAGGTGTTGAGCAATTTGGCTCATCTTCACCTCAAGATTCTTTATAGATGCTCCAGTGTTCTTGAAATTACTTCTGGTTTCTTCTTGAAATTGACAGTTGTGAGCTGCCATCTTTTCAATGGCAATCTCCCAATCAGCTTTTCTTGACACTGGAGGCTGATAAGGTTGTTGTTGGGGCTGGTACTGTTGTTGGCCTTGAACCGGTTTCTGGATGTTCCCTTGATGATCTTTCCAAGAGAAATTTGGGTGATTTTTCCACCCCGGATTATATGTGTTGGCATAAGGATTGTTTTGCCTCAACATATTAATCTGTTCAACCTGCTCTTGAGTTGCCAAACAGTGCATGGCAAAGTGTGGACCACAACATATCTCGCAAATCACCGCTTGAACGGGTTCAACCTGAGCAACTGTGTGAGTTCCCAGATTCATCTTCTTCAACCTTATTTCAACTTCTGCGGCAATTTGATCTTCCATTTTTACAACCTGTTCTGTTAGCTTAAGATCGATTTTTCCGTCTGGTTGACTCACGGTGCGATCATATAACTCAAGGTGTTCATTGGCAGCAATAGCTTCTATGATTCTTTTAATACCTGTGGCTGTTGAGAAGTTTGTTGAGCCACCTGCAGCAGTATCAATCAGTTGCTTTGTCTTGAGTCTCAACCCATTCACAAAGTTTTGCATTTGCTCTGTTGCGTCCATGTTATGGGTAGGACACGAAGTCAAACACCTTTTGAATCTTTTATAAGCATCTCCGAGTGATTCACCCTCTTTTTGTTTAAAATTGACTATATCGTATCTTTTCCGGATGAACACTGAAGCAGGAAAGTATTCGTTAAGGAAGGCTGTTTCCATCTCTTGCCATGTTGTGATACTAGCTGCAGGAAGAGAATAGAACCACTCTTCAGCATCGTCAGTAAGAGTGAATGGAAACATCACCAGTCGTTTTGCTTCCTCTGAATGACCTTCGATCTTCAAAGAAGTGGTAGTAGTAAGAAATCTCTGAAGATGCTTATTTGCATCCTCATTAATTCTCCCGGAGAAAGGCTTGCTCTCTAACTGGCAGATAGTAGATGGATGTAACTGGAAGTGTGCTACATTCACCGGTTGATTAACAATCATCATCCTGTTAGGTTGAGCATTTGCCCCTCCGTAATCACCTAAGAGCCTCTCTGGAGCAGGTTGATTTCCTGCCATGTCGTTGAATTCAGGGTCAGTTTCTCTGTTTGAATCAGAGTCACTGTGCTCCGAGTGAACTGAAATATAGTCCTCAGTTTCCTGATACGGGACACTTGAACAAGTCTTAGCCAGACTATCAATTCTTGCCTTGCGGCGTCTCTCGTGCAAGGCTCTTTCTGGTTCTGTGTCAAAAGAAAATTTAGCTGAGGCCTGACCTCGCATAAACAGTTAGACACGAGTTAGAAAACAAAATTTCAATAACAGTAAAATGATATACAGAGTAAAGTAAAATTTTAGTCGCAGAGCAACAAAATTCCAATTGATATAACACAAACAACTTAATTCTTTGGCAGTCCCCGGCAACGGCGCCAAAAACTTGACCGGAAAATAGCAAGTGTACTATTTTTACCGATGTAGTAATAGAAGGGATTAACCAAAAATATCGATCACAAGGACTGCGTATAAAAAAATAAGTTCTTCGTGATTAATTTCAATTAGACAAAACTCAAGGTTTGAGATTAAATTGAATAAATTGAACAGAATAAAACGTAAAAACAAATAATTTCACTTATATAAAAGTAATGCCAGGTAGGGTGTATGATTCGCAATGCAATGACTCATAGGTTCCTTAATTTTAGAGATGTGCTTTAGAACGCGTCTTTCCTAAGCCTACAATGTTTCTCCAAAATTCCTTTAAAGAAAAACCTTTGGTATTCTTCATAGACCATGATTCCTCAAAGGTCATAGAAGAATATCAAGCAATAATTCTGACATAAAAAGGTTCATATAAAAATATCCCAATTCCTCAGTAATATTTTTTTACGATAAAATTATGCAACAAGGTTAGAATGGTTGGTCAGACCAAATCCTAACCACGATCAATTATCTTATTTTCCAATACCGATAAAGCATTAAGGACGTTGCGATAAAATAAAGAAACGAAACTAAAACATAATACCAAATTGAAGAATTCAACAAGTCATTACAAAATGCAAATCAGGGACACCCCCCTGGCATTGGGGGGTTTAGCCACTCATGTTCAAACTGGAAATAAAAACAGAGTAAGCAAATTTAGACATTACAATTAACGTTGGATTAGTCGGATCGTCAATTGCTTCCGCTCTTGATCAATCTTTCTTCTCCCGTCTTTGTTCTCTCCAAAAAAAACCCCAATTCAAAAAGTGTCTCTTCACAGTCATCATGGGCAAATATAAATCAGTCTTCAAACAGCACTGCGAAATGTCCGGAATACCCTCGAAGCAGCAAAACATAAAATTCTCTCTGGTCTTCACAACACGGGCCGTGTTGTGCAACACGGGTGGCCGTGTTGTGACTCTGGATTGCAACCAAAAGATCCTTTTCCCAGTTGCCATGACACGGGCCGTGTTGTACAACACGGGTGCCCGTGTCACACCCCTGTCTTCTTATTTTCTGAGCTGAATTCTTTGTTTCTTCTGGTCTTTACAACACGGGCCGTGTTGTGCAACACTGGCACCCGTGTTGTGTCTCTGAACTCTCATTTTCTATCTGTTTTTAAAAGCTCGGACCCTCTTTCGGACACCTCGAACCACCGATTACATATTTACCTGAAACACCACAAAGAAACAACCACATAACCCATTCCACTGATAAAAACAAAGTAAAGACGATAAATATCAACTTGCACGCAATAATGAGAAAACTTAAGCAAAACATGAACGAGACACTACAAACGAAATAAAAATAGACTCGAAAGACGCTGAAAACTGGCTTGAATATTACCACTAAATATCACTGGTCAGGGGGTCTTACGGTCATGACGCGCTAAATAGCCCGTCATGATCGTTAGGGAATGGTGACGACCGTGACGGCTTCAAAACATGGAATTTTTCACAGAATGCATTATCTCACTTCAGTTCAATGCAATTTCTTATCACTTTCATTTAATTCCAACATAAACATAATACATAATAGTGGATCAACATATATAAGCAGTAAATTTCATCACACGAGAATTCATAAAATATCAAGCAATTCAAATATATCAGCAAATAATGAAAAGCATGGAAATTGATTAAATTGGAAAATTGCAAAACTAGAAGTACTTTGCTTTTGACATAATAGAAGGAAAATTACATTGATAAAAATAAGGTACGAAATGTTTGTTAAAACTAACTAGAAACATAAGCGAAAAGTAAAATAAATCAAATCACTACAGCATTATCAAAGTTGCTTCTTCAAATCTTCAAGTGCGGAGTTTAAATGATAGAATTGTTCACATGTTATGTCAGTTAAACCTATAACGTCCAATCGCATGCTTTTAACTTCATCCTTAACAGCATTAATATCGGCTTGGTAAACTTCAAGAGTATTCAGAATTTTCTTTAAGTTGTCAGCATATCCTACTTGATTTACTTCAGGGGTTTCAATAACTTCATCAGTGTGGTCGATGTCATGGTAACCAGGAGGTGTCTCAGGGTCACTTTCTACATCAGTCATTATGTCATCCCTAATTTGGTAAGATTGTGGTGTTTCGGGAGTGGATGGATAGTCAGGAGGGGTAAGCTCATAAAGCCAATTATCTTTATTGTGAACACTGACTCTAGCATGGTTCGGTAATGTGAACATGGTTACTACTTCATTTCTGATTAGGTACTCGTAAGGTGGTTGTCCTAAGTTTCTTATAATTTGGAGGTTAAAGCAGAAGTTCAGATTCATAGGACGGATGGTTCCTAAACGGTTGCACTTGTGTAATTGGTATCTAAGTCCGAGGGCATCAGCAATCATGGTGACCAGGCCTCCTACCAATATTGGTAGATCAAGTTCCTCTTGGATTCGGGTAAAAGTTTGCATCATGAATGGTACAGCATTAACGGGTTTTCCATTGGTCAAACCGGACATTATGAATATCTCATCTTTAGATACTCTAGTGAGGTTCTCTTCCTTTCCAAAGAAGGTGTGGGCAAGGATCTTATGGAAATAGCAGATAGCAGGGTTATGTATTTCATCATTGTTCATGTTATCCGGCTCAGGATGGTAATTTACGGTTAAGGTTCCCCAAAAGAAGTCTAGCTCAATATCCATTAATTCTACCTGGGTGGTAGTAAAAGCAAAGGGTCCACTAGGGAATCCTAATAAGTCAGCTAGTTCCTTATGGTTAAAGTCATATTCGATCCCGAATAGTCGGAAACTAATAAATCCTTTTCTTAATCCAAATCCGCGCTCGGGTAAGTAAACTAAGGAGCTTAAGAACTCAAGGGTGAGCTCGCGGTAAGTCACAAACCTATGTTTTATGAGAGCATTCTCCCATCCAAGTTGGTTAAACAGGTATAGGATGCTATCATGTATACCTAAAGTTTTCATGGTCTGTTCATCATAGTACAGAGTCAAATCCATTTGTCTCTGTGATAATTCCTCAAATTTCATTCTTTGGTTTCTACCTCTAAATTTGGTTTCCATAATGTTTCTTGGTTGGTTAGCCATAGTTAGTGTAAATGTGGAGGAAACAAATCAGGGGGAAAAGGAAAGTGGAAAAGACTTTAGAAAATCTGTAAAAGTGATTTAGAAAATAAAAATTAAAATAAAGAAAATAAGAAAATAAATGCATAAATGAAATCAATAATGATAATAATGAAATAAAACAATAAAACAATAAAATGATAAAACGATAAAATGATAAAATGATAAAATGCTAAAAATTGATTAAAATGATAAAATGGGTTGCCTCCCACTAAGCGCTGTTTTTATCGTCATAAGCCTGACGTAATGCTTAGGGGTAGATTAATCAGGGAAGTTAGTGGACAACTCTAAAAGCTTTAGACTGTTCGCATAATCTCTATTTTCAATGTTATGGTAATGTTTTAATCGTTGTCCGTTTAATGTGAACGATTCACTGTTCCTACCCTTAATTTCTATTGCTCCGCTCGGGAACACTCTAGTTATTTCAAAGGGTCCTGACCATCTAGATTTTAGTTTTCCAGTAAAAAGCCTAAGTCTTGAATTAAAGAGGAGTACAACGTCTCCCACACTAAATTCTTTCCTAGATAGGCGTTTATCATGCCATCGCTTTGTTCTTTCCTTATATATCTTAGCATTCTCGTAGGCATCTAATCTTAATTCTTCTAATTCATTAATGTCGAGGATTCGCTTTTCTCCTACGGCATTCTAGTTTATATTGAGTGTTTTAATCGCCCAATATGCTTTGTGTTCTAGTTCTACCGGGAGATGACAAGCCTTCCCATACACTAGTTTGAAAGGTGTAGTTCCTATGGGTGACTTGTAGGCTGTCCTATAAGCCCATAAAGCTTCATTAAGTTTAGATGACCAATCTTTCCTAGATATGGCGACAGTCTTTTCTAGGATTTGTTTAATTTCTCTGTTTGAGACTTCGACCTGTCCACTCGTTTGTGGATGATATGGTGTTGCTACACGATGTCTGACTCCATACTTAGATAGTAATTTGTCAAATATTTTCGAAATGAAATGCGAGCCACCGTCACTTATGACAAGTCTAGGCACACCAAATCTTGGAAAGATTATATTCTTGAAAAGCTTAATTACTACTCGTGTGTCATTTGTAGGAGAAGTTATAGCCTCAATCCATTTTGAAACATAATCGACAGCTACGAGTATGTACTTATTACCGAAAGATGATGGGAATGGTCCCATGAAATCTATTCCCCAGACGTCAAAGACTTCTACTTCTAATATTCCTCTTTGAGGCATTTCATCTCTTCTTGAAATATTACCGGTGCGTTGACACCGATCGCAATTTATAACAGCGATGTGGACATCTTTCCATAAATTAGGCCAAAATAGGCCGGCTTGTAAGATTTTTGCACAAGTGTTGGAAGTGCTTGCATGTCCACCATAAGGAGATGAATGACAATGAGCAATGACATCTTCTATTTCTTCTTCGGGAATACATCGACGAAAGATTCCGTCAGGTCCTCTTTTAAACAATAATGGTTCATCCCAATAGTAATGCTTGAGATTGTGAAAGAATTTCTTTCTCTGTTGATAGGTTAAATCAGGTGGAAGTGCTCCTGCAGCTAAGTAGTTGACAATGTCAACGTACCATGGCAGTCCTACAGTTGTTTGGATTGTTTCCACGGGTTCTGGTTCATCTATGTCTAACTGAACTGGGTCGCTTCCTATTTGTGCTATCAGCTGTTCTTACGGAAAATCATCGTTAATCGGCACTTGTTCGGGTTTAATACCTTCTATTCTAGATAAATGGTCCGCTACGACGTTTTCAGTACCTTTCTTATCTTTTATTTCGAGATCAAACTCTTGTAAGAGTAAAATCCATCTCAAGAGTCTTGGTTTAGCATCTTTCTTGGTTAATAAATATCTGATAGCAGCGTGGTCTGTGTAGACGATTATTTTTGCTCCCACTAAGTAGGAACGGAATTTGTCAAACGCAAAGACAACTGCTAACAATTCTTTTTCAGTAGTGGCGTAGTTCATCTGAGCAGAATCTAAGGTTCTACTGGCATAGTAAATTGCGTGAAGTTTCTTGTCCTTCCTTTGTCCTAGAACTGCGCCTACAGCATAGTCACTCGCATCGCACATGATTTCGAAAGGTAATCTCCAGTCAGGGGGTTGCATGATTGGTGCGGTGATGAGGGCTGTTTTTAGAGTTTCGAATGCTTTAAGACAATCTTTATTGAATATGAACTCAACGTCTTTCATTAATAAACCGGTAAGAGGTTTAGTGATTTTCGAGAAATCTTTGATGAATCGTCGGTAGAAACCGGCGTGTCCTAAAAAGCTTCGTATTTCTCGAATGGTCTTTGGGGGTTGAAGATTTTTATGACTTCTATCTTAGCTTTATCAACTTCAATTCCCTTATCAGATATAACGTGTCCTAGTACGATTCCTTCTCTGACCATGAAATGGCATTTCTCCCAGTTAAGCACGAGGTTTACTTTTACACATCTTTCTAACACCATTTCTAAATTTGATAGACATCCTTCAAAACTTTGCCCGCATACAGAGAAGTCGTCCATGAACACTTCCATGATGTTGTCTATGAAATCTGCGAAGATTGACATCATACATCTTTGAAAGGTTGCAGGAGCGTTGCATAATCCAAAGGGCATTCGTCTATAAGCGAACGTTCCATAAGGGCATGTGAATGTAGTCTTTTCTTGATCATCTGGGTGGATAGGGATTTGGAAAAATCCTGAGTAACCATCAAGATAACAGAAATACGAGTGCTTGGCTAATCGTTCTAACATTTGATCTATAAAAGGTAGTGGGAAATGATCTTTTCGAGTGGCTTTGTTTAACTTACGATAATCGATGCACACTCTATGTCCGGTCACTACTCTTTGTGATATCGATTCGCCTTTAGCGTTTTTCACAACAGTGATACCTCCTTTCTTTGGTACTACATGTACTGGACTAACCCATTTACTATCAGAGATTGGATATATTATTCCAGCGTCTAGTAGTTTCTTAACTTCTTCCTTTACTACAGTGCTAAGGATTGGGTTAATTCTTCTTTGAGATTCTCTGGAGGTTTTGCAATCTTCTTCTAGCAGAATACGATGCATACAGATTGAAGGGCATATTCCTTTGAGATCAGATATGTTATATCCTAATGCTGTTGGATATTTCTTTAAGACATCTAAAAGTTTCTTTGTTTCTATTGTTCCTAAACTGGAATTGATTATAACTGGTCTTGTACATTCAGTGTCTAGGAATTCGTATCTTAGGTTCTTAGGTAAAGTTTTTAACTCTAATGTAGGTTTATTCTTACTTGGCATGGGATCCAGCGTAAGTGCTAAACTTTCGCTTAGACTATCATCCTGATATGGTTTACGCCAATTGTCATCTTCGAAAATCGGAGGGATTTGAATTTTCATAATTTCAGAATAGGTAGTTTCTTTCATTTCCATTTCTCTTACACATTCGTCAATTACATCCAATAAATAGCATGTATCCTCTATAGCTGGTGATTGTAAGAATTGTGTTAAAATAAATTCAACTTTTTCTTCACCTACTTCAAAGGTTAGATTTCCTTTCTTTACGTCTATAATAGCTCCGGCGGTAGCTAAGAATGGTCTTCCTAGTATGATAGGTGTAGTGGAGTCTTCAGAGATGTCCATGATTATAAAATCAGTAGGAATATAGAATTGTCCTATACGTAATTGGACGTTTTCTAGTATGCCTACAAGATATTTAATAGAGCGATCGGCTAGTTGAACAGACATTTTAGTTGGTCTTAGGTCTCCCATATCTAGCCTTTTGCAAATTATTAAGGGCATAACATTGATACTGGCTCCTAAATCGCATAGAGCTTTGTCAATGACGAATTTTCCTATTACACAGGGTATAGAGAAACTTCCTGGATCTTTTAACTTAGGAGGCATATTATTTTGAATTATTGCGCTACACTCAGCAGTAAGTGTAACGATTCCGTTATCCTCTATCTTCTTCTTATTGGATAAGATTTCCTTTTGAAACTTAGCATACGAGGGCATTTGAGTGATAGCTTCTGTAAACGGAATAGTAATATTCAACTGTTTCAGAAGTTCAACAAATTTCTTAAACTGGCCCATCGTATTAGAATTGGTTAATCTCTGAGGGTAAGGAATTGGTGGTTTATAAGGTGGTGGAGGCACATAAGGCTTTTCTTTCTCCACTGCCTCTTAATTATTATATTCCTTTTCTTCTGGTTCATTCACCTTTTCAGTCGGCTTATCCGGTTTTTGGTACATGGCTGGATTGTCAAGTCTTGGATCGGTAGGTCCGTCAAGTTCCTTGCCACTTCTTAATATCACAGCATTGGCCTGTCCTTTTGGATTAGGTTGGGGTTGTCCAGGAAATACTCCAGCTGGTGCAGCGGTAGGTGCTTGTTGTTGAGCTACTTGTGAAATCTGAGTTTCAAGCATTTTGTTATGTGTAGCTAACGCATCTACCTTGCTCACTAATTGCTTAATCTGCTCACTAGTGTGTATGTTTTGATTTAAGAAATCCTTGTTTGTTTGAGATTGGGTAGCTATGAAGTTCTCCATCATCAATTCAAGGTTTGATTTTCTAGGAACATTAGGAGCAGTCTTTTGATATCCTGGTGGTGTAGCTGGTGCTTGACCTGGTGCGTATAAAGCATTGTTGTTCTTATAGGAGAAGTTCAGATGATTCTTCCAACCTGGGTTGTATGTGTTTGAGTACGGGTTTCCTTGAGCATAATTCACTTGATCTGTGGGAATTCCTGCTAATAGTTGACAATCAGGAACATCATGTCCTGGAACTCCACATAACTCACAGTTAGGTGTTACCGCAGCCACGGTGGCTGTTGGTGTTATGGCCAAGTTGTCGCTCTTTTGGTTAAGTTGGTCAAACTTTGCATTGACTTGATCCATACTACTCACTTTGTACATACCTCCTTTTGTTGGTTTCTCAGTTGCGACTCTCTCGCTTCCCCATTGGTAATGGTTCTGAGCCATACTCTCGATAAGTGCATAAGCATCATTATATTCTTTGTCCATTAGTGCGCCGCCTGCGGCAGCGTCAATTGTCATTCTTGTATTGTACAAGAGTCCATTGTAGAAGGTATGGATGACCATCCATTCTACTAATCCATGATGTGGACAAAGCCTCAGCATATCTTTGTAGCGTTCCCAAGCTTCGAAAAGTGACTCGTTTTCTTTTTGCTTAAATCCGTTGATTTGAGCTCTTAGCATAGCTGTCTTGCTAGGTGGGAAATATCTTGTCAAGAAGACTCTCTTTAGTTCCTCCCACGTAGTTACTGAATTCGAGGGCAGAGATTGAAGCCAGGCTCTAGCTCGAAGTGAAAAAGGAAAAAGACGTAATCTAATAGCTTCTTGGGTAACTCCATTAGCTTTTACAGTATCTGCGTACTGCACAAATATTGAAAGATGAAGGTTCGGATCCTCGGTAGGATTTCCGGCGAATTGATTTTGTTGTACGGCTGATATCAGCGAAGGTTTCAATTCAAAATCGTTTCGGTTGATAGCCGGTGCAGCAATGCTGGAATGCGGCTCAGCTTGTGAAGGACTAGCGTAATATTTGAGTGGATGATTTGGTTCTTCAGCCATCTCTGCGTCCTTTGATGTTCCAACCGGTTTAGGTGGATCAACTTGAAGATCTGGAATGTTGTATTTTCGTTCGTAATCGAATATTCGTCTTCTTACATGTAAGAAGCGTTCTAATTCTGGAACTGGAGGTTGCAAGTCTTCGCCTTGAGAGCGAGTACTTGGCATACACTCGGGAAATTAGATAAGGAAAAGAATAGTTGTTACCTTAGTCTAGACAATGCTACTCTAATAATCGGAACGTGGCCTGCAGCATCCGGTAAAGCAAATAGCCAATTGGTTCGGTTCGATGGATCGATGCGGTCACTGCAAGGAAATGTGATATGATGATAGATGGTGCCACGGTTTTGAAACCTGACCAACTTATGTCTTTGTGCTTCTCCTTGGTCACCATCTCTAAACTGTATATTCTCCATTACATGCAAATAAGGTAAATGAGAGATAAGAGTTTTTGAGGTTTTGTGAGAAAATGAAGAAATGTGAAGAAATTGTTCGGATTAATAAGTAATGAAGTGAATGTGAGAAGTTTGGAATAAATGGAGAGGTTGAACGGGTAAATAAAATTGATTGAGAGTAATGGGTGGTTACGGGAGAAGAGGAGATAATGGGAGGTTTCTATTTTGTGAGAATGAGAATGGGGTTCTACGAAGGTGAACGGTTCTGTATCTTCAGAATTCGTAAAATAGGGTTGTCACGGTCGTGAGGGGGGTCTTACGGTCGTGACGCGCTAAATAGCCCGTCATGATCGTTAGGGAATGGTGACGACCGTGACGGCTTCAAAACATGGAATTTTTCACAGAATGCATTATCTCACTTCAGTTCAATGCAATTTCTTATCACTTTCATTTAATTCCAACATAAACATAATACATAATAGTGGATCAACATATATAAGCAGTAAATTTCATCACACGAGAATTCATAAAATATCAAGCAATTCAAATATATCAGCAAATAATGAAAAACATGGAAATTGATTAAATTGGAAAATTGCAAAACTAGAAGTACTTTGCTTTTGACATAATAGAAGGAAAATTACATTGATAAAAATAAGGTACGAAATGTTTGTTAAAACTAACTAGAAACATAAGCGAAAAGTAAAATAAATCAAATCACTACAGCATTATCAAAGTTGCTTCTTCAAATCTTCAAGTGCGGAGTTTAAATAATAGAATTGTTCACATGTTATGTCAGTTAAACCTATAACGTCCAATCGCATGCTTTTAACTTCATCCTTAACAGCATTAATATCGGCTTGGTAAACTTCAAGAGTATTCAGAATTTTCTTTAAGTTGTCAGCATATCCTACTTGATTTACTTCAGGGGTTTCAATAACTTCATCAGTGTGGTCGATGTCATGGTAACCAGGAGGTGTCTCAGGGTCACTTTCTACATCAGTCATTATGTCATCCCTAATTTGGTAAGATTGTGGTGTTTCGGGAGTGGATGGATAGTCAGGAGGGGTAAGCTCATAAAGCCAATTATCTTTATTGTGAACACTGACTCTAGCATGGTTCGGTAATGTGATCATGGTTACTACTTCATTTCTGATTAGGTACTCGTAAGGTGGTTGTCCTAAGTTTCTTATAATTTGGAGGTTAAAGCAGAAGTTCAGATTCATAGGACGGATGGTTCCTAAACGGTTGCACTTGTGTAATTGGTATCTAAGTCCGAGGGCATCAGCAATCATGGTGACCAGGCCTCCTACCAATATTGGTAGATCAAGTTCCTCTTGGATTCGGGTAAAAGTTTGCATCATGAATGGTACAGCATTAACGGGTTTTCCATTGGTCAAACAGGACATTATTAATATCTCATCTTTAGATACTCTAGTGAGGTTCTCTTCCTTTCCAAAGAAGGTGTGGGCAAGGATCTTATGGAAATAGCAGATAGCAGGGTTATGTATTTCATCATTGTTCATGTTATCCGGCTCAGGATGGTAATTTACGGTTAAGGTTCCCCAAAAGAAGTCTAGCTCAATATCCATTAATTCTACCTGGGTGGTAGTAAAAGCAAAGGGTCCACTAGGGAATCCTAATAAGTCAGCTAGTTCCTTATGGTTAAAGTCATATTCGATCCCGAATAGTCGGAAACTAATAAATCCTTTTCTTAATCCAAATCCGCGCTCGGGTAAGTAAACTAAGGAGCTTAAGAACTCAAGGGTGAGCTCGCGGTAAGTCACAAACCTATGTTTTATGAGAGCATTCTCCCATCCAAGTTGGTTAAACAGGTATAGGATGCTATCATGTATACCTAAAGTTTTCATGGTCTGTTCATCATAGTACAGAGTCAAATCCATTTGTCTCTGTGATAATTCCTCAAATTTCATTCTTTGGTTTCTACCTCTAAATTTGGTTTCCATAATGTTTCTTGGTTGGTTAGCTATAGTTAGTGTAAATGTGGAGGAAACAAATCAGGGGGAAAAGGAAAGTGGAAAAGACTTTAGAAAATCTGTAAAAGTGATTTAGAAAATAAAAATTAAAATAAAGAAAATAAGAAAATAAATGCATAAATGAAATCAATAATGATAATAATGAAATAAAACAATAAAACAATAAAATGATAAAACGATAAAATGATAAAATGATAAAATGATAAAATGATAAATTGATTAAAATGATAAAATGGGTTGCCTCCCACTAAGCGCTGTTTTTATCGTCATAAGCCTGACGTAATGCTTAGGGGTAGATTAATCAGGGAAGTTAGTGGACAACTCTAAAAGCTTTAGACTGTTCGCATAATCTCTATTTTCAACGTTATGGTAATGGTTTAATCGTTGTCCGTTTACTGTGAACGGTTCACTGTTCCTACCCTTTATTTCTATTGCTCCGCTCGGGAACACTCTAGTTATTTCAAAGGGTCCTGACCATCTAGATTTTAGATTTCCAGGAAAAATCCTAAGTCTTGAATTAAAGAGGAGTACAACGTCTCCCACACTAAATTCTTTCCTAGATAGGCGTTTATCATGCCATCGCTTTGTTCTTTCCTTATATATCTTAGCATTCTCGTAGGCATCTAATCTTAATTCTTCTAATTCATTAATGTCGAGGATTCGCTTTTCTCCTGCGGCATTGTAGTTTATATTGAGTGTTTTAATCGCCCAATATGCTTTGTGTTCTAGTTCTACCGGGAGATGACAAGCCTTCCCATACACTAGTTTGAAAGGTGTAGTTCCTATGGGTGTCTTGTAGGCTGTCCTATAAGCCCATAAAGCTTCATTAAGTTTAGATGACCAATCTTTCCTAGATATGGCGACAGTCTTTTCTAGGATTTGTTTAATTTCTATGTTTGAGACTTCGACCTTACCACTCGTTTGTGGATGATATGGTGTTGCTACACGATGTCTGACTCCATACTTAGATAATAATTTGTCAAATATTTTCGAAATGAAATGCGAGCCACCGTCACTTATGACAAGTCTAGGCACACCAAATCTTGGAAAGATTATATTCTTGAAAAGCTTAATTACTACTCGTGTGTCATTTGTAGGAGAAGCTATAGCCTCAATCCATTTTGAAACATAATCGACAGCTACGAGTATGTACTTATTACCGAAAGATGATGGGAATGGTCCCATGAAATCTATTCCCCAGACGTCAAAGACTTCTACTTCTAATATTCCTCTTTGAGGCATTTCATCTCTTCTTGAAATATTACCGGTGCGTTGACACCGATCGCAATTTATAACAGCGATGTGGACATCTTTCCATAAATTAGGCCAAAATAGGCCGGCTTGTAAGATTTTTGCACAACTCTTGGAAGTGCTTGCATGTCCACCATAAGGAGATGAATGACAATGAGCAATGACATCTTCTATTTCTTCTTTGGGAATACACCGACGAAAGATTCCGTCAGGTCCTCTTTTAAACAATAATGGTTCATCCCAATAGTAATGCTTGAGATTGTGAAAGAATTTCTTTCTCGGCTGATAGGTTAAATCAGGTGGAAGTGCTCCTGCAGCTAAGTAGTTGACAATGTCAGTGTACCATGGCAGTCCTACGGTTGTTTGGATTGTTTCCACGGGTTCTGGTTCATCTATGTCTAACTGAACTGGGTCGCTTCCTATTTGTGCTATCAGCTATTCATACGGAAAATCATCGTTAATCGGCACTTGTTCGGGTTTAATACCTTCTATTCTAGATAAATGGTCCGCTACGACGTTTTCTGTACCTTTCTTATCTCTTACTTCGAGATCAAACTCTTGTAAGAGTAAAATCCATCTCAAGAGTCTTGGTTTAGCATCTTTCTTGGTTAATAAATATCTGATAGCAGCGTGGTCTGTGTAGACGATTATTTTCGCTCCCACTAAGTAGGAACGAAATTTGTCAAGCACAAAGACAACTGTTAACAATTCTTTTTCAGTAGTGGCGTAGTTCATCTGAGCAGAATCTAAGGTTCTACTGGCATAGTAAACTGCGTGAAGTTTCTTGTCCTTCCTTTGTCCTAGAACTGCGCCTACAACATAGTCACTCGCATCGCACATGATTTCGAAAGGTAATCTCCAGTCAGGGGGTTGCATGATTGGTGCGGTGATGAGGGCTGTTTTTAGAGTTTCGAATGATTTAAGACAATCTTTATTGAATATGAACTCAGCGTCTTTCATTAATAAACCGGTAAGAGGTTTAGTGATTTTCAAGAATTCTTTGATGAATCGTCGGTAGAAACCGGCGTGTCCTAAAAAGCTTCGTATTTCTCGAACGGTCTTAGGGGGTTGAAGATTTTTTATGACTTCTATCTTAGCTTTATCAACTTCAATTCCCATATCAGATATAACGTGTCCTAATACGATTCCTTCTCTGACCATGAAATGACATTTCTCCCAGTTAAGCACGAGGTTTACTTTTACACATCTTTCTAACACCATTTCTAAATTTGATAGACATTCTTCAAAACTTTGCCCGCATACAGAGAAGTCGTCCATGAACACTTCCATGATGTTGTCTATGAAATCTGCGAAGATTGACATCATACATCTTTGAAAGGTTGCAGGAGCGTTGCATAATCCAAAGGGCATTCGTCTATAAGCGAACGTTCCATAAGGGCATGTGAATGTAGTCATCTCTTGATCATCTGGGTGGATAGGGATTTGGAAAAATCCTGAGTAACCATCAAGATAACAGAAATACGAGTGCTTGGCTAACCGTTCTAACATTTGATCTATAAAAGGTAGTGGGAAATGATCTTTTCGAGTGGCTTTGTTTAGTTTACGATAATCGATGCACACTCTATGTCCGGTCACTACTCTTTGTGATATCGATTCGCCTTTAGCGTTTTTCACAATAGTGATACCTCCTTTCTTTGGTACTATGTACTGGACTAACCCATTTATTATCAGAGATTGGATATATTATTCCAGCGTCTAGTAGTTTCTTAACTTCTTCCTTTACTACAGTGCAAAGGATTGGGTTAATTCTTCTTTGAGATTCTCTGGAGGTTTTGCAATCTTCTTCTAGCAGAATATGATGCATACAGATTGAAGGGCATATTCCTTTGAGATCAGATATGTTATATCCTAATGCAGTTGGATATTTCTTTAAGACATCTAAAAGTTTCTTTGTTTCAATTGTTCCTAAACTGGAATTGATTATAACTGGTCTTGTACATTCAGTGTCTAGGAATTCGTATCTTAGGTTCTTAGGTAAAGTTTTTAACTCTAATGTGGGTTTATTCTTACTTGGCATGGGATCCGGCGTAAGTGCTAAACTTTCGCTTAGACTATCATCCTGATATGGTTTACGCCAATTGTCATCTTCGAAAATCGGAGGGATTTGAATTTTCATAATTTCAGAATAGGTAGTTTCTTTCATTTCCATTTCTCTTACACATTCGTCAATTACATCCAATAAATAGCATGTATCCTCTATAGCTGGTGATTGTAAGAATTGTGTTAAAATAAATTCAACTTTCTCTTCACCTACTTCAAAGGTTAGCTTTCCTTTCTTTACGTCTATAATAGCTCCGGCGGTAGCTAAGAATGGTCTTCCTAGTATGATAGGTGTAGTGGAGTCTTCAGAGATGTCCATGATTATAAAATCAGTAGGAATATAGAATTGTCCTATACGTACTGGGACATTTTCTAGTATGCCTACAAGATATTTAATAGAGCGATCGGCTAGTTGAACATACATTTTAGTCGGCTAGTCTAGCCTTTTGCAAATTGTTAAGGGCATAACACTGATACTGGCTCCTAAATCGCATAGAGCTTTGTCAATGACGAATTTTCCTATTACACAGGGTATAGAGAAACTTCCTGGATCTTTTAACTTAGGAGGCATATTATTTTGAATTATTGCGCTACACTCAGCAGTAAGTGTAACGGTTCCGTTATCTTCTATCTTCTTCTTATTGGATAAGATTTCCTTTAGAAACTTAACATACGAGGGCATTTGAGTGATAACTTCTGTAAACGGAATAGTAATATTCAACTGTTTCAGAAGTTCAACAAATTTCTTGAAATGGCCTATCGTCTTAGAATTGGTTAATCTCTGAGGGTACGGAATTGGTGGTTTATAAGGTGGTGGAGGCACATAAGGCTTTTCTTTCTCCACTGCCTCTTGATTATTATCTTCCTTTTCTTCTGGTTCATTCACCTTTTCAGTCTGCTTATCTGGTTTTTGGTACATGGCTGGATTGTCAAGTCTTGGATCGGTAGGTCCATCAAGTTCCTTTCCACTTCTTAATATCACAACATTGGCCTGTCCTTTTGGATTAGGTTGAGGTTGTCCAGGAAATACTCCAGCTGGTGCAGCGGTAGGTGCTTGTTGTTGAACTACTTGTGAAATCTGAGTTTCAAGCATTTTGTTATGTGTAGCTAACGCATCTACCTTGCTCACTAATTGCTTAATCTGCTCACTAATGTGTATGTTTTGATTTAAGAAATCCTTGTTTGTTTGAGATTGGGTAGCTATGAAGTTCTCCATCATCAATTCAAGGTTTGATTTTCTAGGAACATTAGGAGCAGTCTTTTGATATCCTGGTGGTGTAGATGGTGCTTGACCTGGTGCGTATAAAGCATTGTTGTTCTTATAGGAGAAGTTCGGATGATTCTTCCAACCTGGGTTGTATGTGTTTGAGTACGGGTTTCCTTGAGCATAATTCACTTGATCTGTGGGAATTCCTGCTAATAGTTGACAATCAGGAACATCATGTCCTGGAACTCCACATAACTCACAGTTAGGTGTTACCGCAGCCACGGTGGCTGTTGGTGTTATGGCCAAGTTGTCGATCTTTTGGTTAAGTTGGTCAAACTTTGCATTGACTTGATCCATACTACTCACTTCGTACATACCTCCTTTTGTTGGTTTCTCAGTTGCGACTCTCTCGCTTCCCCATTGGTAATGGTTCTGAGCCATACTCTCGATAAGTGTATAAGCATCATTATATTCTTTGTCCATTAGTGCGCCGCCTGCGGAAGCGTCAATTGTCATTCTTGTATTGTACAAGAGTCCATTGTAGAAGGTATGGATGACCATCCATTCTACTAATCCATGATGTGGACAAAGCCTCAGCATATCTTTGTAGCGTTCCCAAGCTTCGAAAAGTGACTCGTTCTCCTTTTGCTTAAATCCGTTTATTTGAGCTCTTAGCATAGCTGTCTTGCTAGGTGGGAAATATCTTGTCAAGAAGACTCTCTTTAGTTCCTCCCACGTAGTTACTGAATTCGAGGGTAGAGATTGAAGCCAGGCTCTAGCTCTGTCTCGAAGTGAAAAAGGAAAAAGACGTAATCTAATAGCTTCTTGGGTAACTCCATTAGCTTTTACGGTATCTGCGTACTACACAAATATCGAAAGATGAAGGTTCGGATCCTCGGTAGGATTTCCGGCGAATTGATTTTGTTGCACGGCTGATATCAGTGAAGGTTTCAATTCAAAATCGTTTCGGTTGATAGCCGGTGCAGCAATGCTGGAATGCGGCTCAGCTTGTGAAGGACTAGCGTAATATTTGAGTGGATGATTTGGTTCCTCAGCCATCTCTGCGTCCTTTGATGTTCCAACCGGTTTAGGTGGATCAACTTGAAGATCTGGAATGTTGTATTTTCGTTCGTAATCGAATATTCGTCTTGTTACGTGTAAGAAGCATTCTAATTCTTGAACTGGAGGTTGCAAGTCTTCGCCTTGAGAGCGAGTACTTGGCATACACTCGGGAAATTAGATTAGGAAAAGAATAGTTGTTACCTTAGTCTAGACAATGCTACTCTAATAGTGCACTAGTGACTAAATTAAGGTCCCCGGCAACGGCGCCAAAAACTTGATGGGGCGAAGACGCAATACGTGTCTAGCGGTATCTGAACTGCAAGCGCACAGCCTATCGAAGTAATATAAAAGATTGTCGATCCCACAGGGACTTTATAATCACTTAGTGCTAGAGGGTCTACTAGTTTAGCTAAGGCGGATGTTTGTCACGATTTTGGTTTTAAGGATTAAAAACGAGAATTAAATTTACTTTTAATGAAATGATGAGAAGGTGGTCGGTATGTAATTATGCTAACCTATGCGGGTCAATCTAACCTAAGCTTATAAAGATGGTTCACTTAAATTATTTTGTAGAGATTATCAGTTTAAATACCCTCGACTCACACTCTCGTGGTCTTATCTCAGATCTTATTCCTAAAGCCCTATGCCTGCTCTCGCTAGCCCATAAGTGTTTAGAAAATAATTTTTGAAAACTTAATAAGTCTAATTCATTTTAAAGCGCTCTCGCTGTATTTAAATCAAATGCCTAACTTTAGCTATCCGGTTAAAATCTCACACTCTCGTGGTCTCGACATAACCTATTACACTTTTCTTACTCTCGTAACAAAAAGATTAATTTTTATTATAAAAAGTCTCAGCCAGAATATAAGTTCTTAATTATTTTAGCTTAGATTCGATTTTACCGGTTTGGTTTAGTTTGATTACATACCGCCTAATTAATTTAGCTACTCATTTTTGTTGTACCAGACAGATGAAGAAACAGATAAATATTAATTAAAACATACATTATAAAATAATAACAATATCTTAACATAAACAAAATAAATAACTTAATATAAATGCGAAAATATAAAAACCTGAATGATTGAAATCTTAAAACTCCTTCTTCCACAGACTGGTAAGCTCGGAGTGCGGAACCGGAATCAAAAACTAAAACTAAACAAATTCTGAAGGCTTAAAAAGAAACTAATAATAACAATTTCCTAATGTTGGGAATTGTTATTGTTTTGGGTTGGATATAAAAGCAGATAAATAACAAGAACAATTTCTAGAAAAATTAAACAAGGGTGCAACAAAATTACGGCAGAGCTTCCGCGGAAAAGTAGAAAAAATACTCTGTGTTTTCTAATTCGTAACTAGGCTATTTATAGAAAATAATTTCTGGGCTTGGGCAGTTGAAATCCATCAGCGTGGGTATCGTTCCGTTGAAGAGAGAATCCAGGAAAAATGCATACTGGGTTTGAGAAATAATAGGAGTCACTTTTTGACTCACGTTGCACGTCTTCATGACCAATTCAATTTAATTAAACCTATTTTCCTTTGTCACGTTCGTGACAAAGGCGTCACGGCCACTTTTTCCTTTTAAAGCGTGTCATGGTCGTGACACTTGAGTGACGATCGTGAGTGTTCCAAGTAGGGCGTCACGGTCGTGATGATGTGGTAACGACCGTGAGTGTTACAAATTATGCAGGATTAACAGAATTCCTTTCTTCTTCTTCTTTTCATGCTTGTTTTTGTTCATTTGGTCTGTTTCTCATGATTTAGCTCTAGAAATGTTATACCTATAATATGACATAAAAAACTCGAAGAATCGGGAGTTAATAGGATAAATGTGCGATAAAACGGACTTAAAACGTAGTAATAAAGTGATACGATTTCTCGTTATCAAACTTCCCCAAATTTAAACCTTTGCTTGTCCTCAAGCAAATAGTCGGTTGAAAAATGATCGGACAATTTTTCATCGGACGCATACACATAACAAACCATACGAGGAATCATTTAGCTAGATAAACCGGTACTAGAATAGAACACTAACGATACACTAATGACACAAGCAACAAGCTAAGTCGTCGACTTCCCGTTAAACAAAACATTCGGTAATTGCGTTACGATTCTACCTAGAGTCTTTCGATCTTATTTCACCCGGTTTCATTCTAGCGCAATCACAATACGCCCTTTGCCTTAGCACGCACGTAGTGGAGTAGCCGGTTAGTGACTTTGATCCTTTATAAGCACGGGGTCTGGTACACGAATGTGGCAACCCTATATATATTATCCGAATTGGAGGTTGTGGGGGATCGAGCCGTAGCACGCCCTACCAAGTTCAGAACCAGGTACCTCTGAACCAACCCGCAATGGACTCCTTCTTATATTTCTCGTTTCTTATATGCGACCGTGTACTTTGGTGCAATTTATTTTTATTGGCATCGAGATATGAAGGATCGTTTATAGATTAGGCATCAAACACTTATGTTCATCGGCTCCCCACGTGGTTTGTGTTCAGACGGTGCTGACTGTTAGTATAAACTACTAGGGGTTACTTTAGAACTAAAACTTAAGGTGTATTCGTAACAATTATCGGAACGGAATGCTTAAGTAGGAAGTCTAAGGTGTCAAGACTGTATTGATCTTGTTGGATCTTTCTCAGCTTCCTAACTACGATTTCATAGGTAAGTCGGGTAATGCGAAGATAAAACAAAAATTTTCGGTATGGCTAAATAAACGGGGAAAATTCGAAACTGAAGAAATAACACAAATATTACTTTGTTTAATTGAAATACGGAAAGGGAAATACAATGAAATGGAAAATACGGAAAGGGAAAGGTATCTCTCCCACACTATATCAGACATTGTCCTCAATGTTGTGATATGATAGCGGGGAAAATACAATACAAAAACAGAAATGCAAAAACAAAAACATAAACTAAGGCTGCTGACGACCACGGACTCGGCTTCTGGTGCGGGAGCGTCTGGTAGGAGTGGCTTCCTGATCAGAACCAGTGGTGGTGAGAGCAGTGATATCTATACGCAAAGCCTCTAGCTCGCTAAAAATCTCTCCTAGCTTTTCATATGTCGTCCTCTGGTTACTGGCAACAGCTGAAAGGAGTGCATCGTATTGCTCTTTTTGCCTTCGCTCGAGTGTGGCATTCATCTGATTCTGCTGATGAATGGCACGGAGGATGTCTTCAACTGTAATGTCGGGTAAAGGTGGCTGCCTGGTGGAGGACTCAGGGATGTCCTGTACTGGCTCAGCAGCATCCATGGTATCCTGCATCTCGTCCACAGGTGCATCAATCTGCTCATCAATAATCGGAACGTGGCCTGCAGCATCCGGTAAAGCAAATAGCCAATTGGCTCGGTTTGATGGATCGATGCGGTCACTGCAAGGCAAGGTGATGTGATGATAGATGGTGCCTTGGATCACAGGGTTGAACCTTCCATCCTCTCTCTGCGATATCAAATGTGCGGACTTGCAATAGCTCTTTGTAAGCAACTCTGCTGCTCTATGAGGCAAATGAGTAATCTGGTCACCAAGCTGCAGCTGTATGGCAAGGGTAGTAACAATCCCGCCAATGTAGAAGGGAGTTGCGCCTCTATGCACTACAGACTGGATATGGGCTAAAAGGAATGGGGCAACATTGATGCGTTCCTCATTCAAGGCACAGTGCAAGAACAAGAGCTCTTTGGAATTAAGCTTGTGGTTGCTCTCTCTTGCGAAGATAGTATTGCAGATGATGCGATGGAAATACCGAATCGCCGGATTATGGATGTGGGTGGCATTCAGACTCTGATAAGCGGTAGCACGGCTGTTAGTGATGTTGTGCCACAAAGTGAAAGCAACTTCGTTGAAGTTGTCGGGTACGTGGAGATGAGCATTGTCGCCGTGGCTGAAACCTAACAGTTCAGCGTTCCTTGCTTGCGTGATTTGGAACTCTCTTCCGAGCATTCTGAACTTTGCAATGCCGGTGAGTTGACTTGTTGAACCGGATGGTGTGAAATACTGAAACAAACTCAGAAACTCCAAGGAGAGGATTTCAAATGTCGGTTGTGGTTGACTGCACAAGTCCCACAAACCAACATGCTCAAGCAGTAGCTTCACGCCGTCTAGCAATCCTAACTCCCTCAAGCAGTCAAGGTCGACATACCGAGTGGGTTGGATGCCACGGTTTTGAAACCTGATAAACTTCTGTCTTTGTGCTTCTCCTTGGTCACCATCTCTAAATTGTATATTTTCCATTGCATGCAAATAAGGTAAATGAGAGATAAGAGTTTTTGAGGTTTTGTGAGAATGAGAACGGGGTTCTGCGAAGGTGAACGGTTCTGTATCTTCAGAATTCGTAAAATAGGGTTGTCACGATCGTGAGGGGGGTCTTACGGTCGTGACGCGCTAAATAGCCCGTCACGATCGTTAGGGAATGGTGACGACCGTGATGGCTTCAAAACATGGAATTTTTCACAGAATGCATTATCTCACTTCAGTTTAATGCAATTTCTTATCACTTTCATTTAATTCCAACATAAACATAATACATAATAGTGGATCAACATATATAAGCAGTAAATTTCATCACACGAGAATTCATAAAATATCAAACAATTCAAATATATCAGCAAATAATGAAAAGCATGGAAATTGATTAAATTGGAAAATTGCAAAACTAGAAGTACTTTACTTTTGACATAATAGAAGGAAAATTACATTGATAAAAATAAGCTACGAAATGTTTGTTAAAACTAACTAGAAACATAAGCGAAAAGTAAAATAAATCAAATCACTACAGCATTATCAAAGTTGCTTCTTCAAATCTTCAAGTGCGGAGTTTAAATGATAGAATTGTTCACATGTTATGTCAGTTAAACCTATAACGTCCAGTCGCATGCTTTTAACCTCATCCTTAACAGCATTAATATCGGCTTGGTAAACTTCAAGAGTATTCAGAATTTTCTTTAAGTTGTCAGCATATCCTACTTGATTTACTTCAGGGGTTTCAATAACTTCATCAGTGTGGTCGATGTCATGGTAACCAGAAGGTGTCTCAGGGTCACTTTCTACATCAGTCATTATGTCATCCCTAATTTGGTAAGATTGTGGTGTTTCGGGAGTGGATGGATAGTCAGGAGGGGTAAGCTCATAAAGCCAATTATCTTTATTGTGAACACTGACTCTAGCATGGTTCGGTAATGTGAACAGGGTTACTACTTCATTTCTGATTAGGTACTCGTAAGGTGGTTGTCCTAAGTTTCTTATAATTTGGCGGTTAAAGCAGAAGTTCAGATTCATAGGACGGATGGTTCCTAAACGGTTGCACTTGTGTAATTGGTATCTAAGTCCGAGGGCATCAGCAATCATGGTGACCAGGCCTCCTACCAATATTGGTAGATCAGGTTCCTCTTGGATTCAGGTAAAAGTTTGCATCATGAATGGTACAACATTAACGGGTTTTCCATTGGTCAAATAGGACATTATGAATATCTCATCTTTAGATACTCTAGTGAGGTTCTCTTCCTTTCCAAAGAAGGTGTGGGCAAGGATCTTATGGAAATAGCGGATAGCAGGGTTATGTATTTCATCATTGTTCATGTTATCCGGCTCAGGATGGTAATTTATGGTTAAGGTTCCCCAAAAGAAGTCTAGCTCAATATCCATTAATTCTACCTGGGTGGTAGTAAAAGCAAAGGGTCCACTAGGGAATCCTAATAAGTCAGCTAGTTCCTTATGGTTAAAGTCATATTCGATCCCGAATAGTCGGAAACTAATAAATCCTTTTCTTAATCCAAATCCGCGCTCGGGTAAGTAAACTAAGGAGCTTAAGAACTCAAGGGTGAGCTCGCGGTAAGTCACAAACCTATGTTTTATGAGAGCATTCTCCCATCCAAGTTGGTTAAACAGGTATAGGATGCTATCATGTATACCTAAAGTTTTCATGGCCTGTTCATCATAGTACAGAGTCAAATCCATTTGTCTCTGTGATAATTCCTCAAATTTCATTCTTTGGTTTCTACCTCTAAATTTGGTTTCCATAATGTTTCTTGGTTGGTTAGCCATAGTTAGTGTAAATGTGGAGGAAACAAATCAGGGGGAAAAGGAAAGTGGAAAAGACTTTAGAAAATCTGTAAAAGTGATTTAGAAAATAAAAATTAAAATAAAGAAAATAAGAAAATAAATGCATAAATGAAATCAATAATGATAATAATGAAATAAAACAATAAAACAATAAAATGATAAAACGATAAAATGATAAAATGATAAAATGATAAAATGATAAATTGATTAAAATGATAAAATGGGTTGCCTCCCACTAAGCGCTGTTTTTATCGTTATAAGCCTGACATAATAATTAGGGGTAGATTAATCAGGGAATTTAGTGGACAACTCTAAAAGCTTTAGACTGTTCGCATAATCTCTATTTTCAACGTTATGGTAATGGTTTAATCGTTGTCCGTTTACTGTGAACGGTTCACTGTTCCTACCCTTTATTTCTATTGCTCCGCTCGGGAACACTCTAGTTATTTCAAAGGGTCCTGACCATCTAGATTTTAGTTTTCCAGGAAAAAGCCTAAGTCTTGATTCCCCGGCAACGGCGCCAAAAACTTGATGGGGCGAAGACGCAATATGTGTTTAGCGGTATCTGAATTGCAAGCGCACAGCCTATCGAAGTAATATAAAAGATTGTCGATCCCACAGGGACTTTATAATCACTTAGTGTTAGAGGGTCTACTAGTTTAGCTAAGGTGGATGTTTGTCACGATTTTGGTTTTAAGGATTAAAAACGGGAATTAAATTTACTTTTAATGAAATGATTAGAAGGAGGTCGGTATGTAATTATGCTAACCTATGCGGGTCAATCTAACCTAAGCTTATAAAGATGGTTCACTTAAATTGTTCTGTAGAGATTATCAGTTTAAATACCCTCGACTCACACTCTCGTGGTCTTATCTCAGATCTTATTCCTAAAGCCCTATGCCGGCTCTCACTAGCCCATAAGTGTTTAGAAAATAATTTTTGAAAACTTAATAAGTCTAATTCATTTTAAAGCGCTCTCGCTGTATTTAAATCAAATGCCTAACTTTAGCTATCCGGTTAAAATCTCACACTCTCGTGGTCTCGACCTAACCTATTACACTTTTCTTACTCTCGTAACAAAAAGATTAATTTTTATTATAAAAAGTCTCAGCCAGAATATAAGTTCTTAATTATTTTAGCTTAGATTCGATTTTACCGGTTTGGTTTAGTTTGATTACATACCGCCTAATTAATTTAGCTACTCATTTTTGTTGTACCAGACAGATGAAGAAACAGACAAATATTAATTAAAATATACATTATAAAATAATAACAATATCTTAACATAAACAAAATAAATAACTTAATATAAATGTGAAAATATAAAAACCTGAATGATTGAAATCTTAAAACTCCTTCTTCCACAGACTGGTAAGCTCGGAGTGCGGAACCGGAATCAAAAACTAAAACTAAACAAATTCTGAAGGCTTAAAAAGAAACTAATAATAACAATTTCCTAATGTTGGGAATTGTTATTGTTTTGGGTTGGATATAAAAGCAGAAAAATGACAAGAACAATTGCTAGAAAAATAACAAGAACAATTGCTAGAAAAATTAAACAAGGGTGCAACAAAATTACGGCAGAGCTTCCGCGGAAAAGTAGAAAAAATACTCTGTGTTTTCTAATTCGTAACTAGGCTATTTATAGAAAATAATTTCTGGGCTTGGGCAGTTGAAATCCATAAGCTTGGGTATCGTTCCGTTGAAGAGAGAATCCAGGAAAAATGCATACTGGGTTTGAGAAATAATAGGAGTCACTTTTTGACTCACGTTGCACGTCTTCATGACCAATTCAATTTAATTAAACCTATTTTCCTTTGTCACGTTCGTGACAAAGGCGTCACGACCACTTTTTCCTTTTAAAGCGTGTCACGGTCGTGACACTTGAGTGACGATCGTGAGTGTTCCAAGTAGGGCGTCACGGTCGTGATGATGTGGTAACGACCGTGAGTGTTACAAATTATGCAGGATTAACAGAATTCCTTTCTTCTTCTTCTTTTCATGCTTGTTTTTGTTCATTTGGTCTTTTTCTCATGATTTAGCTCTAGAAATGTTATACCTGCAATATGACATAAAAAACTCGAAGAATCGGGAGTTAATAGGATAAATGTGCGATAAAACGGACTTAAAACGTAGTAATAAAGTGATACGATTTCTCGTTATCAAACTTCCCCAAACTTAAACCTTTGCTTGTCCTCAAGCAAATAGTCGGTTGAAAAATGATCGGACAATTTTTCATCGGACGCATACACATAACAAACCATACGAGGAATCATTTAGCTAGATAAACCGGTACTAGAATAGAACACTAACGATACACTAATGACACAAGCAATAAGCTAAGTCGTCGACTTCCCGTTAAACGAAAACATTCGGTAATTGCGTTACGATTCTACCTAGAGTCTTTCGATCTTATTTCACCCGGTTTCAATCTAGCGCAATCACATTAAGCCCTTTGCCTTAGCACGCACGTAGTGGAGTAGCCGGTTAGTGACTTTGATCCTTTATAAGTGCGGGGTCTGGTACACTAATGTGGCAACCCTATATATATTATCCGAATTGGAGGTTGTGGGGGATCGAGCCGTAGCACGCCCTACCAAGTTCAGAACCAGGTACCTCTGAACCAACCCGCAATGGACTCCTTCTTATATTTCTCGTTTCTTATATGCGACCGTGCACTTTGGGGCAATTTCTTTTTATTGGCATCGAGATATGAAGGATCATTTATAGATTAGGCATCAAACACTTATGTTCATCGACTCCCCACGTGGTTTGTGTTCAGACGGTGCTGACTGCTAGTATAAACTACTAGGGGTTACTTTAGAACTAAAACTTAAGGTGTATTCGTAACAATTATCGGAACGAAATGCTTAAGTAGAAGTCTAAGGTGTCAAGACTGTATTGATCTTGTTGGATCTTTCTCAGCTTCCTAACTACGATTTCATAGGTAAGTCGGGTAATGCGAAGATAAAACAAAAATTTTCGGTATGGCTAAATAAACGGGGAAAATTCGAAACTGAAGAAATAACACAAATATTACTTTGTTTAATTGAAATACGGAAAGGGAAATACAATGAAATGGAAAATGCGGAAAGGGAAAGGTATCTCTCCCACACTATATCAGACATTGTCCTCAATGTTGTGATATAATAGCGGGGAAAATACAATACAAAAACAGAAATGCAAAAACAAAAACATAAACTAAGGCTGCTGACGACCACGGCCTCGGCTTCTGGTGCGGGAGCGTCTGGTAGGAGTGGCTTCCTGATCAGAACCGGTGGTGGTGAGAGCAGTGATATCTATACGCAAAGCCTCCAGCTCGCTAAAAATCTCTCCTAGATTTTCATATGTCGTCCTCTGGTTACTGGCAACAGCTGAAAGGAGTGCATCGTATTGCTCTTTTTGCCTTCGCTCGAGTGTGGCATTCATCTGATTCTGCTGATGAATGGCACGGAGGACGTCTTCAAGTGTAATGTCGGGTAAAGGTGGCTTCCTGGTGGAGGACTCAGGGATGTCCTGTACTGGCTCAGCAGCATCCATGGTATCCTGCATCTCGTCCACAGGTGCATCAGTCTGCTCATCAATAATCGGAACGTGGCCTGCAGCATCCGGTAAAGCAAATAGCCAATTGGCTCGGTTTGATGGATCGATGCGGTCACTGCAAGGCAAGGTGATGTGATGATAGATGGTGCCTTGGATCACAGGGTTGAACCTGCCATCCTCTCTCTGCGATATCAAATGTGAGGACTTGCAATAGCTCTTTGTAAGCAACTCTGCTGCTCTATGAGGCAAATGAGTAATCTGGTCACCAAGCTGCAGCTGTATGGCAAGGGTAGTAACAATCCCCCCAATGTAGAAGGGAGTTGTGCCTCTATGAGCTACAGACTAGATATGGGCTAAAAGGAACGGGGCAACATTGATGCGTTCCTCATTCAAGGCACAGTGCAAGAACAAGAGCTCTTTGGAATTAAGCTTGTGGTTGCTCTCTCTTGCGAAGATAGTATTGCAGATGATGCGATGGAAATACCGAATCGCCGGATTATGGATGTAGGTGGCATTCGGACTCTGATAAGCGGTAGCACGGTTGTTAGTGATGTTGTGCCACAAAGTGAAAGCAACTTCGTTGAAGTTGTCGGGCACGCGGAGATGAGCATCGTCGCCGTGGCTGAAACCTAACAGTTCAGCGATCCTTGTTTGTGTGTTTTGGAACTCTCTTCCGAGCATTCTGAACTTTGCAATGCCGGTGAGTTGACTTGTTGAACCGGATGGTGTGAAATACTGAAACGAACTCAGAAACTCCAAGGTGAGGATTTCGAATGTCGGTTGTGGTTGACTGCACAAGTCCCACAAACCAACATGCTCAAGCAGTAGCTTCACGGCGTCTAGCAATCCTAACTCCCTCAAGCAGTCAAGGTTGACATACCGAGTGGGTTGGATGCCACGGTTTTGAAACCTGACAAACTTCTGTCTTTGTGCTTCTCATTGGTCACCATCTCTAAACTGCATATTTTCCATTGCATGCAAATAAGGTAAATGAGAGATAAGAGTTTTTGAGGTTTTGTGAGAAAATGAAGAAATGTGAAGAAATTGTTCGGATTAATAAGTAATGAAGTGAATGTGAGAAGTTTGGAATAAATGGAGAGGTTGAACGGGTAAATGAAATTGATTGAGAGTAATGGGTGGTTACGGGAGATGAGGAGATAATGGGAGGTTTCTATTTTGTGAGAATGAGAATGGGGTTCTGCGAAGGTGAACGGTTCTGTATCTTCAGAATTCGTAAAATAGGGTTGTCACGGTCGTGAGGGGGGTCTTACAGTCGTGACGCGCTAAATAGCCCGTCACGATCGTTAGGGAATGGTGACGACCGTGATGGCTTCAAAACATGTAATTTTTCACAGAATGCATTATCTCACTTCAGTTCAATGCAATTTCTTATCACTTTCATTTAATTCCAACATAAACATAATACATAATAGTGGACCAACATATATAAGTAGTAAATTTCATCACACGAGAATTCATAAAATATCAAGCAATTCAAATATATCAGCAAATAATGAAAAGCATGGAAATTGATTAAATTGGAAAATTGCAAAACTAGAAGTACTTTACTTTTGACATAATAGAAGGAAAATTACATTGATAAAAATAAGCTACGAAATGTTTGTTAAAACTAACTAGAAACATAAGCGAAAAGTAAAATAAATCAAATCACTACAGCATTATCAAAGTTGCTTCTTCAAATCTTCAAGTGCGGAGTTTAAATGATAGAATTGTTCACATGTTATGTCAGTTAAACCTATAACGTCCAGTCGCATGCTTTTAACCTCATCCTTAACAGCATTAATATCGGCTTGGTAAACTTCAAGAGTATTCAAAATTTTCTTTAAGTTGTCAGCATATCCTACTTGATTTACTTCAGGGGTTTCAATAACTTCATCAGTGTGGTCGATGTCATGGTAACCAGAAGGTGTCTCAGGGTCACTTTCTACATCAGTCATTATGTCATCCCTAATTTGGTAAGATTGTGGTGTTTCGGGAGTGGATGGATAGTCAGGAGGGGTAAGCTCATAAAGCCAATTATCTTTATTGTGAACACTGACTCTAGCATGGTTCGGTAATGTGAACAGGGTTACTACTTCATTTCTGATTAGGTACTCGTAAGGTGGTTGTCCTAAGTTTCTTATAATTTGGCGGTTAAAGCAGAAGTTCAGATTCATAGGACGGATGGTTCCTAAACGGTTGCACTTGTGTAATTGGTATCTAAGTCCGAGGGCATCAGCAATCATGGTGACCAGGCCTCCTACCAATATTGGTAGATCAGGTTCCTCTTGGATTCAGGTAAAAGTTTGCATCATGAATGGTACAACATTAACGGGTTTTCCATTGGTCAAATAGGACATTATGAATATCTCATCTTTAGATACTCTAGTGAGGTTCTCTTCCTTTCCAAAGAAGGTGTGGGCAAGGATCTTATGGAAATAGCGGATAGCAGGGTTATGTATTTCATCATTGTTCATGTTATCCGGCTCAGGATGGTAATTTATGGTTAAGGTTCCCCAAAAGAAGTCTAGCTCAATATCCATTAATTCTACCTGGGTGGTAGTAAAAGCAAAGGGTCCACTAGGGAATCCTAATAAGTCAGCTAGTTCCTTATGGTTAAAGTCATATTCGATCCCGAATAGTCGGAAACTAATAAATCCTTTTCTTAATCCAAATCCGCGCTCGGGTAAGTAAACTAAGGAGCTTAAGAACTCAAGGGTGAGCTCGCGGTAAGTCACAAACCTATGTTTTATGAGAGCATTCTCCCATCCAAGTTGGTTAAACAGGTATAGGATGCTATCATGTATACCTAAAGTTTTCATGGCCTGTTCATCATAGTACAGAGTCAAATCCATTTGTCTCTGTGATAATTCCTCAAATTTCATTCTTTGGTTTCTACCTCTAAATTTGGTTTCCATAATGTTTCTTGGTTGGTTAGCCATAGTTAGTGTAAATGTGGAGGAAACAAATCAGGGGGAAAAGGAAAGTGGAAAAGACTTTAGAAAATCTGTAAAAGTGATTTAGAAAATAAAAATTAAAATAAAGAAAATAAGAAAATAAATGCATAAATGAAATCAATAATGATAATAATGAAATAAAACAATAAAACAATAAAATGATAAAACGATAAAATGATAAAATGATAAAATGATAAAATGATAAATTGATTAAAATGATAAAATGGGTTGCCTCCCACTAAGCGCTGTTTTTATCGTCATAAGCCTGACATAATAATTAGGGGTAGATTAATCAGGGAATTTAGTGGACAACTCTAAAAGCTTTAGGCTATTCGCATAATCTCTATTTTCAATGTTATGGTAATGGTTTAATCGTTGTCCGTTTACTGTGAACGGTTCACTGTTCCTACCCTTTATTTCTATTGCTCCGCTCGGGAACACTCTAGTTATTTCAAAGGGTCCTGACCATCTAGATTTTAGTTTTCCAGGAAAAAGCCTAAGTCTTGAATTAAAGAGGAGTACAACGTCTCCCACACTAAATTCTTTCTTAGATAGGCGTTTATCATGCCATCGCTTTGTTCTTTCCTTATATATCTTAGCATTCTCGTAGGCATCTAATCTTAATTCTTCTAATTCATTAATGTCGAGGATTCGCTTTTCTCCTGCGGCATTGTAGTTTATATTGAGTGTTTTAATCGCCCAATATGCTTTGTGTTCTAGTTCTACCGGGAGATGACAAGCCTTCCCATACACTAGTTTGAAAGGTGTAGTTCCTATGGGTGTCTTGTAGGCTGTCCTATAAGCCCATAAAGCTTCATTAAGTTTAGATGACCAATCTTTCCTAGATATGGCGACAGTCTTTTCTAGGATTTGTTTAATTTCTCTGTTTGAGACTTCGACCTGTCCACTCGTTTGTGGATGATATGGTGTTGCTACACGATGTCTGACTCCATACTTAGATAGTAATTTGTCAAATATTTTTGAAATGAAATGCGAGCCACCGTCATTTATGACAAGTCTAGGCACACCAAATCTTGGAAAGATTATATTCTTGAAAAGCTTAATTACTACTCGTGTGTCATTTGTAGGAGAAGTTATAGCCTCAATCCATTTTGAAACATAATCGACAGCTACAAGTATGTACTTATTACTGAAAGATGATGGGAATGGTCCCATGAAATCTATTCCCCAGACGTCAAAGACTTCTACTTCTAATATTCCTCTTTGAGGCATTTCATCTCTTCTTGAAATATTACCGGTGCGTTGACACCGATCACAATTTATAACAACGATGTGGACATCTTTCCATAAATTAGGCCAAAATAGGCCGGCTTGTAAGATTTTTGCACAAGTCTTGGAAGTGCTTGCATGTCCACCATAAGGAGATGAATGACAATGAGCAATGACATCTTCTATTTCTTCTTTGGGAATACACCGACGAAAGATTCCGTCAGGTCCTCTTTTAAACAATAATGGTTCATCCCAATAGTAATGCTTGAGATTGTGAAAGAATTTCTTTCTCTACTGATAGGTTAAATCAGGTGGAAGTGCTCCTGCAGCTAAGTAGTTGACAATGTCAGCGTACCATGGCAGTCCTACGGTTGTTTGGATTGTTTCCACGGGTTCTGGTTCATCTATGTCTAACTGAACTGGGTCGCTTCCTATTTGTGCTATCAGCTATTCATATGGAAAATCATCGTTAATCGGCACTTGTTCGGGTTTAATACCTTCTATTCTAGATAAATGGTCCGCTACGACGTTTTCAGTACCTTTCTTATCTTTTATTTCGAGATCAAACTCTTGTAAGAGTAAAATCCATCTCAAGAGTCTTGGTTTAGCATCTTTCTTGGTTAATAAATATCTGATAGCAGCGTGGTCTGTGTAGACGATTATTTTCGCTCCCACTAAGTAGGAACGGAATTTGTCAAGCGCAAAGACAACTGCTAACAATTCTTTTTCAGTAGTGGCGTAGTTCATCTGAGCAGAATCTAAGGTTCTACTGGCATAGTAAATTGTGTGAAGTTTCTTGTCCTTGCTTTGTCCTAGAACTGCGCCTACAGCATAGTCACTCGCATCGCACATGATTTCGAAAGGTAATCTCCAGTCAGGGGGTTGCATGATTGGTGCGGTGATGAGGGTTGTTTTTAGAGTTTCGAATGCTTTAAGACAATCTTTATTGAATATGAACTCAGCGTCTTTCATTAATAAACCGGTAAGAGGTTTAGTGATTTTCAAGAATTCTTTGATGAATCGTCGGTAGAAACCGGCGTGTCCTAAAAAGCTTCGTATTTCTCGAACGGTCTTAGGGGGTTGAAGATTTTTTATGACTTCTATCTTAGCTTTATCAACTTCAATTCCCATATCAGATTTAACGTGTCCTAATACGATTCCTTCTCTGACCATGAAATGGCATTTCTCCCAGTTAAGCACGAGGTTTACTTTTACACATCTTTCTAACACCATTTCTAAATTTGATAGACATCCTTCAAAACTTTGCCCGCATACAGAGAAGTCGTCCATGAACACTTCCATGACGTTGTCTATGAAATCTGCGAAGATTGACATCATACATCTTTGAAAGGTTGCAGGAGCGTTGCATAATCCAAAGGGCATTCGTCTATAAGCGAACGTTCCATAAGGACATGTGAATATAGTCTTCTCTTGATCATCTGGGTGGATAGGGATTTGGAAAAATCCTGAGTAACCATCAAGATAACAGAAATACGAGTGCTTGGCTAATCGTTCTAACATTTGATCTATAAAAGGTAGTGGAAAATGATCTTTTCGAGTGGCTTTGTTTAGTTTACGATAATCGATGCACACTCTATGTCCGGTCACTACTCTTTGTGATATCGGTTCGCCTTTAGCGTTTTTCACAACAGTGATACCTCCTTTGTTTGGTACTACATGTACTGGACTAACCCATTTATTATCAGAGATTGGATATATTATTCCAGCGTCTAGTAGTTTCTTAACTTCTTCCTTTACTACAGTGCTAAGGATTGGGTTAATTCTTCTATGAGATTCTCTGGAGGTTTTGCAATCTTCTTCTAGCAGAATACGATGCATACAGATTGAAGGGCATATTCCTTTGAGATCAGATATGTTATATCCTAATGCAGTTGGATATTTCTTTAAGACATCTAAAAGTTTCTTTGTTTCAATTGTTCCTAAACTGGAATTGATTATAACTGGTCTTGTACATTCAGTGTCTAGGAATTCGTATCTTAGGTTCTTAGGTAAAGTTTTTAACTCTAATGTAGGTTTATTCTTACTTGGCATGGGATCCGGCGTAAGTGCTAAACTTTCGCTTAGACTATCATCCTGATATGGTTTACGCCAATTGTCATCTTCGAAAATCGGAGGGATTTGAATTTTCATAATTTCAGAATAGGTAGTTTCTTTCATTTCCATTTCTCTTACACATTCGTCAATTACATCCAATAAATAGCATGTATCCTCTATAGCTGGTGATTGTAAGAATTGTGTTAAAATAAATTCAACTTTCTCTTCACCTACTTCAAAGGTTAGCTTTCCTTTCTTTACATCTATAATAGCTCCGGCGGTAGCTAAGAATGGTCTTCCTAGTATGATAGGTGTAGTGGAGTCTTCAGAGATGTCCATGATTATAAAATCAGTAGGAATATAGAATTGTCCTATACGTACTGGGACGTTTTCTAGTATGCCTACAGGATATTTAATAGAGCGATCGACTAGTTGAATTGACATTTTAGTTGGTCTTAGGTCTCCCATGTCTAGCCTTTTGCAAATTGTTAAGGGCATAACACTGATACTGGCTCCTAAATTGCATAGAGCTTTGTCAATGAAGAATTTTCCTATTACACAGGGTATAGAGAAACTTCCTGGATCTTTTAACTTAGGAGGCATATTATTTTGAATTATTGTGCTACACTCAGCAGTAAGTGTAACGGGTCCGTTATCCTCTATCTTCTTCTTATTGGATAAGATTTCCTTTAGAAACTTAGCATACGAGGGCATTTGAGTGATAGCTTCTGTAAACGGAATAGTAATATTCAACTGTTTCAGAAGTTCAACAAATTTCTTGAACTGGCCCATCGTCTTAGAATTGGTTAATCTCTGAGGGTACGGAATTGGTGGTTTATAAGGTGGTGGAGGCATATAAGGCTTTTCTTTCTCCACTACCTCTTGATTATTATCTTCCTTTTCTTCTGGTTCATTCACCTTTTCAGTCGGCTTATCCGGTTTTTGGTACATGGCTGGATTGTCAAGTCTTGGATCGGTAGGTCCGTCAAGTTCCTTGCCACTTCTTAATATCACAGCATTGGCCTGTCCTTTTGGATTAGGTTGGGGTTGTCCAGGAAATACTCCAGCTGGTGCAGCGGTAGGTGCTTGTTGTTGAGCTACTTGTGAAATCTGAGTTTCAAGCATTTTGTTATGTGTAGCTAACGCATCTACCTTGCTCACTAATTGCTTAATCTGCTCACTAGTGTGTATGTTTTGATTTAAGAAATCCTTGTTTGTTTGAGATTGGGTAGCTATGAAGTTCTCCATCATCAATTCAAGGTTTGATTTTCTAGGAACATTAGGAGCAGTCTTTTGATATCCTGGTGGTGTAGCTGGTGCTTGACCTGGTGCGTATAAAGCATTGTTGTTCTTATAGGAGAAGTTCAGATGATTCTTCCAACCTGGGTTGTATGTGTTTGAGTATGGGTTTCCTTGAGCATAATTCACTTGATCTATGGGAATTCCTGCTAATAGTTGACAATCAGGAATAACATGTCCTGGAACTCCACATAACTCACAGTTAGGTGTTACCGCAGCCACGGTGGCTGTTGGTGTTATGGCCAAGTTGTCGATCTTTTGGTTAAGTTGGTCAAACTTTGCATTGAATTGATCCATACTACTCACTTCGTACATACCTCCTTTTGTTGGTTTCTCAGTTGCGACTCTCTCGCTTCCCCATTGATAATGGTTCTGAGCCATACTCTCGATAAGTGCATAAGCATCATTATATTCTTTGTCCATTAGTGCTCCGCCTGCGGCAGCGTCAATTGTCATTCTTGTATTGTACAAGAGTCCATTGTAGAAGGTATGGATGACCATCCATTCTACTAATCCATGATGTGGACAAAGCCTCAACATATCTTTGTAGCGTTCCCAAGCTTCGAAAAGTGACTCGTTTTCCTTTTGCTTAAATTCGTTGATCTGAGCTCTTAGCATAGCTGTCTTGCTAGGTGGGAAATATCTTGTCAAGAAGACTCTCTTTAGTTCCTCCCACGTAGTTACTGAATTCGAGGGTAGAGATTGAATCCAGGCTCTAGCTCTATCTCGAAGTGAAAAAGGAAAAAGACGTAATCTAATAGCTTCCTGGGTAACTCCATTAGCTTTTACAGTATCTGCGTACTGCACAAATATCGAAAGATGAAGGTTCGGATCCTCGGTAGGATTTCCGGCGAATTGATTTTGTTGCACGGCTGATATCAGCGAAGGTTTCAATTCAAAATCGTTTCGGTTGATAGCCGGTGCAGCAATGCTGGAATGCGGCTTAGCTTGTGAAGGACTAGCATAATATTTGAGTGGATGATTCGGTTCTTCAGCCATCTCTGCGTCCTTTGATGTTCCAACCGGTTTAGGTGGATCAACTTGAAGATCTGGAATGTTGTATTTTCGTTCGTAATCGAATATTCGTCTTCTTACGTGTAAGAAGTGTTCTAATTCTGGGACTGGAGGTTGCAAGTCTTCGCCTTGAGAGCAAGTACTTGGCATACACTCGGGAAATTAGATTAGGAAAAGAGTAGTTGTTACCTTAGTCTAGACAATGCTACTCTAATAGTGCACTAGTAACTAAATTAAGGTCCCCGGCAACGGCGCCAAAAACTTGATGGGGCGAAGACGCAATACGTGTCTAGCGGTATCTGAACTGCAAGAGCACAGCCTATCGAAGTAATATAAAAGATTGTCGATCCCACAGGGACTTTATAATCACTTAGTGCTAGAGGGTCTACTAGTTTAGCAACGGCGCCAAAAACATGATGGGGCGAAGACACAATATGTGTCTAGCGGTATCTGAACTGCAAGGGCACAGCCTATCGAAGTAATTTAAAAGATTGTTGATCCCACAGGGACTTTATAATCACTTAGTGCTAGAGGGTCTACTAGTTTAGCTAAGGTGGATGTTTGTCACGATTTTGGTTTTAAGGATTAAAAACGGGAATTAAATTTACTTTTAATGAAATGATGAGAAGGCGGTCGGTATGTAATTATGCTAACCTATGCGGGTCAATCTAACCTAAGCTTATAAAGATGGTTCACTTAAATTGTTCTGTAGAGATTATCAGTTTAAATACCCTCGACTCACACTCTCGTGTTCTTATCTCAGATCTTATTCCTAAAGCCCTATGCCTGCTCTCGCTAGCCCATAAGTGTTTAGAAAATAATTTTTGAAAACTTAATAAGTCTAATTCATTTTAAAGCGCTCTCGCTGTATTTAAATCAAATGCCTAACTTTAGCTATCCTGTTAAAATCTCACACTCTCGTGGTCTCGACCTAACCTATTACACTTTTCTTACTCTCGTAACAAAAAGATTAATTTTTATTATAAAAAGTATCAGCCAAAATATAAGTTCTTAATTATTTTAGCTTAGATTCGATTTTACCGGTTTGGTTTAGTTTGATTACATACCGCCTAATTAATTTAGCTACTCATTTTTGTTGTACCAGACAGATGCAGAAACAAACAAATATTAATTAAAACATACATTATAAAATAATAACAATATCTTAACATAAACAAAATAAATAACTTAATATAAATGCGAAAATATAAAAACCTGAATGATTGAAATCTTAAAACTCCTTCTTCCACAGACTGGTAAGCTCGGAGTGCGGAACCGGAATCAAAAACTAAAACTAAACAAATTCTGAAGGCTTAAAAAGAAAATAATAATAACAATTTCCTAATGTTGGGAATTGTTATTGTTTTGGGTTGGATATAAAAGCAGAAAAATAACAAGAACAATTTTTAGAAAAATTAAACAAGGGTGCAACAAAATTACGGCAGAGCTTCCGCGAAAAAGTAGAAAAAATACTCTGTGTTTTCTAATTCGTAACTAGGCTATTTATAGAAAATAATTTCTGGGCTTGGGCAGTTGAAATCCATCAGCGTGGGTATTGTTCCGTTGAAGAGAGAATCCAGGAAAAATGCATACTGGGTTTGAGAAATAATAGGAGTCACTTTTTGACTCACGTTGCACGTCTTCATGACCAATTCAATTTAATTAAACCTATTTTCCTTTGTCACGAATGTCACGTTCGTGACAAAGGCGTCACGGCCACTTTTTCCTTTTAAAGCGTGTCACGGTCGTGACACTTGAGTGACGATCGTGAGTGTTCCAAGTAGGGCGTCACGGTCGTGATGATGTGGTAACGACTGTGAGTGTTACAAATTATGCAGGATTAACAGAATTCCTTTCTTCTTCTTCTTTTCATGCTTTTTTTTGTTCATTTGGTCTTTTTCTCATGATTTAGCTCTAGAAATGTTATACCTGCAATATGACATAAAAAACTCGAAGAATCGGGAGTTAATAGGATAAATGTGCGATAAAACGGACTTAAAACGTAGTAATAAAGTGATACGATTTCTCATTATCAGAGTCCGATCTTGATGGGAAGTTTCTTCCAAAAGGGAGTGTCTGTGGTATTAATGCTAAGTTCTTGATGGGGAAAGCTTCTACTTCTCTTACTTTGGGTCATAAGGATGCATTTGAGGCTATTTTTGCTTTGCTCGTTTATGGGATTGTTTTGTTTCCTAACTTAGATGGTATTGTGGATGAGAATGCCATTCAGATTTTCTTGAAGAAGAATCTGGTACCTACTTTGCTTGGAGACATGTATCATGCTTTTCATTATAGGACCTCCAAAGGTGATGGAGAGATTGTGTGTTGTGCGCCTCTTCTCTATAGGTGGTTTATTTCGCACCTACCAAAGTCCGACGTCTTCAAGGATAATAGAGAGAAGCGAAGATGGTCTCAAAGGATTATGTCTCTTTCTCACAAGGATATGACTTGGTATTGTTCGCATTATGATACTGGAGTGCTTATTGACAGTTGTGGAGAGTTTCCTAACGTACCACTTCTTGGTACACGTGGGGGAATTAGTTACAACCCTACTCTTGCTAGGCGACAGTTGGGATATTGTTTGAAGGACATACCAAATAACCTTTCCTTATCCCGTTTCTTCTTTCTTAATGGTGCAGATCATGTAGAAATAAAGAAAAGGATTGCTCATTCTTGGCATGCGGTTCATCGGAAAGTGAAGGGTCAATTGGGAAGACAACACCTTGCTCCCTCCGAGTGTTATATCCAGTGGGTTCGATCTCTGGCTTCCAAGCTCAAGATGCCTTATCCACCCGAGGAGCCTTTGTCTACTATACTACCATTGTCTGCTTTTCTTCCTCCCGTTGATGAGAAAGTTGCTCTTCAAGAAGAGTTGGACAAGATGAAGAAAGAGAAAGAAGAATGGCTACTTGATAAGATGACGATGCAAGAGCAACTGAAGGAGAAGGATGATCTCATTGAGTTACTTGAGCGGCGTGTTACGAAGAGGCCAAGAGAGGATTTACTTTCCTCTAGTACTTCATCTACCATTCCTCCTACGTCAGGTGCTTGGAAGGCCATTGTTGACCAGTTGGCGAAGGATAAGGAAGACATGGAGGATCGGTACAAGAAAGAGATTAAGAGGATTCACATGAAGTACCATCCAGGATTCGGATCTTCTTCGGATGTGATCCCTTAGGCCTATTTTACTTTCTCTCTCATGTATTAGGATTTTTTAGGCTTGTACTTCACTTGTAATCCTTACTTTGATTTTAATGAGAATGAGCTTTAAGTACTTCAAAAAGTGTTTCTTTATAAATATTGCAATTTATCTTATGGTCCTTTGAAATCTTTGCATTTGCATACGCATACCATGCATCATACTCACATTTATCTTGCTTTTTGAGTGTTGTCTGGGGATCTTATGTTGTTTCTTGGTCTTCATTCAGTTCTCCTGTCAAGCTGACTCACAAAGTTGATACTCGGGCTAATCAGAAGAAGATGTAGGAAACCTTACAACAAGATAATCGTGAGCTGCGCGAGGAAGTTGCATATCTGAGGGAAAGCTTAAAAATAGTTACTGCCATGATGGAAAGCTTGGTGGCTGCTCAGAATCAGCCACCTCCTCCTAATTCTCCTGTTCAGAATACAGTCATCTCTGAGGTTGTCACTGCATCAATTCCTGCTGAAACTGTTCTTTCTCCTCGCTATCGCATGCCTGCTAGCACATCGTGGGGCATGCAGGTTAATTTCATTCCTGCTGGTTATCATCCTCTTCCTCCCGAGACTGTTGTATTTAATACTCTTCCACCAGTGATGACTACTGCACCGCCCGTGATGCACACTATTCCACACCATGATGAAATGATTTACCATGCTGAGCCTAGTGAAGGGGCTGGTGTGATTGAAAGACTTGATGATTTTCAAGGTCGTTTTGCTGAGATACAGAAGGAGATGAAAGCCTTGAAGCATAAGGATTTGTTCGAAAAAGATGCTTATGATCTCTGTCTGGTTCCTAATGTCAAAGTTCCGTACAAGTTCAGGTTACTTGAGTTTGAGAAGTATAAAGGCAACACTTGTCCTCTGAGTCATTTGACTATGTATGCTAGAAAGATGTCTGCTCAAACAGACAATGATCAGCTGCTGATTCATTATTTCCAGGATAGTCTGACTGGTGCAGCTATGAGATGGTACATGAGTTTGGATAATAGCCAAATAAAGACTTTCAATGATTTGGGAGAGGCTTTTGTTAGGCAATACAAGTATAATGTTGATATGGCGCCAGATAGAGATCAACTCCGTGTTATGTCCCAGAAGGACAAAGAGACTTTCAAAGAGTACGCACAGAGATGGCGCGAGCTAGCAGCTCAGATTGTTCCTCCTCTAGAAGAGAAAGAAATGACGAAGATATTTTTGAAGACTTTAGGTTCTTTCTATTATGAGAAGATGATAGCATGTGCTCCTTCTGATTTCACTGAAATGGTGAGTATGGGGATGCGTTTAGAAGAAGGTGTTCGTGAGGGACGGTTGAGCCAAGAGAGTAGTGCAGGCTCGAGCTCTAGAAGGTTCAACTTTGGTAAAAAGAAAGAAGGAGAGACTAATGATGTGTCTCGTGAAAGTTACAAAAGACCTCGTGGTCGTGAGAATCGTCATCAGCAGCATGTAGCTTCTGTAACTCCGGTGATTAATGTGACTCCAACTGTGCCAGTAGCTCCAAAGTATCAGTCACGTTATCAACAACCTTATGTGCAACAGGGTGGTAATCAACAGGTTCGTTCTAAGCCAAGTTTTGATCCCATTCCAATGTTGTATGCGGATTTGCTTCCTTCTTTGATTGTGAAGAATCTTGTGCAAACATGTTCTCCACCTCCAGTTCCAGAGACCATCCCATGATGGTATAAGCTAGAGGCTCACTGTGCTTTTCATCAAGGTGCCCCGAGGCACGATGTTGAGAACTGTTATCCCTTGAAGTTTGAAGTGCAAAAATTGATAAGGAGCAATGTTCTGTCCTTCAATGATGTTAATTCAAATGTGAAGACAAATCCACTTCCGAAGCATGGTAATGCGTCTGTGAATATGGTTGATGGTTGTCCTGGTTTGTTCAAGATTTATGAGGTCCTCCATATTCGAAGGTCTTTGGTTGAGATGCATGCTTTCTTAAGTGAATATCATGATATTGATCACGATTATGCTGGTTGTTGCATTTGCTCGGTGAACCCTCGTGGTTGTGTGATTGTTAAGAGAGACATTCAAAAGATGATGGATGATAAGTTGATTGAAGTGACAGCGAAGAGAGATGAGTATGAAAAGGAAGTGAATGTCATTGTGCCTCAGTTCAATATTCCTGAGAAGGTTGTTCCTGAGAAGGTGGTTATTTCTTTTGATAGCCGCAAATATGTTATTACTCCCTTGGTGATCAATTTTCCTAGTCCAATGCCATATGAGTCTAATAAAGCTGTTTCGTATAGGTATAATGCTACATTGATAGAAAATGGTAAGGAAGTTCCTATTCCTTCTCCAAGGTCTGTGGTTAGCATTGCTGGTGTGACAAAGGTTACTCGAAGTGGTAGAGATTATGTTTCGGATCCTCCGAAGAGAGCTGAAGATATAAATGCGAGTAAAAAGATTATGGATGTTGTTGCCCAATCAGGCTAATTTGGTGATAGTGAAGATGAAGTGTTAAAATTGATAAAGAAAAGCGAGTACAACGTTACTGAGCAGTTGTTGCATACTCCGTCGAAAATATCAGTTTTATCACTCTTTATGTGCTCTAAGGCTCATAGGCAGTCTTTGCAGAAGATTCTTGATCAAGCTTATGTTGATCATGATGTGACTGTTGATCAGTTTGATAGTATTGTGGCTAATATCACATCGTGCAACAATCTGAGTTTCTGTGATGATGATTTGCCCGAAGAAGGAAGGAACCATAATTTGGCTCTGCATATTTCAGTGAATTGTCAGGAAGATGCTATGTCTAAAGTGTTGGTTGATATTGGGTCTTCTTTGAATGTGATGCCGAAGTCGACTTTGTCAAGGCTTGCATACCAAGGTGCTCCTATGAGGCATAGTGGGATTATTGTGAAAGCTTTTGACGGATCGAAAAAAACAGTGATTGGTGAAGTTGATCTTCTTATTCTGATTGGACCGTTTATATTCCAAATTACTTTTCAGGTAATGGATATATGTCCCACTTACAGTTGTCTTCTTGGAAGACCCTGGATTCATGAGGCAGGAGCTGTGACATCTACTCTTCATCAGAAGCTGAAGTTTGTGAAAGATGGGAAATTAGTGACTATTGGCGGTGAAAAGGCGATGCTAGTGAGCAACTTATCATCTTTCTCCTATATTGATGCTGAGGAAGAGGTGGGGACTTCATTCCAGGCTCTTTCTATTGTTGATAATGCTGCTAAGAAGAATGTCATGTCTATGTCTTCTCTCAAGCATGCTCTACACGTACTCGAAACTGGTCAATCTGACGGTTGGGGACGAATTATTGATGTTGTTGACAACAAAGAAGGATTAGGTATTGGTTTTACACCAGGTGTGGCTCTCCATGACCCGAAGACTATTCAGGAAGGATTCTGAAGTGCTGGGTTTATCAACGATCATTCCGCTGTTGCCATCATTGGAGATGATGAAGATGAAGAAATGCTTAACTTTGTTACGCACGGAAAGATTTGCAAGAACTGGATTGCTGTTGATGTTCCTTTTATTGTTCATGCTTCAAAGTAATTTGTTTTATTTTTTTTCAAAAAATCCTTTCACTCTGCCCAAGGTGAAAGTGATGTTTGTCGGGCTTTGTTTCAAATTTTATCATCATCAATAAAATGTTATTTTGTTATTTCCTCATGTGTTTTTTTTTGCTTTATTCTGAAAAATATAAAAAACCCAAAATAAAAATAATTGTTTATCTGCATAATGTTTGCACTTTTGTTCATACTTTAAAATAAAAATAAAATCATTGTGCAGATTGATTGATAAACCCATTGAAAACAATGATCCTATGCCCACTCCCAACTTTGAACTCCCTGTGTTCGAAGCTGAGGAAAAGGATGTTGAAAATATTCCTAATGAGATTTCTCGGTTGCTTGAGCACGAGGAAAAGGTTATTCAGCCTCATGGAGAGTCTATAGAGATAGTCAACTTGGGTTCTGAAGATGATAAGAAAGAAGTCAAGGTTGGAGCATTGCTTGGTCCCGATGTTAAAAAGAGGATTCTAGAGCTTCTTAGAGAGTATGTTGATGTATTTGCTTGGTCTTATCAAGATATGCCAGGTCTTGATATTGATATTGTGGAGTATAGATTGCCGTTGGAGCCTGAATGTCCACCTGTGAAGCAAAAATTGAGAAGAACTTATCCTGATATGGCAGTAAAGATCAAAGAGGAGGTTCAAAAGCAGATTGATGCAGGTTTTCTTGTGACATCTAATTATCCTCAATGTGTGGCCAATATTGTGCCTGTTCCAAAGAAAGACGGAAAAGTCCGAATGTGTGTTGATTACAGAGATTTGAATAAAGCCAGTCCAAAAGATGATTTTCCATTGCCACACATTGATGTGTTGGTAGATAATACGGCTAAGTTTGATGTGTTCTGTTTTATGGACGGATTTTCCGGTTATAATCAAATAAAGATGGCACCCGAGGACATGGAAAAGACCACATTTATTACGCCATGGGGAACATTTTGATACAGAGTGGTGCCCTTTGGATTGAAGAATGATGGTGCGACATACCAAAGAGCTATGACCATACTTTTCCATTATATGATGCACAAATAAATTGAGGTATATGTTGATGATATGATCGCTAAGTCGAGGACTGAAGAGGATCATGTTGAACATTTGCTGAAGTTGTTTAAAAGGTTAAGGAAGTTTAAACTCCGTTTTAATCCGAACAAGTGCACATTTGGTGTATGTTCTGGAAAGTTGTTAGGTTTCATTGTCAGCCAAAGAGGCATTGAAATTGATCCTGATAAAGTGAAAGCTATTCGGGAAATACCTGCTCCAAGAACTGAAAAGCAAGTAAGAGGATTCTTGGGCCGTTTGAATTATATTTCGAGATTTATCTCTCATATGACTGCCACATGTGCTCCGATCTTCAAGTTGCTTCGGAAAGACAAAGGTTGTGTCTGGACAGATGATTGTCAGAAGGCATTTGAAAGTATCAAAGAATATCTGCTTGAACCTCCTATCTTGTTTCCTCCGGTGGAAGGTAGACCGTTGATTATGTACTTGACTGTGCTGGAAGATTTCATGGGTTGTGTGCTTGGTCAGCAAGATGAATCTGGAAGAAAAGAATACGCAATTTACTACTTGAGCAAGAAATTGACTAATTGTGAGTCTCGGTACTCCATGCTTGAAAAAACGCGTTGTGCCTTAGCTTGGGCTGCAAAGCGTCTTCGCCAGTGTATGCTGAATCATACAACTTGGTTGATCTCTAAAATGGATCCGATCAAATATATATTTGAAAAGCCTGCTTTGACTGGGAGGATTGCTCGTTGGAAAATGTTGTTGTCAGAATATGATATCGAATACCGAGCTCAAAAAGCTATAAAAGGTAGTATCTTGGCTGACCATTTGGCACATCAACCGATTGATGATTACCAGCCAACCAAGTTTGATTTTCTAGATGAGGATGTGATGTATTTGAGAATGAAAGATTGTGATGAACCTTTGATTGAGGAAGGGTCGGAGCCTGGATCTCGATGGGGTTTAGTTTTTGATGGTGTTGTGAATGCACGCGGAAGAGGAATTGGGGCAATGATCATTACTCCCCATGGTTCACATATTCCTTTTGCTGTGAGGTTGACTTTCCTTGTACCAATAATGAAGCTGAGTATGAAGCATGTATTATGGATCTTGAGGAAGCTATTGATCTGAGGATTAAGCATCTTGATGTGTATGGAGATTCTACCTTGGTAATTAATCAGATCAAGGGTAAGTGGGTAACTCATCAACCCCACTTGATCCCTTATAGAGATTATGCCGGGAGGATATCAACTTTCTTCACTAAAATTGAGTTTCATTATGTGCCTCGTGATGAAAATCAGATTCCAGATGCTATGGCAACTATAGCTTCTATGATAAAGGTGCACTAGTGGAATGATGTTACCATGATCAGGGTGATGCGGCTTGAAAGACCAGCTCATGTGTTTGTAGTTGAAGAGGTCCATGACGACAAGCCTTGGTATCATGATATTAAATGTTTTCTTCAGAGTTAGGAGTACCCACTCGGGGCATCCGATAAAGACAAAAAGACTTTGAGGAGATTGGCAGGCAATTTCTTCCTGAATGGAAATGTGCTTTATAAGAGGAATTTTGACATGGTCTTGCTCATATGCGTGGATAAACACGAAGCAGACATGTTAATGAAAGAAATTCATGAAGGATCTTTTGGTACTCATGCTAATGGGCATGCAATGGCTAAAAAGATGTTGAGAGCAGGTTACTATTGGCTGACAATGGAATCTGATTGTTGCAAGTATGTGAAAAAGTGCCATAAGTGCCAAGTGTATGCTGATAAGATTCATGTGCCACCAACTCATCTCAATCTAATTTCTTCCCTGTGGCCTTTCTCTATGTGGGGAATTGACATGATTGGTATGATTGAACCCAAGGCTTCGAATGGACATCGTTTTATTCTTGTAGCAATTGACTACTTCACCAAGTGGGTGGAAGCGACATCGTATGCTAATGTGACCAATCATGAGATGCTCCCTTTTGCTTTGCATGGGTATCATACATCTATCCGCACCTCAATAGGGGCAACCCCTTTCTCACTTGTTTATGGTACAGAAGCAGTGCTCCCCGTCGAGGTTGAGATCCCATCAATGAGAGTTCTGATGGAAGCCAAGTTGACTGAGGCTAAATGGTGTCAGAGTAGATTTGATCAGTTGAATTTGATTGAGGAAAAGAGAATAACAACTTTGTGTCATGGTAGATTGTACCAGCAAAGAATGAAGAAAGCTTTTGACAAGAAGGTCAAACCTCGTGTATTCAGAGAAGGCGACCTCGTGCTAAAAAAGATCCAGTCTTTCATTACAGATTCTCGGGGCAAGTTGACTCCGAACTATGATGGCCCATATGTTGTCAAGAAAGCCTTCTCTGGAGGTTCATTAATTCTTTCAACTATGGATGGTGAGGAGATCACTCTTCCTGTGAATGTGGATGCAGTCAAGAAATACTTCGCCTAAAAAAACTAAAAGAACAACTCGCTAAGTTGAAAACCCGAAAGGGAGGCTTAGGCAAAAATGAGCGTCTCAGTGGATTGAAAACCCGAAAGGGCAATCTAGGCAAAAGTTAGAGATCATGGCAAGTAACTACATCGAAAGACTGGATCACTTGAGACGAACGAGGATTTCAGATTCTATCCCTCAGAAGAACTACCCATCAAAGATTCTTATTCACTCATCCTTGACTGAAGTTTCAGACACAGTGGAGTTCAAAGTTGATAGGGAGAATAGTGATCATTGTATTTTAATGTAGCCCTTTTCCATGTATTTACCATTTTTCAAACATGTAATGATCCATGGAGTCATGCCATTTGCTGACTACCATTCTATCAATGAATTTGAGCTTTTATCCAATTGTTTGAAACTCTTTATATTGTTTCTATTTACAAAATTTCAATTTATTGTTGATGATGATTTTTGAAACAAATTTAATAAATTTAATCTTTGAAGATTATAAAAACATTTTCTCTTGATTTGTGAACAAAGAAAGGATATCAATAGTGATTCCAGGGATGGTAAAGTCCGGATGTGTGTAACTTGTCTCTCCCAAAGCAGGGTTTGATCCGTTTGTGTCCTTAAGGAATTTTTGATTGGTCCTAGAATGTTGATATTAATGGTGTTTTATGCCTCACCGGCTTGAGCAAGGATTGTAAATACTTTTAATTCTGTTCCTTTCCCCCATAATAGTTGTTGGAAGATATATCCTAGAAAATCCCCAGATGAGTTTTGATATCTTCCTCAGTAGTTTACCCTTGACTTGGAAAGTCTTGGAAGCCCCGGCCGAGTCTTTGTTCCTCAGCATAAGTTGGTCGCATCCCTCAGCAGAAGTATTGGTATATCAATCAGTTTAGAGGTTTTCTTTCACTTGTTGGTAATTATTGATTTAAAATCCCTTGTAACTGTGATTTGCTATGATGTTAACTTCTGGTATCCCCCATGGGTCGAAAATTCCAAATGTTCAGTGATGAAAGATCTTCATAGATCCCCAGTAAGTCTGTGTGTGATGGTTTCCAGCAGATCTCTATTTTTGATCTTTGGCAAGTTTTGCACTCTTTCCCTAAACGGAGCAGGAGTGGCGTAACTCCTTCCCCAAGCAGAGTGATAGTGGTATAACGTTTTCCCCGAATGGAGCATGAATAGTATGATGATTATTCCCTGCAGGAGTTTGATTAAGAACATTTTTGTCCCCGCCATGGATCGTGGAAGTATTCCCCATCCCAGACAGATCATTATATTTCCTCAGTAGAATGGTATTCCTATGCAGAGTTGATGATTGATGTTTGATACTCCAGTAGGCTATGCTTTATTTGCATCACTGGTAGATCTTTATTTAGTTTCCTCATCCAGATTTATGAAGATATTTGTCCCTATCAGAGTTTAACAGGGACATTTACCTTTTCCCCCAGAGTATGGAAGATTTTGAGTTGTTGAGATATCTCCGACATGTTATCCTCTAAGAATGGAATTTTCTGATGTTATCCTTTTATGGATTCTTGAAGATTGCTTTGTGGATTGGATCCCTAGCAGTTGTTTTCCCCAGTCTGAGTTATGCCTTGTAGTAGGATTTTATTCCTTTGATGTTTTTTTGATATTCCCCTGCAGGATTTCGAATCGAATTTCCAGCATGGTCCCCGACCTTATTGCCCTGGTTAGCCGAGTATCCGGTTGTTGTGGTGTTTATGTCACCCGTTGCTTATCTTTATGTCTGTTTTGTCAGCATATTCATACGCATGCGTATAACATCTTTTTCTTGCATTCTTGCATTTGTCTTTGTTCCCTGCTCTTTGGTGTGAATTTTCCCCACATAGTGTGTGTGTGGTTTTCCTCTCAAGTTTAGAGTGTCAACCCTTAAGCAGAAAATGTTTATCCTTTTTATTTCCCCACTGAGTTTGTTTCTCGTGGATAATTTTGATTCATTTTCCTCCCCAGTTTATTATCTGGATGGAACTTCCCCAGTTGAGATATTTCCTCCTCGGGATGAGTTTTGTTTGACCGTTTCTCTCCAATTTGTTCTTAGATTGAATTTTGGCCCCCTTTGTGAGTAATGTTTGCTTTGGAATTAAGCTATCATTGTTTGATAGTGGGCAATATTTTCTCCAGCTTGAGTATATTACTTTGGATTTAAGTTATCAATTTTTCGATAGTGGGTAATATTACCAAATTAATCAAGCTATTTTGCTTGTACTCCTACCCAGTAAATCCGGTAGTCGAGAGTGTAAAAACCCCAAATTTACCCTCACTCATTTCACCATGGCTTGTGATATTTTCATGTTTGCATAAGCATAAGCATATCATCTCATATTACATAGTTGTTTCATCTGCATCTAGGGTTTGTGATCTGAGCAATCCAAGGATCCATCTGAGCCACTCCAAAGGCCTCCAAGTGTTCCAAGAGGGTCCATGTGTGTTCTATCATCATGTTATATCCCTCAAAGTTCAAGGAAGTCAAGAAATCACAAGAACTGTCAAGGCATGGAAGCAGAGCTAGGGTTTTCACTGCACAAATGACCAAAATTAAGGTTTTGGTTTCAGAGGCCATAACTCCAATATTTTTGGTCATTATTGTTTCTAATGTTCTTAAGATGTTATAAGGATCATATGTACCAAGTTTGATGAAGAAATTCATTGTGGAAGTCATCTGTTCACTGGGTAACTTCTTGAACAAGTCAGAGCAAAATCAGGGCATCTAAGGCCCCCAACAATGGAACCAAAGTGATATTTTCATCAAATTGAAGTTATATGATCTTTATTTGATCATTGAAGTGCTTGGAAGTTCACAAAATTGAAGAAATTTGAGCTAAACCAAAAGTTGCCAAAAATAGAAATGACTTGTAATGGAAACTTTCCATTTTGGGAAAGTTCTTCAACCTCCTCTTTCTCAACCAAAAATGCTTCAAATGAAAAATTGTTGGTCATGAAAGTTGTAGATTAGGTATTTCCCTTTTCAAAACGTACAAGAACATGTTCTAATTCATTATGGAACTTAAGTTATGATCCTTCAAAGTTGGCAAAAATCACATAATTTTCACATTCATGCCAAAGAGGGATTTTTGCAAAACCACTTGCCAAGCCATTTCATGACCTCTAATGCCTCTCTAAACATCATACCATCATAGTGCAACTCATTTTGATCAGAATTGGCCCAAGAATCATTCACTTTCATGCCTTGAACTTCAAGAAATTCCAAAAGGGCCAAAGTTCTTCAAATTTGCAAAATGGCATGAATCTTCTCATACACTTGCATCAGCACCCCAAATCAGTTTCTATGGATCTCCTTGATCTCTGCTGAACCAAGACATGCCCAAATCCAAGTCTGCCATGTGCCCATACCTCAAGTACAACCAACCTTGACTTTTTACAAATCACCCCATACCAATCAGCATAGCCCACACCAACTATTCTGACCTATCACAGCTTCACATACATGCCTTATGCAACTCATTTCATACATCACACAAGCCTGCAAGAACACACAACTCAGATCACCAAAATCCCCCAAGAACTTCATTCTTTCGAATTTCATAAACCATCCATCAAAACCTCAAAATTCTTTCACCATTCAACTCAGCATCAATCATAGAACAAAACCCAACCATTAAAATGGCCTGAAACACACCATACACCAAATACGATTTTCCACCCCCTAAACTGAACTTCAAAAAGAGGTCACATACACTCTAGCAAAGCATCAAAGAAGCTCAAGGGTGATAAGAGGAGAGTGTTTGCATCAAGAAGAAGGCCCAAGCAGCTCCATTGGCAAAGTTTCACCTCAGGTATCTTCTTGAAACATTTTTCCAGAAATCATTTCTTTAGTTATGAGATGATAAAGTTTGCTCTCCTGATCACAATACATTTATTTTTGAAGAATGGTTGAGAATTGACTGTGTATGCGTGTTCTGAAATTTTGTCCATTTTTATGTTTTTGTTCGAATCTTGATCGTGATGCAAAATAAATGAATTATGTTGTTGGATTCTTGTTCCATGAGGTTTGGGGATCATTTCTGGAGGTTTGGGGAGTTTTTTTATGGCCTGGGGAGAGTGATGAGGTAGGGACCCTGCCGGAGAAGACGACTGGAACACTGTTCTGGCCGTCTGAGGTGGATTAGGGCTAATCTCAGGTGATTAAGTGAGTTTGAATTTGGGCCGTTAGATGAGTGCTTCCCGCGCGTTTTGAAGGGCCAGGATCAATCATTAAACCCTAAACTTAATTAATTAGTCTTAATTTATTTAATTAGGTCAGTTTAAAACACAACCATTGGATTTCATTTAAGTGAGAAGATTAAGTCATGGCCTTAGAATCTGAATACCATAAGTCCACGTGACTTTGCATCCTGACCACCCATCCATCTAACTTGCAATCTCAGCCTCTCATTCTGCATACTTTCCATTTTGTTTTTATTTCTTTTTATTTTATTTTGTTTATTTATTTAAAATAGCTAAAATGATTTAAAAATTATGGAAATTTTTGTCAAGACTTCAATTATTTTTCAGAAACCAAAAATATTTTTATTTTTATTTTTTGCATAAAAATTGTATTCTTAAAATATTTAAATGTTTATTTTAATTAATTAATTGAATTTAATTAATTAAAATACCATTTAAGTTTCTAAAAATCACAAAAAAAATCATGAATCATCCATTTGCATTTAGAAACATTTTCAAACCCTTCATACAAATTTATTTTTAGGTTTGATGATCATTTGAGAATTTTGTTTGAATTAAGGGTCATTTAAATCCTATTTTTTTAACCCTAACTTAGACAGATCTTTTCTGCCTAACCAAGAAGAGTTTGAAAATGATTCTTTTTGCATTGTTTTGTGAATATCACGTAGTTTCTAAGATATTTTTGGCATGAATTTATCTTTCATTTTCAATTTGTTTAGCATTTTTCATTGAAGATCACCCAAAAAACCCTAGAAACTTAGGAAATTCATAACTCCTTCTAGGTTTAGCTTATGACCTCCCCCTTTGGATGGTAACCTAGTATAGGTTTAGGGTTTGTTTGAGTGTGATTTCAATTTTTTATCATGTCATTTGCTTCTGTTTTGGTCATATGCATCTCATGTTGCCTTAAAACCCTAATTTTGCATCTTCATTTGCATTCATCTTGCATATGAATTCATACATGAACTTGCCATGACATTTCATGCACCTATATGTCATTTTAGACATCTTGACACATGTTAGAATCATGCTTGATCATTTCTTCATTCATTTGCCATGATTTGCATTCATTTCCTTTCATTAAACTTCATGAACTTTCAAACTTCAAAGCATGCTTCATTTGCATTCATTCTCTTGTATGACCATTCATTGCACTTGGTATGCCTTTGCATCATGTCATAACATCATTTACATCATGTGTATGCTTCTGGTTTTGATCTTTGTCATTGCATATGCTTCATTCCATTTCATTTCTTTCCTTATGCATCTTGTGCTAACATTTTCAGGTGGTAAGTTAATTTGAGAAGTGAATTTGCCTTCACTTCTCATTTCTCTTCATCTTCTTCATATGCATCTTTGCTGCATTTTTTATTGACTTTGAGTGGGCTTGCTTATTCATGTTCATCTCTCACTTTCTTTCTTTAAGTTACTTATCTTCTTCAATGAAGTAAGTAACTTATTTCTTCTGCCTCTTCCTCCTTCCATCTGCTCCTTCCATTGGTGGCTTCCTTGAAGATCTTTCTCAAGCCTTACAAACCATAGGAACATCCAAGCATGATAATAATTAGGGTTGTGATTAGTCCCCCTTAGTTTTTACCTTTATGTCTGTTTTGTCAGCATATTCATACGCATGCGCATAACATCTTTTTCTTGCATTCTTGCATTTGTCTTTGTTCCCTGCTCTTTGGTGTGAATTTTCCCCACATAGTGTGTGTGTGGTTTTCCTCTCAAGTTTAGAGTGTCAACCCTTAAGCAGAAAATGTTTATCCTTTTTATTTCCCCACTGAGTTTGTTTCTCGTGGATAATTTTGATTCATTTTCCTCCCCAGTTTATTATCTGGATGGAACTTCCCCAGTTGAGATATTTCCTCCTCGGGATGAGTTTTGTTTGACCGTTTCTCTCCAATTTGTTCTTAGATTGAATTTTGGCCCCCTTTGTGAGTAATGTTTGCTTTGGAATTAAGCTATCATTGTTTGATAGTGGGCAATATTTTCTCCAGCTTGAGTATATTACTTTGGATTTAAGTTATCAATTTTTCGATAGTGGGTAATATTACCAAATTAATCAAGCTATTTTGCTTGTACTCCTACCCAGTAAATCCGGTAGTCGAGAGTGTAAAAACCCCAAATTTACCCTCACTCATTTCACCATGGCTTGTGATATTTTCATGTTTGCATAAGCATAAGCATATCATCTCATATTACATAGTTGTTTCATCTGCATCTAGGGTTTGTGATCTGAGCAATCCAAGGATCCATCTGAGCCACTCCAAAGGCCTCCAAGTGTTCCAAGAGGGTCCATGTGTGTTTTATCATCATGTTATATCCCTCAAAGTTCAAGGAAGTCAAGAAATCACAAGAACTGTCAAGGCATGGAAGCAGAGCTAGGGTTTTCACTGCACAAATGACCAAAATTAAGGTTTTGGTTTCAGAGGCCATAACTCCAATATTTTTGGTCATTATTGTTTCTAATGTTCTTAAGATGTTATAAGGATCATATGTACCAAGTTTGATGAAGAAATTCATTGTGGAAGTCATCTGTTCACTGGGTAACTTCTTGAACAAGTCAGAGCAAAATCAGGGCATCTAAGGCCCCCAACAATGGAACCAAAGTGATATTTTCATCAAATTGAAGTTATATGATCTTTATTTGATCATTGAAGTGCTTGGAAGTTCACAAAATTGAAGAAATTTGAGCTAAACCAAAAGTTGCCAAAAATGGAAATGACTTGTAATGGAAACTTTCCATTTTGGGAAAGTTCTTCAACCTCCTCTTTCTCAACCAAAAATGCTTCAAATGAAAAATTGTTGGTCATGAAAGTTGTAGATTAGGTATTTCCCTTTTCAAAAAGTACAAGAACATGTTCTAATTCATTATGGAACTTAAGTTATGATCCTTCAAAGTTGGCAAAAATCACATAATTTTCACATTCATGCCAAAGAGGGATTTTTGCAAAACCACTTGCCAAGCCATTTCATGACCTCTAATGCCTCTCTAAACATCATACCATCATAGTGCAACTCATTTTGATCAGAATTGGCCCAAGAATCATTCACTTTCATGCCTTGAACTTCAAGAAATTCCAAAAGGGCCAAAGTTCTTCAAATTTGCAAAATGGCATGAATCTTCTCATACACTTGCATCAGCACCCCAAATCAGTTTCTATGGATCTCCTTGATCTCTGCTGAACCAAGACATGCCCAAATCCAAGTCTGCCATGTGCCCATACCTCAAGTACAACCAACCTTGACTTTTTACAAATCACCCCATACCAATCAGCATAGCCCACACCAACTATTCTGACCTATCACAGCTTCACATACATGCCTTATGCAACTCATTTCATACATCACACAAGCCTGCAAGAACACACAACTCAGATCACCAAAAATCCCCCAAGAACTTCATTCTTTCGAATTTCATAAACCATCCATCAAAACCTCAAAATTCTTTCACCATTCAACTCAGCATCAATCATAGAACAAAACCCAACCATTAAAATGGCCTGAAACACACCATACACCAAATACGATTTTCCACCCCCTAAACTGAACTTCAAAAAGAGGTCACATACACTCTAGCAAAGCATCAAAGAAGCTCAAGGGTGATAAGAGGAGAGTGTTTGCATCAAGAAGAAGGCCCAAGCAGCTCCATTGGCAAAGCTTCACCTCAGGTATCTTCTTGAAACATTTTTCCAGAAATCATTTCTTTAGTTATGAGATGATAAAGTTTGCTCTCCTGATCACAATACATTTATTTTTGAAGAATGGTTGAGAATTGACTGTGTATGCGTGTTCTGAAATTTTGTCCATTTTTATGTTTTTGTTCGAATCTTGATCGTGATGCAAAATAAATGAATTATGTTGTTGGATTCTTGTTCCATGAGGTTTGGGGATCATTTCTGGAGGTTTGGGGAGTTTTTTTATGGCCTGGGGAGAGAGATGAGGTAGGGACCCTGCCGGAGAAGACGACTGGAACACTGTTCCGGCCGTCTGAGGTGGATTAGGGCTAATCTCAGGTGATTAAGTGAGTTTGAATTTGGGCCGTTAGATGAGTGCTTCCCGCGCGTTTTGAAGGGCCAGGATCAATCATTAAACCCTAAACTTAATTAATTAGTCTTAATTTATTTAATTAGGTCAGTTTAAAACACAACCATTGGATTTCATTTAAGTGAGAAGATTAAGTCATGGCCTTAGAATCTGAATACCATAAGTCCACGTGACTTTGCATCCTGACCACCCATCCATCTAACTTGCAATCTCAGCCTCTCATTCTGCATACTTTCCATTTTGTTTTTATTTCTTTTTATTTTATTTTGTTTATTTATTTAAAATAGCTAAAATGATTTAAAAATTATGGAAATTTTTGTCAAGACTTCAATTATTTTTCAGAAACCAAAAATATTTTTATTTTTATTTTTTGCATAAAAATTGTATTCTTAAAATATTTAAATGTTTATTTTAATTAATTAATTGAATTTAATTAATTAAAATACCATTTAAGTTTCTAAAAATCACAAAAAAAATCATGAATCATCCATTTGCATTTAGAAACATTTTCAAACCCTTCATACAAATTTATTTTTAGGTTTGATGATCATTTGAGAATTTTGTTTGAATTAAGGGTCATTTAAATCCTATTTTTTTAACCCTAACTTAGACAGATCTTTTCTGCCTAACCAAGAAGAGTTTGAAAATGATTCTTTTTGCATTGTTTTGTGAATATCACGTAGTTTCTAAGATATTTTTGGCATGAATTTATCTTTCATTTTCAATTTGTTTAGCATTTTTCATTGAAGATCACCCAAAAAACCCTAGAAACTTAGGAAATTCATAACTCCTTCTAGGTTTAGCTTATGACCTCCCCCTTTGGATGGTAACCTAGTATAGGTTTAGGGTTTGTTTGAGTGTGATTTCAATTTTTTATCATGTCATTTGCTTCTGTTTTGGTCATATGCATCTCATGTTGCCTTAAAACCCTAATTTTGCATCTTCATTTGCATTCATCTTGCATATGCATTCATACATGAACTTGCCATGACATTTCATGCACCTATATGTCATTTTAGACATCTTGACACATGTTAGAATCATGCTTGATCATTTCTTCATTCATTTGCCATGATTTGCATTCATTTCCTTTCATTAAACTTCATGAACTTTCAAACTTCAAAGCATGCTTCATTTGCATTCATTCTCTTGTATGACCATTCATTGCACTTGGTATGCCTTTGCATCATGTCATAGCATCATTTACATCATGTGTATGCTTCTGGTTTTGATCTTTGTCATTGCATATGCTTCATTCCATTTCATTTCTTTCCTTATGCATCTTGTGCTAACATTTTCAGGTGGTAAGTTAATTTGAGAAGTGAATTTGCCTTCACTTCTCATTTCTCTTCATCTTCTTCATATGCATCTTTGCTGCATTTTTTATTGACTTTGAGTGGGCTTGCTTATTCATGTTCATCTCTCACTTTCTTTCTTTAAGTTACTTATCTTCTTCAATGAAGTAAGTAACTTATTTCTTCTGCCTCTTCCTCCTTCCATCTGCTCCTTCCATTGGTGGCTTCCTTGAAGATCTTTCTCAAGCCTTACAAACCATAGGAACATCCAAGCATGATAATAATTAGGGTTGTGATTAGTCCCCCTTAGTTTTTACCTTTGAGTCTTCTTTGTGTCTCTCCTCTCATCTCATCATTAGAGACTAAACCTTTAAGGCTTTAGGACTTTGGAAATAAGGTTATGCCTGCATCCTTCTCTTAGGATGGAGTGTATAACTTTAATCCTAAGTGTTAAACCCTTAATTTTTTTAAACCTTTTAATCAATCCATCTAATAATCACTAAGGCATTAACTTGTAACTTGAGCCTTACATTAGGGTTCTAATTCTTCCTTTATGGTTAAGAAGGACTAACCCTAGTGTTTAATGGACAAGTCCCCCTCAAGTTGTCTTACAAACCATAAAATCCATTTCTTAATCTCACCCTTAATTAAAATCCACTTAATAAAGGTTTGTTTTGTCATGAGTTTAATCCCTAATCATGGATTAAGTTGAGGTATCTTCCTCAGCTTAAGTGTGCTCATCTATTATCCTTCTATTAGGATGGTGTAATGAGTTCACTAATCCTTGATTATGGCTTAAACTCATTACTTGACACTGGACAAAAACCCAAAAACATTTAAATAATCACAAGTAGGTTAATGATCTTAATCCTACATCATCATGGCAATTAAGTTGAGATGCTTATCTCACACTTAAGTATTCTCATTATCCCTAATCAGGGAGGATATAATGAGTTTACAAGCCCTTGATTTAGGCTTAAGCTCATTAACTTATGACAAATACCAAAAATAATAAAAGACTGAAAACACAAAAAACAAACAGTAATCGTCTCCTTCGGGATTCTTTTCTCATCATCTTCACTCATAAACGAGAACTTGCTTCTTCCGTCTAATGCAAGACAGTTAGCACTCGAGCCAAACGAGTCATACACTTGAGCATAGACAAGTAAGCAGTTCACAGTCAATTTATCTTTCAGTCTCTTTAAGTCGAACTATGGTGTTCTGACTTCCTCATTGCACGAGAGGATACGTAGGCATAACTTAACAGTTATCGAACAAAAGTCTCTGTGTCTTCCCCCTCTTTCAGCATTCTTTCTAAGCCTCATTCCTGAGCATTTTACTTCACCTTTTGCACTGACACTTGTATATTCTTTTTCCAGCTTTTGCACACAAATAGCACATACACCTACCCCTTTAAACACAATCTTTTAAGCGTGGATCCCGTCGAGTACGACGGACAATCTGGGTGCTAATACCTTCCCAGGTTGTAACCAACCCCCTTTCTCAGTTTCTCTGGTTCGCGATCGTCTTATCCATATATTTCCAGGTTTATGCAGCATTACCTTTCCTTCGGGATAAAAATGCCTAGCTGGAGAATCTATTCAGTTCACTTCATTTCCTCCTTTCGCCGACCGTTCGCGCTTGTACCGGGATGCAAATCTTTGGGAGCGACAGAGAGTTCTTCTTTCTACCTAGTAAAAAGGTAATAGAAGTTGTTGCCCTTTGTTGTGATCCTACCTAGTAAATCAGGTAGTTGAGTTTTTTCTACCCAGTAAAAGGTAGTGGAGGTTATCCCTCTTTTTTTTGCTCCTATCCAGTAAATCGATAGACGAGTCCCTTGTTTTCCTACCCAGTAAACCAGTAGTTGATGATTCTGTTCCGACTCGGTATTCCTCCATTTTTGGAATCGAATACTTTGATTGGTTATTGTTCCCTAGAAGAGTGTTTAATATTTTCCGTTGAACCCTGATTATGTCATATTTTCTTTTCCCCCATGTGGAGTCGGTTATCCAGTGATTTATTTTTCTGGTAACTCTTTTGGTGTCTTTTGTTTTCCACGACAGGATTTTTTTGTGTGTCCCCAAGCTTTTGCTTTCCTCTGGTGGTCGTATGTTCCCCACAGAGATCTTGGGTTTGCATATCATCTCATATTCGTATCATATCATGTTCTCTTAGGACAAAAATTTGGGTTTTTTGTATTTAAGTCTCTCCCATCTTGCAGAGACGAAGATGTCAATCTTCATATCTTCATATTGAAGAAACTTAAATAGGGGCAGCTGTTGCACCCTAATTTTTGCCCTAAGTTTGCTTTGCATTTTCATCTGCATCTTGCATACAAACAAGATCACACTGGTTGATTGGTTATTCTCGGGTTAGGTTTATGCCTCATAGGGGATCACCGTCGTTGATAACACTAAAATTCACCGTATTTCCGACTCCGGTTTTGGATGCATTCTTAGCTTTTATTGTTATTTTGTTATGTTATTACTTTGTTTTTCTTTATTTTCAGGTTTTCTATGTAATCAGGGCTTAAATCGAGAAAAGGAGCGAAAAAGGAGTGGAAACAGACGAAAACCAAGAAATTCAGCTTTTTACACTTACGGCATCCACCATGGCGGGCGCCATGGGGTCTGCCATGACGTGGCCACGTCTCAAGACCACTCCACAACTGCCAAGACCCACGCTCCCCACTCTCTCATTCCCTATTAGTCTCATGGCGGGCGCCATGTGCCTGTGGCGGGCGCCACAAGGCCAAAACTTTTCCCTCCACTTTTTAGTGGAGGGGGCATCCTGGTCTTTTCTTGCTATTTGTTTTTCTATAAATATGGTCTTAGATTTTCATTTTCAATCATCCAAACTTAGATTATCTTAGGCATATATCAGTTTTAAAGTAGTTATCATTCCACATCGGGGTGTTACTGCAATCGAGTGATCGAGTCTGTATACGTCTGTGTGATCGAGTTTTGGAGCACTCTGGGAGGAAGTTAATCCTGCCGCCATTTTAATTCCAGTTTGTATTTTATTTTTCCGCATTGCTTTACTTTTATTTATTTTCACGTACTGCTTTACTTTATTTATTTCCCGCACTCGCTTTACTTTATTTATTTCTCGCACTCGCACTACTTTCGTTTATTTTCCGCACTCGCTTTAAATACCTTTATTTCCCGCACTCGCACTACTTTTATTTACTTTCCGCACTCGCACTACTTTTATTTACTTTCCGCACTCGCACTAAATAATTTTATGAAAAATTATAAAAAGAACTTTTACTTTACCATGTCTAACTAAATCCATAAAGGTTAGAATGTAAGGATCGTAATTGAACCAGTAATCCGTACAATTGTTCGTGGAAACACTTAAGGGCTATTTTATCTTTCAATTTAAGTAATTGTTTTTAACTATTTCAAAAACAGCCAAAAGCGCTTTGTCTAGTTCATTAGGAGTTTTTAGATTAAAAAGAAAAGAGATTTTAAAATGATTTTCGGACGCGTTAAGAAGTTTAGAGTCTGGTTCGGGAGAACCTCTTTTTGCTAAAGAATCTAGGTTAAAGTACTTTTCAACTTAGTTAAGATACTATATTTCTTAAAAATAGGTTTACTACTCTAATGCAGTACGCACCTTTCTATCTGTGACAATAGGAGGGGTTGATTAGGGTGTACAACTCGGTTCTGAATACGCGAAAGCGACAGTTCCTGTTAAATTAGTTCTTTTCAAAGTAGAAAACATTGCCCATAAGTAGTTCTATTAACAAGTACCGGAATATCTATTGATTACGTGAATTACATTCGAGCCTGTCTTTTATTAATTATTTAAAATTACCAGTTTATTTACCATTGCAATCTCCTTAAAACCCTTATATTCAGTTGCCTTAGATACACACCATAACAACAGGTACGATAGATTGACACTTGGTCTCTGTGGATTCGACAATCTTTTATATTACTCTGACGTGTTCGTACACTTGCGAAAAACACGCATCAAGTTTTTGGCGCCGTTGCCGGGGACCAATTTCGTCAAATTTCATACCCTGTAGTTATACCGTTTAGACTAAGGTTGTTACCCACCGGTTAATGCGAAAGACTCGCAGTGCCGGAAGCTTAGTTGACCCTCTAGCTGAACCTGAACGTTACGCTCGTGCACATTTGTTTTTCCATAGGAATAGGAGAGCTATGGCCGAAGATCAAAATTGAAGACCTCTTAAGGACTTCGCCCAACCATCGAACGAGGAACCTAGTTCTAGTATAGTAAACCCCGCTATCCCAGCCAATAATTTTGAACTTAAACCATTCCTGCTGTAATTAGTACAACAGAGACAATTCGCAGGTCTTGCTACCGAGAACCCAAACCAACATTCAAAAAACTTTCTCCAGCTAGCACACACCTTTAAAACCAATGGAGCTCCTCTTGAGGCGATACGCTTAAGATTATTTCCCTTTTCCCTCAAAGATAAAGCTCTATCATGGTTAGATTCCCTTCCACATAATTTTATAACAACTTGGGAAGACCTTAGAAAAGTTTTCCTTGCCAGATATTTCCCCCCAAGTAAGACCGCTCTTCTTCGAAACCTAATAACCAGATTTACCCAACACCAAGGAGAGTCGTTGTTCGAAGCCTGGGAGAGATATAAAGAGCTATTAAGAGCATGCCCACATCATGGCTTAGAGAATTGGCTAATCATTCAAACCTTCTATAATGGACTTCATTATAACACTAAGATGACCATCGATGCTGCCACTGGTGGCGCACTGATGAACAAACCTTACCCTGAAGCTAGTGCCCTTATCGAGGATATGGCCCAAAACCATCAATCATGGGGAGTAGAACGAGCGACAGTGGAAAATAAGGAAGCCTAAGGAGGAATACATGAGCTAAGCTCTATGGACATGATGCAAGCTAAAATTGACGCATTGGCCCTTAGAGTCGAACATATGTGTACAACCCCGAATACTGTAGCCGCAGTTTCGCCGAATTGTGAGATATGTGAGACGCAAGGACACCAATCCGCCGAATGCAATCTGTTAAATGAGACCAATCCTGAGCAAGTGAACTACACCCAAGGGAACCCATTTTCAAACACATATAACCCTAGATGGAGGAATCACCCAAACTTCTCCTACAAAAATAATAACCCTATCCAAAATACCGCACCTCCGAGACAACAAGGTTACCAATCCCCAAGAACAAATCAACCTATGCAACCTGTACCACCAAGTCCGAGCCTTGAGAAAATTGTAGAAAATTTTATCACCGCTCAAACACAACAAAACAAAGAGTTCATGAACCAAAACGTCCATGTTAACGAACTAATTACCTAGTTAGGAACCAAGGTTGACCAGATTATTACTCATAATAAGATGCTTGAAACCCAAATCTCTTAGGTAGCTTTAAACCAAGCCCCTCAGACTACACCTGGAGGACAGTTCCCTAGACAACCTCAACAAAACCCGAAAGGGCAAGCAAATGCCATTACTCTACGAAGTGGAACCGCTTATAAGGAACCTTTAAACCCTAGATTAAGTGATCCTGAAACTTCTGAGAGAAATGAGGAAAAGGAACCAGAGGAATCTGAAAACCCGGAAAGTCAAGAAAAAGGAGAAGAACCTAAAAACAAAACCTATGTACCACCACCGCCATATAAACCACCAATACCATACCCTCAAAGATTAAAGAAAACCCAAATCGATAATCAGTATCAAAAATTCGTTAAGGTTATAGAAAAACTTCACGTAGAAATCCCATTTATAGAAGCCATCACCCAAATACCTTCTTACGCTAATTTTCTCAAAGACATACTTACAAATAAACGTAGACTTGAAGATCCGAAACCCATGGAATGTAATTCTATTTCCGAAAATAGGTTAGCAAAGAAAGATAAAGATCCCGAAAATTTTTCCATTCCTTGTGTTTTGGGGAATCATGTCATCGAAAAAGCTTTTCTAGACTTAGGAGCTAGTGTGAGCTTAATGCCTTTAGCAGTTTGTGAGAGATTAAACTTAGGAGAATTACAACCTACTAAGATGTCACTTCCATTAGCCGATAGATCCGTTAAATACCCTATAGGCATACTTGAAGACGTCCCTGTTAGGATAGGTCAGCTGTTTATACCTATTGATTTTGTTGTCATGGACATTAAAGAAGATGACGACATACCAATCCTCCTAGGTAGATCGTTCTTATCGACTACTGGAGCCGTAATAGATGTTAAAAAAGGGAAACTAACCTTTGAGGTAGGTGACGAAAAGATAGAATTTGTCCTTTCTAAATTCCTTATGGCACCTGTAATAGGAGATGCTTGTTATGCCTTAGATATCATTGATGAATGCATTAGGGAATTAGAACAAGAAGAGGAAACTGAATCTATAAAATTGCCATCAACCCTTATTTTGGAAGATGAGAGTTATAAAAAACCCTACATTGATGATAACCTTCACGAATGTTTATATCTTACCCCAGATCATATGCCTTGCCCTATGAAACCAACCGTAAAACTTAAGGAACTGCCTAAGAACCTGAGATATGAATTTCTTGATGAAGAAATGAACCGTCCAGTTATAGTCAGTGCTACCTTAGACCAAGAAGAAATAAACCAATTATTAGATGTTTTACGAAGGTACCCCTCAGCCTTAGGATATAAGATCTCATATCTAAAAGGAATAAGCCCATCCGTATGCATGCATCGGATTTTGCTTGAAGAAGATTCAAAACCCTCCAGAGAACACCAACAAAGAATAAATCCTATGATGAGTGAAGTAGTTAGGACTGAAGTTCTTAAGTTACTAGAGGCAGGTATAATATATCAGATCTCGTACAGTAAATGGATGAGTCCTGTGCATGTAGTACCTAAAAAGGGAGACATCACAGTCGTGCAAAACGAGAAGGGAGAACCTGTAGAAAAAAGAACCGATGGAGGTTGGTGTATGTGCATAGACTATAGAAAATTAAATAAAGCAACTAGGAAGGACCATTTCTCATTACCATTCATAGACCAAATGTTGGAGCGCCTAGCCAGACACTCTTACTTTTGTTACCTAGATGGATATTCAGGATTCTTCCAAATACCTATTCACCCCGAAGATCAAGAAAAAACTACCTTTACATGCCCAGTTGGAACTTTTGCCTATAGAAGAATGCCTTTTGGACTCTGTAATGCCCCTGCCACTTTCCAACGCTGCATGATGTCTATCTTTGCAGACTATTTAGATGGAATCATGGAAGTATTTATGGACGGTTTCTCAGTTTGTGGATCAGATTTCAAAAATTGTCTTATCAACCTTGAGAAAATCCTAGAAAGATGTGTGGAGGTAAACCTTCTGCTAAATTGGGAAAAATGTCATTTCATGGTCACCGAAGGGATTGTTTTAGGACATATAGTTTCCGAAAAAGGTATAGAGGTAGACAAAGCTAAAATAGAAGTCATAGAGAATCTAAAACCGCCGAAGATTATCAGGGAGATAAGAAGTTTTCTTGGACATGCCGGATTTTACCGACGTTTCATCAAGGATTTCTCCAAAATAACAAAGCCCTTAACTGGTCTTTTAATGAAAGATGCTGAATTTATCTTCGATGAAAAATGTACTGAAGCATTTAATCTATTGAAGCAAGCTCTGATTTCAGTACCTATAATGAAACCCCCTGATTAGTCAGAACCGTTTGAGATAATGTGTGACGCTAGTGACTATGATGTAGGAGCCGTTCTAGGTCAGAGAAAAGATAAAAAGTTACATGTAATTTATTATGCCAGTAGAACCCTAGACGCTGCACAACTCAACTACGCAACAACTGAAAAAGAGCTCCTAGCTGTAGTTTTCGCCATAGACAAATTTAGATCTTATCTAGTAGGAGCCAAAATTATAGTTTACACTGACCATGCTGCCATTCGTTACTTACTAAGTAAAAAGGATGCCAAACCTAGGTTACTTCGATGGATTCTATTACTGCAAGAGTTTGATTTAGATATCCGTGATAAGAAAGGCACAAATAATGTAGTAGCTGATCACCTTTCTAGGCTAGAATACCTGAAACCCGACTCAGTACCCATAAATGACGATTTTGCCTATGATAGACTGATAGCCCAACTAGAAACTATTGAAGATGATAACCCAGACCCACATGAGCATTCTCATAAATCCTTATCCATAAGTAATGTACCTTGGTATGCAGACTTTGTTAATTACCTAGCCGCTGACATCATACCCCCTGATCTAAATTATCACCGGAAGAAGAAGTTCTACAGTGATGTGAGAAACTTCTATTGGGATGAACCATTTCTTTTCAAGAGAGGTAAAGATGGCATTTTCCGCCGTTGTGTTCCAGAAAAAGAGGTACATAATATAATTGAACATTTTCACTCTGCACCTTATGGTGGACATGCAAGCACATCTAAGACCTACGCCAAGATTCTTCAAGCTGGCCTATTCTGGCCTACCATGTGGCGTGATGTCCATGCTTTCATTGTCAAATGTGACAGATGCCAACGTACGGGAAATATTTCAAGACGTAATGAAATGCCTCTAAGAAATATCCAAGAAGTAGAAATCTTCGACGTGTGGGGTATAGACTTTATGGGACCGTTCCCACCATCTTTAGGAAATCAGTACATCTTAGTAGTTGTTGACTACGTGTCTAAATGGATTGAAGCTATCGCCGCACCCACAAATGACACCAGAGTAGTCATCAAATTATTTAAAAACTATATATTTCCCAGGTTTGGAACCCCCCGTTTAGTCATAAGTGATGGAGGATCACACTTCATATCGAGAATATTTGATAAACTTTTAAGCAAGTATGGAGTTAAGCATAGAGTAGCAACACCATACCACCCACAGACCAATGGACAAGTGGAAGTATCTAATAGGGAGATCAAAACAATTCTTGAGAAGACTGTCTCTATATCTAGAAAAGATTGGTCGCAGAAACTTCAAGAAGCATTATGGGCCTATAGAACCGCCTTCAAATCCCCTATAGGAACAACCCCTTATCAACTGGTCTATGGAAAATCATGTCACTTACCTTTTGAGTTGGAGCATAAGGCCTATTGGGCCATCAAAACTTTGAATTTGGATTACTTGACTGCTGGTGAAAAACGTATCCTTAATATCCACAAATTAGAAGAGCTCAGACAATCTGCCTACGAGAATGCCATCATATACAAAGAAAGAACAAAAGCTTGGCATGACAAAAGAATCATAAGAAAAGACTTCAAAATAGGCGATCTTGTTCTCCTGTTCGATTCTAGGTTACGACTTTTTCCAAGGAAGCTTCGTTTGAGATGGACTGGCCCTTTCGAAGTATCTAAGATTCTAAGATCTGGTGTTATTGAAATCAAGAACCAAACATGTAAACCGTTCATCGTGAATGGACAGAGGTTGAAGCCCTATGAAGGAGGTGACATCCCAACAACATACACCTGCCATACTCTGAGTGATCCACTATATCCTTCAAATGATGTATAAAATCCGGTCGTCGAGCTAATGACGTTAAACAAGTGCTGCATGGGAGGCAACCCATGGTTTTCTTATTTACGTACTTTTTATTTATTTTTCCTTTATTTTAATTTGTTTACTTTATTATTATCTCAGGACTAACGATTGAATGTTTTATGTGATTTCAGGACTTGTTTGCTAACCTTGTGCAGAATGCAGAACCCCAATGACATGCACGTGGCCTTTAGAGACGATACACAGAGAGAACATTACTATGTCCACATGAGACGCCCTATGGCACCTAATAGGTACCCAGACCAAGATTGCATGGATGCCTTGGGGATAGAGCCAAGCGTCAGATTCTTGTGCCACCAACTCCAGTGGGACCAGTTCGACGATATGAACAACACTTACATGAACTTGACTCTAGAGCTCCTCAGCTCGTTTCATTATGATCTTTGGGCTGACCCCGATGGACATGATGTTTTCAGGTTGTTCGGGATTGACTACTCCTTCTCTCACAGAGAGTTTGGTGATTTACTAGGTTTTCAGACTACTCCTGATGCTATTCCAGAGACACCGATGGGGTATTTTATGAGCAGAGAAGTGGAAAAGTTTTGGTCTAACATCTCAGGTGGAGGGAGCCAAGATCCTTCCACTCAGTTTTCTCAGGGTAATCCACAACCCTGCGTTAAGGTACTTCCAGATGATTCTAGCACACTCTTTCCTCGGTTTTCCAGATACAGAGACTCTGCTGAGTGAAGAGGAGATCTTCCTACTGTTTTGTGTGACTCAAGCATGCCCAATTGCTTGTGGCAACTTTCTATTGAAGGGCCTTGACAGTGTCGCCAGATCATCTGTAGGCATTATACATGTCGGTGGGATTGTTACACAGATTGCTGCTGCATTGGGTTTGTCTCGCAAATTATTGCACCTCAGGACCTTCTGCTGCTACACCACCCTGGATGTTGACTTTTGTCTTGACAGAGGACTGATGAGGAGGGCCTCTTTTGAGCCCAACACGTTTAGATTATTGATCGACGACGAAGTGATACATTACTTTACATTACCAGACCCACTGATGACCAATGTCCATGATCCTGCTAATTGGAGTTATGCTTTAGAGGGTTATGGAGAGACTGTCGAAGAGTCGAAATCACCTCCCGCCGCTGAGTACACTCCTACACCTCTTTCTCCCCGAATCACTGTTATGTCTAACAATATGTCTTTGTAGCCGCCTGATCTACAAACTCAGATTGATGAGCTCCGCAAGGAGACTGCCCTGCTCAAGCAGGAAGTAGCGGACTTGGAATTACAGATCTAGGTATCTGATCTCACTCATGCCTCAGAGGCCGATGCTCTATATCAGGAGATTGAAGAGCTTCAGAGGGAGATAGTTGAGATTCGTGGATCAAACCAGGAAGAGAAGCCTACCACATGATTCGTTTTACACTGACGCTATTACCCTAGTATTTAATTTCTTTTTCATGCTTTATTTTATTTCTCGCATCTCCATACATATTTTATATTATTGCATCTATTACATTTTCTTTTTTCATGTACTTTGATTTTATCTTATATATTATTTCATGCACTAATATCATTTTTCTTTTTCTTTCATTTTCTTTTATTTTATTTTATACCCAATAATGAGAAGAAAAAAAAGAACAAAAATATTTTTACAGTCACACATCGCACCATCTTCCTCTAACCCTGTTACAGGTGCTGCTCCTGGATTCTATGTCACTGAGGATATGTGGCGTGATATGACGGCTAGAGAGGAAAAGCGAGACAAACTACTCTCTACTATTTCACAACAACTGACGGACAACATGAGCTTCATGCAACAATCGCGATCGGTATCGGATCGTGCCTACAGTAACGTTTGTCGTGCCTTGAACGATATCACATCAGAGCAGGCCCATCAGCGAGAAGTCAACCGCCGGCACCACCAGCTTATGGAGGCCACTCAGGGTTCCATCCTAGGTAACCTTCGAGAGGTCCGGGGTGCCCAGGCTGCCTTATCGGCACGACTTGACCGGAAGGACCAGCAGCGTAGTAGATCCCATCGTTCCAGACCATCACAGCAGGACGACGGGGGCACCAGTGCTCCTCCGCAATAGTTTTTCAGGTTACCCTCCTTATCTTATTTCGAAACATTGGGGACAATGTTCGATTTAAGTGTGGGAGGGGATTTTATTGCTTTCTGTCATTTCCCTTTCTAGTTATTTATTTGCTTTCTGTTATTTCCCCTTCTAGTAAGTTATCTAGTTTAACTTTTCTTAGATAATGCATGAGTCAGACGAGTCACCAGTATAGTGTATTTTTAGTACATCCTCATTTTTTCCCATTTCTATAGCCTTACCACAAAATTTTTTTAAAAAAGAAAACAATGTTGTTTCACATGTTTTTTGGGCTTTAAGACAGGTTTAGATTAGGATGTGGTGACTTAGGTCAACTTTTTGAAACATCAGTACCATTGTAGCACCATAGACCTCTTGAATATATGAATCACTCCTAAACCCCACACCATGGCCTTTATTATCATTCAAACAATTGTCCCAAGTAGTTTATTCTAGCAGTCAGCTCCGGCCTAAGCATGCTCTACGTAGGGGGCCGATGAACATAAGTGAATGATCCAGTGCTAATAAAAAAAAGGCAAACTCTGGGATAGGTGACCCTCACAAAGTCATTTAAACCGAAAAAAGAGAAGAAAATTTTTTTTGCCACAAAAAGAAAAAAATTGCAGTCACCTATTGTTAGTTGGTTCAGAGGTATCTGGCACTGAACTTGGTAGGGCGGATTACGATCCGATCCCCCGCAACTACATTTAGGCGAAATAAAAACAGGTTTACACATGCTTGTGTTCCAGAAACCTTATGTTATGAATCAAAATCACTAACCGGTCACTCTACTATGAAGCATGTACGGATAACGGGCTTAATGTGATTGCGCCTGAATGAAAAGGACCCAAAAAGATATGAGAAGATAGGCCTAGGTATTGTGGGATGACATGGGGTGGTTAATATAGGATTGAAGTTTGTGTCTGTGTTATTATGGTACCCTTGGTTCACTTAGTTAGTACCTGTCACTGCATCCTGACTTGAACTTAGAAGCCCTTTAGCCCAAATCACGTGTTGACACCAGTTTTCTTCATTTTTGAGCTTTAATGTTTGCTTGAGAACAAGCAAAGGTCTAAGTGTGGGAGGATTTGATAACACTAAAATTCACCGTATTTCTGACTCCGATTTCGCATGCATTCTTAGCTTTTATTGTTATTTTGTTATGTTATTACTTTGTTTTTCTTTATTTTCAGGTTTTCTATGTAATCGGGGCTTAAATCGAGAAAATGAGCGAAAAAGGAGTGGAAACGGATGAAAACCAAGAAATTCAGCTTTTTACACTTACGGCATCCACCATGGCGGGCGCCATGGGGTCTGCCATGACGTGGCCACATCTCAAGACGACTCCACAACTGCCAAGACCCATGATCCCCACTCTCTCATTCCCTATTAGTCTCATGGCGGGCGCCATGTGCCTGTGGCGGGCGCCACAAGGCCAAAACCTTTCCCTCCACTTTTTAGTGGAGGGGGCATCCTGGTCTTTTCTTGCTATTTGTTTTCCTATAAATAGGGCCTTAGATTTTCGTTTTCAATCATCCAAACTTAGATTCTATTAGGCATATATCAGTTTTAAAGTAGTTATCATTCCACATCGGGGTGTTACTGCAATCGAGTGATCGAGTCTGTATATGTCTGTGATCGAGTTTTGGAGCACTCTGGGAGGAAGTTAATCCTGCCGCCATTTTAATTCCAGTTTGTATTTTATTTTTCCGCATTGCTTTACTTTATTTATTTCCCGCACTCGCTTTACTTTATTTATTTCTCGCACTCGCACTACTTTCGTTTATTTTCCGCACTCGCTTTAAATACCTTTATTTCCCGCACTCGCACTACTTTTATTTACTTTCCGCACTCGCACTACTTTTATTTACTTTCCGCACTCGCACTACTTTTATTTACTTTCCGCACTCGCACTAAATACTTTTATGAAAAATTATAAAAAGAACTTTTACTTTACCATGTCTAACTAAATCCATAAAGGTTAGAATGTAAGGATCGTAATTGAACCAGTAATCCGTACAATTGTTTGTGGAAACACTTAAGGGCTATTTTATCTTTCAATTTAAGTAATTGTTTTTTAACTATTTCAAAAACAGCCAAAAGCGCTTTGTCTAGTTCATTAGGAGTTTTTAGATTAAAAAGAAAAGAGATTTTAAAACGATTTTCGGATGCGTTAAGAAGTTTAGAGTCTGGTTCGTGAGAACCTCTTTTTGCTAAAGAATCCAGGTTAAAGTACTTTTCAACTTAGTTAAGATACTATATTTCTTAAAAATAGGTTTACTACTCTAACGCAGTACGCACCTTTCTATCCGTGACAATATGCGGGGTTGATTAGGGAGTACAACTCGGTTCTGAATATGCGAAAGCGACAGTTCCTGTTAAATTAGTTCTTTTCAAAGTAGAAAACATTGCCCATAAGTAGTTCTATTAACAAGTACCGGAATATCTATTGATTACGTGAATTACATTCGAGCATGTCTTTTATTAATTGTTTAAAATTACCAGTTTATTTACCATTGCACTCTCCTTAAAACCCATATATTCAGTTGCCTTAGATACACACCATAATAATAGGTACGATAGATTGACACTTGGTCTCTGTGGATTCGACAATCTTTTATATTACTCTGACGTGTTCGTACACTTGCGAAAAACACGCATCAGTCGTCTTTAATTACTTTATTTGTTTATGTTTACTAACCATCAATCAAAAAAAATATTTTGTTTTCTTTTTCTAACCTTTTTCAGGAAGAGGAACCATGTGAAAATGCCAAAAATAGCAGTCCCGCAGCTCGAGCGAAATTTCACTGAAAACGTCGAAGTTGATCTGCAAATAATTCAAATTTTTATCTGATCAAGGATTTCCCAAGTTAATTGATTCATTCAAAGGATTTCCAAGGTTCATGTGTTTATTTCTTCGACGCACAACAAGAATCGGGCCGAAATAACCAAGCAACCATGTTTGAATAAAAAAAATTCAAATTTCAGCTTGGTTAACGGGTTAACCAGATGGTTAACCGGTTAACCAGTGCGAAATTTGTATTTTTTTAATTCAAATTCAGCACCCTTAGATCATTGATTTAATTGGAATATTCTAGATCTATTTGTTTCTGATTTCTCTACATCACTTTGATCATTTCCTACCATAAACCCTCATTAATCACCACTCTTTTCCATTTCCCACCAAAATTCCAATTACCAAACCTAAATTCAAATTACCAAAGCAAGCTCCATTCCACCAAATTTCCATACCTAAGGCCTTTAAATAGGACCACAATTTCATTCATTCCACAAGCTTTTGATAGCCACAAAACCTCTTGCAAAATACTCCCCAACACCAAAATTCTCAAAAGCTCACTTTCTTTCTTTTGAAGTTATCAAGAATTCACAATGAATTCTTGATTAACTTGAGCTAAACCTTCATCCTTTCATTCTTTTGTTCATCAATTTCAGTAGATCTAAGCTTGTGTTGGTCCAATTTGAAGAAGAGCTTTTGGTAATTCAGCTTCCTCCATAAACCCATATTCACCATCAACATTCAAGATGTAGATCTTTGGTGCTTTTGTTTCTAGTTCCTTTGGATCTTTATTTGTTGTTTGATTGCAGGGATTCCACTGTATTTTGGTTTTAAAATTCGTGCAAATTCAGGTTATGACCATCCAATGTTTGAGAAAAGGTTTCAAAATGGATCATGCTGAATTTTCTGCATTTTTCAGCTTCTGGTACATCGTTAACCGGTTAACCAGTTTCAAAACAACGTAAATTATTCAAAATCTGCTTACGTTAACCGGTTAACACAAGTCAGAATGGTGTTTTTGGCTTGTTTCAAGCCCCTTTTTGGTTCATCTTTCTTCTTCTTCTTCCTCTTTTTTATTTTTACCTTGGGAAGCACTTTTGGGAGTGATTTCTCCTTAATTTCAATGAACTTTGGGTGTAGATTAGAGTAGTTAATGTTCATTAATTCATAGCTACCTTTAAGTGGATTATTCAATTCATTTAAGGTAATTTGCATTAGTGATACATTTTCATGCTTGAATCCACCAAGATGAGTGATTGAACTTAAGGATGGAAGAATACCATAAGTGCGGCTCAATTTGGTATTCACCTTTAGTTTTGTGCGGTATCGCGTACGGATAACGATTTACATATCGTTTATCTCGCATGCATTAGCATTAACATTATGCACCTTAATTGGTGGTGTCCGGCCTCATTTGTAGGGTAATTACTTCGTAAATTACTCGGCGATTGCTTAACATAGACCTAAATGTGTCCCGACTTCAGAATAAAAATCTAATTGGGTACTTGCACTTTCGTGGACTGGATCTCTTGTTGATCACGTAATCCCAAAGTGGTTAATTATATTGCATTAAGAATTGAGACTTATGAATGTTTGATGCGTAGGTGCTTTGGGTCTCCCAATCGCCTTTCAAATTTCATTGAATTCGGTTCGATTTGTCTTGATTAGTCGCTATAGTGTAAGATGCTAAGCGGATCTGGTTACCTTCGATTTTGGTTACTCTTTATTTTTGGTTGTGGTTGATTAAGTTCACCATACCATTATTATGTTAATATTATTATACTTTTATTGTTAATATTTAAATTCTTGCACTTTCATTTCTTTTTGTTACTAACATTTAATTTCTTGCACTTTTATTGCCTTTATTCTATTTTGCTTTATTCATCCATATCATGTTTATTATTTGTTCATATTATTTTAATTGTTGATTTTCCTTTTGTCCATTTGGACACAAAAAATTAATAAAGGATTAAACCTCTAAAAAACTTGTGACTTTAATTTGTGGACTTTTGGTTACTATCCTTGGCATTGGAATTGAGATTTTTGGACTTAGATGTTAGGATCCCTTTTCCTTGGCCTTAATCTTCATGAAGATGGAAGTTTGCCTTTATTTGGCCATTTGCTAGCTTATAAGGATGGAACTCTTATGCTCATAATTTGGAATGTCATCAAGTTTGGTTAGATCTTTCTTCCCTTACCTCCTAATTTTCTTTTTAGGATAGTCCCTTCATCTCCTCCCATTCTTCAATTTTCAAAACCTTCTCCCTTTTTCAAAGGATTCCTTCTTTTTAAATCACCACCTCTTTAACAAAACAAAACCTTGACTTTTGTTAAGTGGCTTTTACCTTTTTTTTCTTTTTTTTAAATCAATGAATTTAATCATGTTGACCTTAATTCAAAAATAAAAAGAATCAAACTCATTCAATTTGTTTTGTGCCTTTGTGCACTCTTGTTTATTTTCTTTTAAAGAGTGCCGATTATGAGTCATTATTCTTTAGTCCGGTGCAAGTCTCTCAATCTCTATGGTTGTAGTTTGATGTAATTGAGTCTCTTTGTCATTTGTGGGGGTTTAGTGGCATACTCGTTGATTTTATCCGAGTTGGCGCCCTCCCCATAATGATGTATGAGTCCATGCCTTTATTCTCTTGGTAGTTTGTTTGGCCATCCACTTGAAGATGAAAAATTCTCTTCACTTAATAAAATGAATCATAACCCACCCTTTTTACTATTTGTACCACGAACTACGGGGTTTTGATCTCGCATTGCACTTTGTGGGTACGTAGGCATGAGGCGTTAAACCTCTCCAAACATAAAAATATTAAAAAATAATTCTTTCTCTCACCTCTCCACTCTCATTTTTACAAACCATTTTCAAACCAAAAGCAGTAAATTTTTCAAAGGGCTCCCGTGGAGTACCACATACATTTTGGGTGCGTAAAACCTTCCCATTGTGTAACCTATCCCCTTACCTGTTTCTCTGTTGTGTTTCTTTAGCTTTTTGCTTTTAGATTCATTGGGATTTATTCGCTCTTTTTTCCTTTTCCTCTTGGAATAAAAATAAAGTGCGCTGGCGACTCTGTTTACTTTGAGTTAAGTTAACCAATAGCTTACACTCATGTTTTTTACCGCTACAGTATGTGAGGGTGAAGCTAGGGTAATAAAGTGAGTTATGGAGTTGATAAGGTTGGGATAAGAATGCATTTGGGGGTAATTTGGATTAATTAAATTAGGGTTAAGGTGGGTGGTGAACATGGGAGGGGAGTGAGTAATACCTGAACTTGTTGCAGTATGAATAGTAACCGCTGTCCATAAGTGATTGAATAAGCTCCAAATCAGAATTTGTTTTATCAAATCTCTCATCCATGATTTGTTGGTTCTCACTCATTGCAAGATCAAGACGAGTGTTGGCTGTTTGAACAGCTTCCTCAATGATCTCTCTATGGTTGGGTGGTTTGGAAGGGGTCATGAATGCAAAAGATGAAAGCACCAAATTGATAAGAAGTTTTCCACAACTATATTCTAGATCTAGGGTTACTACAAAAGAAAACACAAAACTAGAAAGTAAATGAAAATAAGCTATTGATTCATTACTTTCCTCTTGTCCAAAGACAATTTAGTTTAAATACAAGCAAAACCCTAATGGGTCAAAGACCAAATAAAAGGGCTAAGCCCAATACAATAACTAGTAAAGAGAATAAAAATTAATAATAAAAATTAATTCAATTCATAATTCTCCATCCATTTGGGTTTGCTCCTAATTCGTGTGGGCCTTGTATCACAGCTACATGTCCGTGTCAAATCCACCTACACAAATTTACCTAGACAAAACCATCTCATCACTTAACCCTTCAAATTTTCTCATATTATTCTTTTATGGATTAAATATATGCACTCTCTATAATGTTATCGAGATTCGGTTTGTTTTCTATAAATTATTTTTTAAAAGAGATTTTGTATTGTACATATTCCATTAAAATACCCATGGACAACCCAAATTCCATTTTAATTTGAGCTGGCAGCCTAGCTGGATTCTATTTACGGTTTTTTTTTACATTATGGGCCACATTAAGCTGGTGCCACTTGGAAATTTTTTTCTCTAATTGCCACATGAAAAAAATTTATTTCAATGAATAAAATTTAATTGGGCTTGATGCCCTTTATTTCATTGCATTGGCCCATTACACACAAGTTATTCAATATATGTTAATGTAACTTCTAATATATACATTATCTCATCAACTCCCATAACTAATGTGGGACTGAGTTACATGACATTGTTGCACCCCAAAATTTGCCATCCCCTAGTTAAGACATCGTGCTCCAAGGTGTCCCAAGAGGTTCACAAAGTTCACAAGGTATCCCAAGAGGTTCACAAGGTTCACAATTAGTCAGAAAGTTTGACAATTCCCTCAGACAAAGCATCCTCCTAAGCAATGCACCCTAAACTAGGGTTTTGGATTTCATCAGGCTAAATGGACTTTCAAGGCATCAAGTGAGCTTCATAACATCCTACATGTCTTCAAGAATACCTATGTCAAGCTTCAAGGCTTTCCCAAAAGGTTTGCTCAGTCAGATGATCAGATATGCAAAAATATGTCAAAACAGTTAAAAAGTCAAACTGAGGTCAACTGTGGTCAAACCAAAGTCAAACTTCATGATTTTTTCCAACATCAAGTTTATGAAGTAAAATTCATCATTTTATCAAGGGTTGATCATGATTCATCAAGGAAGTTTCAGATCATCAAGAATCAGGAGTTTCTAAATTAGGGTTTTCATAGGAAAAGTCAACTGAACTTTGACCAGCCATAAATTTCACATGTTTCATTAAAAATTTCCCATCCAAAGCTCATTTTGAAGGAAATTGAATTCTCTACAACTTTGTGTATCACAAGCCAAGCCCAAAAATGCTTCATTTGGAAGGTATGAGCTAAAACATTATAGGTCATTTTAAAAGTCAACAAAACGTCAACATCTTCCAAAGGGCATAATTTGAAAATGGTAAAGGATATGGACATGAGACCAAAGATGTTGGTTAGAGGACACTCTAAGATTTCCAAAATGTCCAAGAACACCTTCATACCCTTAAAATTGAGGGATTTGTGCCTTTGCAAAGTTGGAAATTTTTTGGGAGGTATGTGAAGCAAATGAAGCCTTAAAACCAATCTTTGTCAAATGGGCCTACCAAATTGCCATCCAATCTTCATGATATCCTCAAGCATGACCCAAACCAAGTATTATCTGATTTTGTATTTTTTATTTAGTATTTATTTGAATTTTATTCATTAAAATGCAAATTAAATCAAAATAAAATATATAAATCAAATATTTGGATAGGATTGTGGTTCTAGAAGATCATAAACATCATTTAACTTGATTGGATACACTTCAAATTCGTGCAAAGCTTTAAGAGTATGAAAATATTTGATTTTTCTTACTTTTAAGATCATATCTTTCTTCACCATCAAGGCATCCAAAAAGCCCAACCATTCATCAATTTCTTGACCTAATTCTCTTCACTATAAGATCACAAACCTATTACAATACCAAGGGACGGAAATTAGCAGCCAAAGAGGAGTTTCAAGCTTCCAAATTTTCACAAAAAAATCTCAATTCGGATTCTCATTTGCAGGCCATATCAAAGTGTTTTGAAGGTTGCAACATGTTCCTTGAGCATCACTGATGCTATCCCAATCATTTGCATCATCAAAAACACACTTGAATGCATAAACCGAATTCACATTTGAGCTTGAAATCTTGATTTTTGATTTTTATTATATGTGCTGTATAAATGGAATTTGATTGTATATTGTTGTTCATATTGATGTTTGCAATGTTTCTGGTTAGTTTGATTTGAGTTTTAGTGCAGGATTGATGGTACACCATTATTAGGGTTTCGAAGGTCCAAAATCAGGAACCCTAGCTACGAGTGATTTCGTTTGAAATTGAGGCTATAATTGGACTTAGAGGACATGCTTTGATTGATTTGAACCCTTGGAATGAATTTATATTGTGTATTCTACGTTTTTGAATTTCCAGGACCTATAGCTACGAAGAAAATCCGTCACTATAGGCTTTAGTGACGGAAAGGTGTCACTAAAAGTCTAAGACGACGGACAGAGGAAGAAGATGAAGTTTGGCGCGGAAATTCAATTTGAATATTTGTTTTATTTTATTATGATTTGTTTAGGTTATATTGTCAAAGCAGGCTGGTAGCTCAGCTGGTAAGGCATGTGCGTGTGGAGACCAATGAACCTGGGTTCGATTCCCAGGTTTTGCAACTTTTTGTTTTATTTTCTCATAATTATCAAACTTAATATTTATTGATCAGGTGGTGTTCATTGTTCACTAGCACGTGCTAGCCCAGTGGTTTGGTTTTGTTGTGGTAAGGGGGAGGTCCCGGGATCAAAACCAGGCCTCCCCACCTTTCTTTTTACCATTTGTTTATTTATTTTATATAATTAAATATTAGTTAATTTATTTAATATTAAACTATTAATTTTATTTAAAATAATAATTAAACTTTATATTTTCATTAATCTCATAATTTTTCTTGATTAGTCATTTTAATTAATTTCATAAATAATTTTGTATATAAATTTTATTATATATAATTTGTAAATAATTTATTTAAGTTTTAGTTAATTCTTTAAACCTAAAATGTTTAACCCTAATTTTCTTAATTAAAATACTAACCCTAATTTTTCTATTAACCCTAAAATTTAATTTATTTTTTTTAAACCCTAATTAATATGTTAATCGTTATTTTTATTAATATGTAAATAATTTAATATTTTTCTTATTATTATTAAACTTGTTTTATTTTCTTAATTAATCTCTAAAAAACTTATAATATTTATTTAACCTAAAAATAATTTCTCTTTTGAATTTTAATTTTTGATTTCTTTATTCACTATTATTATCATTATCATTATTGCTATTATTTTATTATTGCTAATATTTTATTATTGTTTATTTATTATTCTTATTATATTTATTATTATAATTTTTATTTGATTATTATGTATTTGCTAAAGCCATGTAATACTTGTAGGTTTATTTTCCGTCTTTATTTTATTTCGCAAATATTTTATTGTATGGTTAGTAATCTTAGGGTGTGTATAACCTAAATGTGATAAACAATAACTTAGAAAATTAAATTAGTTAAGATAAATATTTGAATATAAACACTCACACACGTAAGTCGATCTTTGATCGCCATCTTTCACTTCCCAGGTTACCCCTCTCAGTTGCCTTAAAACAAATAGTCAAGTCCCTCGAATATAGGGGTGTCTTAAGCAAAATCCCTTCATAAAATCATCAAGTCCCTATAGTTTAAAAGATCAAGTCCCTTCGAGGTTGCCTACGGAATAATAATCTTGTCCCTTCGAATAAATGATGATAGTCCCTACGAATTGCTAAAGACATCCCTTAAGTTGCCTTCTATGACCATACGATGACCCTACACTTGTCCCTTAACACATCCAAGGTAATGACTACCTATTCCTTAATAATAGGGATAGTCTTACCATTGAAAGAACATACGAGAACATGAAAGACTTAATCTAGGGTAGGTACCTCCTAGTTACTTGCTCACTTCTTAAAATTACTTCTTACGAGGATCATTACAAGGCTTTGTATACATCCATACGAGGATCATTACAAAGTACTTAGAAAAATTTCTAATCACACACTACACACTTTTCAAAAACAATTTAAGTGAGCTAAGTAACTAAGAGCCCATGGATAACCATGGATATAAAGGGTGCTAACACCTTCCCTTTATATAACCTACCCCCCGAACTCAAGTCTTTTAAAATAGGTCTTTCCTGTTCTTTTATGTCCTTTCCTTATGGATAAAATAAAAGTCGATGGCGACTCTTGCTATCCGCAACATGACTAAAAGTCAGTTCTCCCACTGTGTTACAGACATTATGATGCATGATCTGCAACCACCTTCATCTTTATGATCTTCATCACACGATCTCCATCACCACACATGTTTGTTCTTCATCACACGATCTCCATCATCACGCGTGCTAGTTCTTCATCACACAATCTCCACCACCATGCATGCTTGTTCTTCATCACACGATCTACAACCACATTCATTCTTCCTCATCACCATGTAACAATGACTCTTGCATTTTCTGTCTATGAAATTAACAAAAACAACAACAGCTTGCAGACAATGTTTAACATTGTTCATCAACAACATTAACAAATAATAGTGTTCATCAACAACTAATAAAACATAAAATTTAGTCATCAAAAAGACAAAACATTAAACATTAAATTCATTAAAGGTGTCCCAGCAAAACAAACATTAAACAACGACAATAAAACAAAAGAACAAACAAAATTCCTAATCATCAAAACGCCAGGCCCTTCCCGACATGAAGTTTTCCCAGTCATATGGAGCTTCATCATCATCCGATGAATTGAAGAAAATTATCCTGCTCTCTCTCCTTCTTGCTCTTCTTCTCCTCTTCCTTCTCATGTTTCTTCTTCTTTGAGAAGTAGCCTCCATTCCATGCAAAACATGAGAAATTTCTTGCTCAACTTGTTGTGCCTGCACACTTTGAACAAAGACTTATTCTTGAACAACTACTTGCACCTCTTAATGAACTACTTGTTCCTAAACCGCTTATCCCTGAACCACCTATGCATTCACCACTTGCTGAACACATGCACCCTCATTCTGAATACCTGCAACATTTTGGTTCTGATCCATTATGAATGCACGAAAGTATTTGAATTATTTGTTTTGGGTTGGTAAACAATAAGAATGAATAAACATATATTTATAATGCATTGCTTCCACTTCATGCCCCCCAATTTCTCTTGGAAGTGTAACATTTTGGATAGTGGAAAAGTTATCTTTAATACCACACGATTTGTCTTGGAAAAATAGTTGTTTCTAATGCTATAACATCATTACTTTGGAAGAGGAACCAATGGGTGAAGAAACATGTGATTTGTCATAATCATGATGCAAGAACATAGAAGAAGTGAAGAGACGTTACGTAGAAGAAGCATTGAAAATCAGGCCATGATTTTATGTAGCAACTATAGCAAGTCCCACATTGACCACCAGACAACACATGTGAGTGTATATATAATGATTCACCACACTTTAGTTCAAAACGCAAAGAATGAATGGGTTGGATAGAAGTGTTGTTGGGCTTGGAGTGGAAAGGTATAATAAGCCATGTTTTGGACTGGCCCAATGAATAGGCATGGCCCAATCCTCTCCTGCTCAAGGGACGGCCCAATAGCCTAAACGTCGAAGGGACCCACCAGATCCACGCTGCTTAAACGGCCTGGACTCGTCGACCACATCTGCTCGTGGTCGGTCCTTTTTGCTCATTCTTGGCCTTTGCTCGACACCAGTGGAAGTCACCCAGATTCGGCCAAGACGTCTCCTGCTCAGATATATATGTGCTCGACGTGCCCCTATCCCAACCAGGGCTGTCCGTCCAATGGTTAGTTTCTGGCAGTTACCTATTTTCGGGGGATCCGCGATCCAGACCCAAAATAGGAATTGTTAGCCATGCACTGAGGGCTCTCTATATAAACCCTCTCACTTGAGAGGGTCAAGTATTAAATATTCACTCTCTAAACACTTGACTTGTACTTGCTCACTCTCTTGCCCGTTCTGACTTTGGCATCGGAGTACCTAGTAGGTACACCCCCCGTTCTCCTCAACGACCGAGCAAAGACTTCAAGGGTCACATCAGCATCAGCAGTCGTTGGAGATTATGGTCATTGTTACGAACAGTGGCGCCGTCTGTGGGAAGTGTGTTGCCCCGTTTTCTCATCCCTAGATCGTGAAAACAGAAATATCACCATTTAATCTCTCTCAATGGCTCACCAAGACGACTTCATTAATGCTTGGGTCCTCTCTAACATCCCAGTTAAGCAACGGGAGAGCGACGGAACCAACCCTCCTCTCGGGGAGCCTGGTCGTTTCCAAGACGGGCGTACTACCTCCCTGCACTGGAACCATCCATGCAGCCTAAGATCACGCCAGCTGATCTCCCCTTGATTCCCATCCCTGAAGGGACGAATCCGACACTTGCGGCTTTGGTCGAAATGACCAACAACATTAACCTCGTCCTTTTGCGCCAGGGCGAAAGACTGGATGTTCTGGAAGAGGAGAGACACGTCAAGTCCCCTCCTCCTACAAGGAGGCCTCGCAGATCCCGCAGCAGATCACCCAGGCCAAAGAAGGACCACCACCACCCAGAAATCGCTAGGTCGATCAAGAAGAGGACTCGTTCGTTTCCTCGACGAAACAAATCCCCACAAACAAAGAAAACTCGAAGGACTCTACAACCAGGAGCGCGACCGTATCCGGAGGGTGCAAGAAATCATTCAAGATCTCCTCCTTATCATCGACACAAGGACAATCACTCCCGCTCCACCTCCACGTTGTCCAATGACGAGGATGAGCCTTGTGGCCCCCTCTCTGAGGAGATCATATCTACTAGGCTTCCAAAAGGGCTTGAGAAGCCCCCACCACTAGGAACCTATGATTGAACGACGGCCCAGACGAGCATATCGAAAACATCGATGCTCTGCTGGACTACAGAGGCGTCCGAGGAACAATTAAGTGCTGCCTCTTCCATACTACATTGAGGAAAAGAGCTATGGCTTGGTACAAGAGCCTTACCTACGAATCCCTCACATCCTGGAGGTAACTTGGGAGAACATTCTCTCGACATTTCACCACTTCTCGATGTCATCCAAAGACGGAGGCCTCCTTGGAAGAAATCATCCAAGGCAGAGAGGAACCTCTGTGTGCTTACACTGGGAGGTTTAACAAAGAAGCCGTCGAAGTGTCGACCACAAATGATATGAAGAAATACCTTCTTGAGGGAGGAATCCGCCCCCACGACGACTTCAGGAAAGCTGTGGGTATCGAGACACCCGCTACACTTGATGCCTTTCTCCTTAAGGCACAAACGTATATTCAATATGAGGAACGTATATACAACCCTTCTTTAGCACTATGTCAGTTTGGTTATGCTCGGAGTGATGGACCTCATGACATGCTTATTCAGGGTATTGTGTTTGATTATGACAACGATCTTCAAGGTTACTGATAACACTAAATTTCACCGTATTTCTGACTCCGATTTCGCATGCATTCTTAGCTTTTATTGTTATTTTGTTATGTTATTACTTTGTTTTTCTTTAATTTCAGGTTTTATATGTAATCGGGGCCTAAATCGAGAAAAGGAGCGAAAAAGGAGTGGAAACGGACGAAAACCAAGAAATTCAGCTTTTTACACTTACGACATCCACCATGGTTGGCGCCATGGGGTCTGCCATGACGTGGCCACGTCTCAAGATCACTCCACAATTGCCAAGACCCACGATCCCCACTTTCTTCATCCATTTGCACTCATGGAGGGCGCCACAAGGCAAAAGTGGTTCCCTCCACTAAGGCATCCTGGTCATTTCCCATTTAAGATTTGCCTATAAATAGGACTTTAGAATTTCATTTTCTTCATCCAAACTTAGAATCTCTTAGGCATATATCAGTTTTAAAGTAGTTATCATTCCACATCGGGGTGTTACTGCAATCGAGTGATCAAGTCTGTATACGTCTGTGTGATCGAGTTTTGGAGCACTCTGGGAGGAAGTTAATCCTGCCGCCATTTTAATTGTAGTTCGTATTTTATCTTTCCGCATTACTTTACTTTATTTATTATCCGCACTCGCACTTTATTTTATTTATTTCCCGCACTCGCTTTACTTTATTTATTATCTGCACTCGCACTTTATTTTATTTATTTCCCGCACTCGCACTACTTTCGTTTATTTTCCGCACTCGCTTTAAATACCTTTATTTCCCGCACTCGCACTGCTTTTATTTACTTTCCGCACTCGCACTACTTTTATTTACTTTCCGCACTCGCACTAATTACTTTTATGAAAAATAATAAAAAGAACTTTTACTTTACCATGTCTAACTAAATCCATAAAGGTTAGAATGTAAGGATCGTAATTAAACCAGTAATCCATACAATTGTTCGTAGAAATGCTTAAGGGCTATTTTAACTTTCAATATAAGTTTAATTATTTTTAACTATTTCAAAAACAGCCAAAAGCGCTTTGTCTAGTTCATTAGGAGTTCTTAGATTAAAAAGAAAAGGGATTTTAAAACGATTTTCGGTCGCGTTAAGAAGTTTAGAGTCTGGTTCGTGAGAACCTCTTTTTGCTAAGAAATCCAGGTTAAAATACTTTTCAACTTTGTTAAGATACTATATTTCTTAAAAATAGGTTTCTACTCTAACGCAGTACGCACCTTTTTATCCGTGACAATAGGAGGGGTTGATTAGAGAGTACAACTCGGTTCTGAATACGCGAAAGCGACAGTTCCTGTTAAATTAGTTCTTTTCAAAGCAGAAAACATTTCCAATAAGTAGTTCTATTAACTAGTACCGGAATATCTATTGATTACGTGAATTACATTCGAGCCTGTCTTTATTAATTATTTAAAATTACTATTTTATTTACCATTGCGCACTCCTTAAAACCATTATATTCATTTGCCTTAGATACACACTGTCGTACCTCGAAAAATACGATCCTAAAACAAACAACAGAGTCGCCACCTAATTCTATTTATTCTACGAGAGAAAAGGAAGATATAGATACAACCTAATAAAGGATAAGAAATGGTTTACGAAACCAAATTCTAAGTTTGGGAGTCGGTTACGCAAGGGGAAGGTATTAGCACCCCTCACGTCCGTTGTACTCAACGGGAACCTCTTAGCTAATTATGCGATTAAATGTTTGATCTTAAGTCTTTGTCTTCTAAATGATTGTTAATATGTTTGTTCTTAAAGAAAAGTTTTAAATTAATATTAAGACGGAGAAAGGATTAACGTTTTTTTTTATTTTTGTGCTCGCGAAGGATTAAAATCCTCGTACCTACGTATTCCCTTGTGCAATGGGAAAGTCAGAGCTTCGTAGTTCGTGCGACTACGATTTGTGGTTTTTTAAATTGAACGATTGTTTAAAACGCATTCTACTGCTGAGCATTGGCTTATACTCGCGGTGGAGGCTGAAGCGCTAGCTTGTTTGCGAGATAGAATGATTTAAACAATGTTCGTTTTAGAGAAAAGTGTTTGACTTTTGTTAAGGTGTTTTAAACGAAAGGGCGAACGAACCACGTCGCGTGGGGCTAGCCCAGGAGCGATTGCATTCCAAAACGTGCGGAGTGCTAGACTCCGGAGTTTCGTCTTTCTCTAATTAATTTGAAAATGATTTAAATTGGTTGGTAAGTTTTAAGTTGTTTTAAGATATGAAAGATGCGAATGGACCACGTTGCGTGGGGCTAGCCCAGTAGCGGTTCATTCTGGAACGTGCGGAGTGCTAGACTCCGGAGTTCTGTCTTTCGTAATTTAATTTATAAAATGAATGGGATATTTTGATATACGAATGGTGATTGAACACGTCGCGTGGGGCTAGCCCAGTAGCGGTCCAATCCAGAATGTGCAAAGTGCTAGACTCCGGAACTCTGTTTTCGTATTTAAATTATAAAATAAGTTGGATATATTTTTTATACGTTTTAGAATTAACGCGATTAATAATGAAGGAACGAACGAAACATTACGCGTGGGGCTGGCCCAGTTGTGATTCGTTCTAGGACGTGCGGAGTGCTAGACTCCGGAGCTCTATTCCTTGTTAAATTAGTTAAGGCGCATAAAAGTCGTGCAGACGGTGATCACCTAGTGATCGACTTACGTGTGTGAAAAATATAGGCGTAGAAATATTTTGATTGGCGTTGGACCAAAGGGTTAAAATATTTTTTGAAATGATTATTCTTAGGGTTCGCATTCATTTTTGTTACTTAATAGTTTATGGTCGAAATATAAGAATAACAGTCAGGCTCATACAAGTCATACACCATCATCGTACAACTAAATAATGAGCACGGGAAACGATCATACATCATACAAGTAAAGTTGATCAACAGATAATTATTTAACTAAATTTGATACAAATACTTAATAAAATTAATTGACAAACTATGTAATTAAATTAAATAAAAATTGAAATAATTAATGCAAGATTAATTTGTCTAGTTTTATTTTACGAAATAAATAAAAGAAAGAAGAAATAAATAAAAAATAAAAAAAATGGTGAGAACTAGTCTTAAAAAAAATAAAATAAAATGGGCCAGGTGAATTAAAAAAAGAAGGTGTGTTAATAACAGGACCAATAGTGTCAAAAGGATAGGGGACCGGCCGGGTCGGGTCTGACCCGGACCCGGTTCGGTGGATTCTCTAAAAGAGGAAAAAGACCTAGGGTTTTGGAAACATCCTCCTTAATATATTTAAGAAGGAAAAAACGAAAAAAAACAGAACATCATCTTCCAACGCGATCTGTCGCAAATCGCTCAATCTCTCATGGCCTCTCCTCACAATTGCGTCGAATCTCTCTCAACGCCATTCATTCAATCGTCATCTCTCACTCTCGAATCAAACACTGAAAAACCTAACCCCAATTCGAAAACCCTATAACCCCAATTTCAATATATTCAGAGACAGTTACAACTGTAACAATGATAATGAAGGAAAAGCAAAGCAACGACAAAAAGTATTCGAATGTAAATCACAATCAACGTAAATATACCACTTTGGGATCCTCGGTGACTATGGTAAGTGTTTTCGCTCTGTTTGGTTGTTGTTTCGTTGAATCTCCACTTGCTCTTCTTCTTCTTGTTCTTGTGGATTTCTCTCGCGGTGTTCGTATGGCGGTGGTGGGTTTCGGTGAGTGGCTAGTGAGTTGAGGCGTTTCTGCGATTGTGTTTGGTTCGAGTTTAAGATTTTGATGGAGACGGAAGGTGAAAGGTGGTAAAGGCGGTGGTCCTGTGTTGTTGATGAGAGTATGTTAGTGTTGCTGCGAAACTACCGAAAAATGGGAGGGGTTAGTGGGTAAGGTTAGGGGGAATTTTCTTCTGTAAACCAGTTATTTTACGATTTCCGTAATTTTGGATGGCTTAATGAATCTGTGTTTTTCCTTATGTTTGTTGTGATGGCCGAGTTTTTGTTGCTGATGTTTTTGGTGTTTTTTCTATTGTTTCGTGTTAACAGACGGTGAGCAGAAAGGTGGAAGGTGAGCTTCTGGAGAAAATGTGCTCTTGGTAAGTTTGATTGCTTCAGTTTTTAGCTAGGTTGTATATTTGCAGTTAGGCTTGGTTTGAAGAATTTGTAGTTGTGTTTCCTGAGAACGTATCATGGTTGCAGCTTTGTTCTTGTGGCTAGTTTTGTTTTGTGTTGTTTTTTTTTGGTAAACGGCTGCTAGTTTTGTAATGGTGGCTCTGGTTTTTTAATGGTGGCTCTGGTTTTGTATGGTGGCTCTGGTTTTGTAATGGTGGCTGCTAGGTTTTTTTTTTCCGACCTCTCCCTTGACTGATAAAATAGTCTTCCTTTTATAGAATTAGAGTAAGGGCTTTTTAGGTTTGAAAATGAAAACTTGTTGACTAAGTTTTTGGGCTGAGTTTAGGAGGGAAATTCTGAATTTGAGAGTGATATGTGAGGGCAAAGCAGAGCTAGAAATTGTAGCAGGTCTGCTGCACTTTAACTACAAATTTTGTTTGTTTGTGAAGTGTAAAAAAAAAGAAAAGTCCTGCTGTTACTATGTATCTGCTGAACTTTGATTGCTTTTTTGGCATTGTGCTAATACATGATATAAAATGAATATATAAAACAAGGACTAATGAATAATGAATGAAAATGGCTTGAAATCCTATGTAACACACATGGGGCTGTTTTGAATTAATCATAAAATTTGAGTGATGAACTTGAAAATGAATATTTTGGATTATAAACATGAATGATGTTTGGAATATGATGAATGGTGCTAAATGAAATATGTTGAATGAATTTGATTTGAATAAATATGATGAATATGATTATGTATGAGTTTGATAATGATTATGAGCATGATTTGGAAATCGTTTTAAATTTTGAATGCTAACTTCTCTTTTTTATTTCCTTCAAATTTTCATGTAAAAAAAAACAAAATGGGGTTGGCATGGAGGTGGAGATTTGGTGATGATGCTAATGAAGTGAAAGAGACTTGAAGTTGAAGAAAAAGACTTCAATCAAGAAGTGGTGCCAAAGATCATCAAGATAACTTAGATTTAAACTTGCTTTTCCTTATCTTGTAAATATTTTAGGCTTAGAAACCATGTAACATTAGAAATTTGACATTGGCATGAGTTGGAATACATTTGGATGTGGAATTCAAAATTAGAAACTTGTTTTTTTTTTATGCCATGAAAGGTACATGAATTTACAAATGCAATTGATGATTTGGAATGAGAAATGGGAAAAGAATTAGAATAAAATTGTCACCTTAATTTGAGTCTTTGAAATAAACAAAATTGAATTAAAATTGAATGGAAATTTGAAACAAAGTTGGAAAAGGATTTGAAGTTTAGAAAAGGAGTTTGAATTGAGAAATTGTATTTGAAACTTGAATAGGATTTAAAGTTTGGGAATAAACTTGAACCTTGAAATGAATTTTAAAAATAGAAATTGAATTGAGAATTTAGAAATTGAATATGAATTTGAATAGAAAGTGAATTTAAATATAGGAATTAAACTTAGAATTGAAAGACTTAGAAATTAATAAATAAATTTGGAATTTAGAAAAAATAGATACATGAATGTGAATTGAAATGGAAAATTAGATTAAAAATTAGAAAGGAGTTGGAAAATAAATTGAATGAGAATTGAAAATTTGAATTTAGAACTTGAAGTTTGAATAGAAAATAAAAATTGAAATTAAAAAAAAGGAAATATAGTTGGAAATGGAATTTGGGATGAAAATTTGAACTAGTATTAGAAATACACTTGAACTTGGAATTTGGACCTTTAAAATTAGAAACAGGAAAGGTATAAATTTAGAAAAGAAACTTAATAATGCATTAAAAATAAAATAGAAATAGAAACTAAAAAACTTGAAAAATGAAATAAATTAGAATTATATTTATAAATAAAAACTTGACAATAATAATTAGAAACTTGTTGCAAAAATCTAAGGTGACTAGACACATTATGGTATACTAATGACGATATGAATGTATGAATAACTTTATCAGATATAATGAGTGATGTTAATCCTCATAAAATCGGAGTGAAAGGTATTTAAATATAGAAATAATCGAAAATTTTGCCCCTAAATGCAATGACATGCTATGAACTTATGAGGGACTCCATGTTGGGGATATGACATGCGAGATGCAACGAAACCTAGCATGCTGATTTATGATGAATATGCTGAATATGGTATGATGAAGACAAATGCAAACGGTAATCCACAGAAACGATGACGAGGGTGAAGACTCACTGGGGATAACAATATGATGGGGATGACAAGACAAAAACAGGATGTATTCAAAGTGATAAATCAGCAGGTTCAAGTGTAACTGCTGGCACTAAGAATGACAGAAGACGGAAAACAAAATGCAAGATTAAAGACAGACTATCTGAAGTGATGGGTTAGCAAGCTCAAGGTGGCTGCTGGGGATCCCAATACAGCAACTCGGTGATTGAGAAAAAAAATGGAAATGACCTCGACTCGGCAGTCAGGAGAACAAAATAGCAGACATTAACATGGCGGTCAGGAATAAACAAACATCGACACAGGGATCGGGGAATAAAATAACAGACCTCGACAACGGTGGTCGGGAAAATAAAATGACAGACATCGACAACGGTGGTCAAAAAATAAAATAGCAGACATCGACAACGGTGGCCGGGAAATAAAATAGCAGACGTCGACAAATGGTGGTCGGAAAATAAAAGACAGGCATCGACAACGGTGGTCGGGAAAATAAAAGACAGGCATCGACAACGGTTGTCGTGAAATAAAATGACAGGCGTCGACAACGGTGGTCGGAAAAATAAAATAACAGACCTCGACAACGGTGTCGGGAAATAAAATGACAGGCGTCGACAACGGTGGTCGGGAAAATAAAATGACAGACCTCGACAACGGTGGTCGGGAAATAAAATAACACACCTCGACAACGGTGTCGGGAAATAAAATGACAGGCGTCGACAACGGTGGTCGGGAAAATAAAATGACAGACCTCGACAACGGTGGTCGGGAAATAAAATAACAGACCTCGACAACGGTGTCGGGAACTAAAATGACAGGCGTCGACAACGGTGGTCGGGAAAATAAAATGACAGGCGTCGACAACGGTGGTCGGGAAATAAAATAACAGACCTCGACAACGGTGTCGGGAAATAAAATGACAGGCGTCGACAACGGTGGTCAGGAAAATAAAATGACAGGCGTCGACAACGGTGGTCGGAAAAATAAAATAGCAAGCGTCGACAACGGTGGTCGGGAAATAAAATAACAGACCTCGACAACGATGTCGGGAAATAAAATGACAGGCGTCGACAACGGTGGTCGGGAAAATAAAATGACAGACCGACAACGGTGGTCGGGAAAATAAAATGACAGACCTCGACAACGGTGGTCGGGAAATAAAATAACAGACCTCGACAACGGTGTCGGGAAATAAAATGACAGGCGTCGACAATGGTGGTCGGGAAAATAAAATGACAGGCGTCGACAACGGTGGTCGGAAAAATAAAATAACAGACATCGACAACGGTGGTCGGGAAAATAAAATAGCAAGCGTCGACAACGGTGGTCGGGAAAATAAAATAGCAGGCGTCGACAACGGTGGGGGAAGCAATTCAACGCGGCGATTGAGGAGATAAATAATAGACAATGACACGGCGGTCGAAAAAAATAAAATTCAACACTGCGGTTGAAGAAATAAATGACTGTCATTGACACGGCGGTCAGGAAATAAATAACCAGATAAATAATCCCTAGTGATAAATCAACAGGTTCAAGTGTAACTGTTGATACCGAGGATAAAGAAAACAAACACAGTGTTTGGGCAGTGGTTCTGTGCGACCAACTGATTCCGGGAGCAGAATGCGAAGCATTTTAAAGATGAATCAAACGGCTCTAAGCGACCAACTAGCAAGTAAGAATAAATGTTGGAGTTTTTCAACGAGATAAACAACCAACCTCGGGAAATTCCTTAAACGAAAAATTTAAAGAAGAACGTTTAGGAATTATCAGGAGAACACGGATGCGTGTTGAATTAAACAGCCTTAAATCTTAAGCCAACAACTTAAAGGATTTATGTCGATGATGATTGGGCTTAACAGAAGTATTGGTGGTATTAAGGTATATATCAATGAGGGCTTCTGCGGGGGATACCAGTGTTGCTGGGAAGAATACCTAGGTTAATCACACCACGGGGTACCAACAACAGTGGACTTTAAAATAACAAAAAACAGTAATCTGGATCTGGAGTTAGACAGACGACGACTGGGGATAGACAAATGATTATGTCAAATGCGTATGATTGAACATGATGCAAATGACCATGATATGCAAATGCTGACTCTAGGGAGACAGAGGGCTATGAAAAAACAGGGGATAGTAGGATCTCAGCGCCAATACTCAGACGAGCAAAAAGATGCTGGGGAGATGTCTTCAAACTTGGAAACCAATGTCTGATCCAAGGATCCATCCAAGAGTGCTACCAGCCTTTAATTCTCTATGGGGACTTCTGTAATAATTGCATGAGAGTGTTGCTGCAAGCCAGAGGGCTTTTTAGGAGACAAAAAATCTTTTAATCTTTCTAAAGTCAAAGAAATTTGAATGTTTTCCAGTATGTTTTCAAAAACTGTTTTTTTTTTAAATTTGTCATTTTCAGAGTTAAATTGTAATTCAGTAAAGACATTTTGCATAAAAAAGAAAATAAGAAGCTGAAAGACAAAGTTTAAAAGCAAAGGTTGTATTTCATTCAAGAATGGTAGCTTGCCAATAGCAAAATTCCATGGAAAATTACAATTTGAAAATGGCAATGGGGAAATGTCTACATTGAATCCAACGACTACTATAATCCCTAATAACTAAAACCGCCCAACACCTTGCTTCTGACAAAAGCGACTGGATTGGTCTTCAAGTAATGATCTTTAGTAATGATAAACACCATCTGATACAGTCAAATGCCTTTGTCCCTAATTTTTGCCTGGACCGCCCTTTCGGGTTTTCAATCCACCGGGACGCTCTTTTTTGCCTAAGCCGCCCTTTCGGGTTTTCAACTTAGAGAGCTCTTATTTTTTATTTTTATCCCTAACTTTTGCCTGGATCTCCTTCATAGGTTATGATCCACCGGGATACCCATTTTTGCCTAGGTCGCCATTTCTGGTTTTTGACCTAGCGGGCTTTATTTAGGCATAATATATTTTGACTGCATCAGAATTCACCGGGTGTTTTAGTTGTTCACCATCCATAGTTGTGAGGATTAGGGAACCTCCGGAGAATGCTACCTTCACAACATATGGACCCTCATAGTTAGGGCTCCATTTTCCACGCGCGTCTTTGTGGACTGGCAAGATTTTCTTGAGTACAAGGTCTCCTTCTTTGAATTCTCGAAGACATACTTTCTTGTCAAATGCTCTCTTGATGCGTTTTTGGTACAATTGGCCATGGCACATGGCGGTCATTCTCTTTTCATCAATGAGGTTCAGTTGGTCATATCTGCTCTGGACCCACTCAGCTTCCTCCAGTTTGGTTTCCATCAAGGTCCTCAAGGATGGTATCTCTACTTCGATGGGGAGAACTACATCCATCCCGTACACCAAAGAGAAAGGGGTTTCCCCTGTTGAAGTGTGAACTGATGTTCTATATCCATGTAAGGCATACGGTAACATTTCATGCCAGTCTTTATAAGTCTTCACCATCTTCTGCAAGATCTTTTTGATGTTCTTGTTCGCAGATTCAACAACTCCATTCATCTTCGGACGGTAATGAGAAGAGTTATAATGTTCAATCTTGAATGTATCACATAACTCCTTCATTGTCTTGTTGTTCAAATTGGTCCCATTATCTATGATGATTAGACTTGGGATCCCATATCGGCAGATAATTTGGTTCTTGAGGAAACGGGCGACCACTTGCTTTGTCACATTGGCGTAGGAAGCTGCTTCTACCCATTTGGTGAAGTAATCGATTGCTACCAAGATAAACCGATGACCATTGGAAGCTTTAGGCTCAATTGCCCCTATCATATCAATGCCCCACATGGAGAAAGGCCAAGGCGATGATAGAACATTCAAAAGGGTCGGAGGTACATGCACCTTGTTGGCATAAACCTGGCATTTATGACACTTCCTGGCGTACATGAAACAATCGATTCCATGGTCAACCAGAAGTATCCAGCTCTCAAAATCTTTCTGGACATGGCATGTCCATTGGCATGTGTTCCAAATGATCCTTCATGGATTTCCCTGATCAATAAGTCTGCTTCGCGCTTGTCTACACATCTGAGTAGAACCATATCGTGATTTCTCTTGTAGAGCACGTTGTTGCTGAGGAAAAACTTGGATGCCAATCTTCTCAGGGTCTTCTTGTCTAGAGTTGTTGCATCAGCTGGGTACTCCTGATTTTGCAAGTAGTTCTTGATGTCATAGAACCACAGTTTCTCATCAGTTTCTTCTTTGACCAGTAAACAGTAGGCTGATGTAGTTTTTTGCTCGATTGTAATGAGTGGAGCTTCATTAAGAAATATGACTTGAAACATAGAGGCCAACATAGCCAAAGCGTCTGCAATTTGATTCTCTTCCCTTGGAACATGATGGAAAGTAACTTCATCAAAGTATTTAATTAATTCCACAATGTGGGCACGGTAAGGGATCAACTTCTCATCACGGGTCTCCCATTCACCTTTGATTTGGTAGATTACTAAAGCTGAGTCTCCATATACTTCAAGGATCTTGATTCTGGTATCAATTGCAGCTTCGATACCCAAAACACATGCTTCATACTCAGCGATGTTGTTTGTACATTCAAAACATAATCTAGCTGTGAAAGGAGTATATCCACCATCAGGATTCATCAAAACAGCTCCCACACCATGCCCCATGTAATTAGAGGAACCGTCAAACATCATCTTCCAACGAGAACCTGGCTCGGGACCTTCATCTGGACCTAGAACTTCACAGTCCTTTATCAACATGATGTCCTCGTCTGGGAAATCAAATTTCAAAGGTTCATAATCTTCAACAGGGTGATCAGCAAGGTAGTCAGACAAAACACTGCCTTTGATAGACTTTTGGGTTACATATTGGATGTCATATTCAAATAACAACATGTGCCAACGGTCAAGGCAGGCTTCTCAAAAATGTACTTTATTGGATCCATTTTCGAGATCAATAAAGTAGCATGACAAATCATATACTGCCTGAGGCGTCTGGCAGCCCATGCCAAAGCACAACAAGTCTTCACTAAAAGCGAATATCTGCTTTTACAATCTGTAAACTTCTTGCTTAAGTAATAAATGGCATGTTCCTTACGACCAGTTTCGTCTTGTTGGCCTAATACGCAACCCATAGATCCCTCAAGTACAGTCAGATACATTAAGAGAGGCTTCCCTGGGGTAGGTGGAACCAAGATAGGAGGTTCCTGTAGGTAAACCTTAATCTTCTCAAAAGCCAATTGACAATCCGGACTCCACTCAATTTCTTGATTCTTTCGAAGCAACTTGAATAAAGGCTCACATGTAGCAGTCATGTTGGAGATGAATCTGGAGATGTAGTTCAGTCTTCCAAGGAAGCCTCTGACTTACTTTTCTGTTTTCGGAGCTTGCATCTCTTGAATTGCTCTGACCTTATCCGGATCTACTTCAATTCCTTGTTGGCTAACGATGAAACCAAGTAATTTTCCTGATCAGACACCAAAGGTACACTCAGCTGGATTCAGACGCAGTTGGAACTTTCTGAGACGCTCAAATAACTTCAGGAGATGATTCAAATGATCCTCCTCACTCTGTGATTTGGCAATCATATCATCCACATAAACTTCTATCTCTTTATGCATCATATCATGGAAAAGGGTGACCATTGCCCTTTGATAAGTGACTCCTGCATTTCTAAGACCGAATGGCATAACTTTATAACAATAAGTGCCCCATGGTGTGATGAAAGTGGTCTTTTCCATATCATTAGGATCCATCTTGATCTAGTTGTATCCTGAAAATCCATCCACGAAGGAGAAAACAACAAACTTAGCAGTGTTGTCAACCAAAGTATCAATGTGCGGAAGAGGGATATCGTCCTTCGGACTGGCCTTGTTCAAATCCCTATAATCCATGCACATTCTAACCTTGCCATCCTTTTTGGGGACTGGCACGATGTTAGCTACCCACTCAGGGTACTTCGCAACTGCGAGGAATCCATCATCAAACTGCCTTTTGACCTCTTCTCGAATCTTCAGAGCCATGTCTGGTCTTGTTCTTCAGAGTTTTTACTTTACTGGAGGACAATCTGGTCGAAGCGGCAACTTATGAACAACTATGTCTGTGTCCAAACCGGGCATATCCTGATACGACCATGTAAACACATCCACATACTCTTTGAGAAGCTTGACCAATCTTTCTATGATGTCTGCCCCAAGTGTTGTACCAATCTTGACTTCCTTCTTGTCTTCATCAGTGCCAAGATTGATGGTCTCTACCTGCTCCTTATGTGGCTGAAGATCTGTGTGCTCATACTCAACTAATCTTGCCAGTTCTTCGGGAATGTCACAATCTTTCTCACTTTCATCTTCCACTTGGTAGATGGGCGAATCGAAGTTAGGAGAGAATATAGAGTCATTGGATTCAACAGGGTTTTCATTTGTTCTGCATATGGGAATGATTTGCTTTTATTAAAAGTGAAAATAGAGGGATGCAAGAAAAACTTTTTTATTAGCTTTGAAAGATTGCCATTTTCTTTTAAAAGTGAAAAGAGAAAAAGCAGTAAATAAAAACAAAGTAAGAATTTAACAAAATTCCTTCATTGATTGAATAACTTGAAAATGAGAAGGGGCCCTACAAAATGATCCCATAGCCTTGGGCAGAGCTAGGGAACTTTGAAAACACTTAAAGAAAACAACAAATTACTTTGACAATGGAAAAATTTCTGGGATCTCAACTGCCTCCCAATTTCCCAAAGCTGCTTCACACTGATAAACCAAATGATCCACATCTTCATCTTTAACATCCCCATTAATTGCATTGATCTGATAGCTGGCACTGGAAAACACCTCTTGAATGGTCTTTGGACGTCCTTTGATGGAGGTTGACGCTCCTTCCTTCACATGAGTTGGTTTGTAACCCAACCCGTAACGATCTAGCTTCTGTTTGACTTCGATGACATCACCCCAACCTTCATGGCTTCCTTCTTCAATTGTGGAAATGGTACTTTTCAATGATGCAAAGGATGGAATACCTTTCCCCTTTGGTTCCTCTACTTCCATAAGGACGACATTGGCTATCTCTAGAGCTTGGAAAACAGTTTCCAAAGCATCTTCATCAGCCTCAATGTAACTAAAGGAAGAAAGGTTGCTGACCATGAGATCTTCTTCACCAGACACAGTTACTAGCTTATTATCGACCACAAACTTCATCTTCTGGTGTAAGGTAGAAGTGACTGCCCCAGCGGCATGGATCCAAGGTCTTCCCAGCAAACAACTGTAATTAGGGTTAATGTTCATGACCTGGAAAGTGATCTTGAACACCTGTAGTCCAATCAAGATTGGCAGGTCTACCTCCCCGATAATAGTCCTCCTTGACCCATCAAAAGCTTTCATAATCAATGCACTGGGCCTCCTCTCTGCCCCTTGATAAGATAATTTGGCAAGCGTTCTTTTCGGCAAAACATTTAGTGAAGATCCTGTATCCACAAGAACTCTTGCTAAAGTATCCTCTTGACATTTTACAGATATGTGAAGAGCACGGTTATGGTCCAAGCCATCCTTTGGAAGGTCCTCCATACTGAAGCTGAGGTTGTTACATGCAGTGATATTGGCAATGATTCCATCAAACTGATTCACAGTTATATCATGCGTAACATGAGTTTGGGCTAGTAATTTCTGGAGAGCACCTCGATGGGCCGGTGAATGCATTAGAAGTGATAAGATAGATATTTTGGAAGGTGTTTGATGTAGCTGATCAATAACCTTATAATCAATCTTATTAATGATTCTGAGAAATTCTGCATCCTCTTCTTCCAAGACCATTCCTTTATCTTGGTTGACAACAGCGGGAATGACTTCTTTAGGTGGGACTGTATTGGCTTGCTGAGTATAAACACGACCACTGCGAGTTAAACGACTTGCACCTGCTATGTCAGCACTTGCCACTTTTGAACTTTCCTTCTGACCAACCTGTTCAAACCTTTGATGAACCCTACTTGTGTCATACTTCCACGGAACTGCTTTGGTATCTTCATAAAGGAAAGGGTTACTCCTTTGCTCAAACCTTGGTTCAGGTATGTTGAAGATGGGCATCACAGGTTCTGGTATATTAAAGATGGGTTGAACTCTTGAGGACTCAGGCAGGTTAAACATTGGCACCAAGGTAGAATCAGATTCCGGCAAGTTGAAAATGGGTTCAATCATTGCCACTTCATTCCTCTTCACGCGACCGCTTACTTGTAAAACACCCAGATTAATCAAACTTTGAACATCTCTCAAAACCAGTTCACATCCCTTTGGATTATTCGCACAAGCTTCACAATTCTTATGACAGTTCTTCAGCATACCCACCTCTACTAACTTCGCATGGAAGTCTCTAAGCAGGGTTTTGATCTCTGTGGCGTTGAAAATCAAATCTTCGTCAGACTCGTCAAAAATGGCATTTATGGACCCATGCTTAGGTAAAGGATTATTTTTAACATTCGGACCAGTATCTCCAAATGACAAAATGTTCTTATCCATTAAATCCTTCACAACATACCTCAAAGCAATGCAATTTTCCAAATCGTGCCCCTGAGCACCTTCATGGAACAAACAGTGGGCACTTGAGTTGTAACCCGGTGGAAGCGGATCTGGTGGAGGACCTAAAGGCCTTGGAGTAACAAGCCTTTCTTCAGTAGTGAGGGATACAATTCAGTGTAGGTCATAGGGATCCGAGGATGGGGAGACCTTCCTCTTGGTCTTCTATTCTGAAAGTTGGAATTTGGATGAGGAGCTGGAGTCCTCTGCTGGTAGGCTGAAGCATTGGGCGCTCGTTGATAGCCTGGATTGTTGAGCATTGGTTGATAAGCTGGAATTACTGGAGCCGCTTGCTGATACAATGGTACTGCTTGAGTTGGCCGATACATTAGAACTTGTGGATTATATGACGGTTGAACGGCCGCCACATAAGGATGTTGAACATACTATGGTGGGTAGACATACTGGTGTTGAGCCACAGGTGGAGGCCTCTGCCAAAGCAGATTTATCCTTTTACTCGTCATTATTGCATTTGTCTCACCCTCTTTCTTTTTGTGGAAATTGTTGGTAAATTTCTTAACATTGTTCCCACTACCATTGCCGTAACTGCTAGATGCACCACTCATCTTTCCATTCTTCAGTCCAAGTTCAACCTTGATTCCCACAGCTACAAGGTCAGAGAAGCTAGCAGTTACGCTTCCCACCATTCTCTCAAAGAATTCTGGTCGCACCGTGTCAACAAACCAATCAGCTAACTCCTTTTCAGACAACGGGGGATCTACCTGAGAAGCGGTCCCTCTCCACCTTTGAGCATATTCTTTAACTGATTCGGAATCTTTCTGTGACATACTCAACAGCTTCCTCCTATCGGGAGCAAGGTCCATATTGTACTTGTATTGCTGGATGAAAGCATCTGTCAAGTCTTGAAAACTGCGGATCTTTGACTGATCTAGCGTTAAATACCACTTGGAGGAAATTCCCTTCAGACTGTCCTGGAAGCAGTGGATCATTAATTTGTCATTGTCCACCTGCGCAGCCATTCTTCGATAGTACATCAAGAGATGGTTCTTAGGACACATTGCACCCTCGTACATCTCAAAAGTGGGTATCTTGAACTTTGGAGGAATTACCAATCCAGACACCAGACACATCTCTCTAGCAGCAGCCCCAAAGATCTGATCGCCTTCAATTGCTCTTAACCTTTTTTCAAGGGTATCAAAATTCTCTTGCATCTTCTCATGTTTCTCATTTCCGTTCTCAGACATATCTGGCACGTCATACACCTAAAGGTCGTTAAAGTATGGTTGGGCATGGGTGTGCACAATGTCTGGTGTAAAATTAGTAACCGCGTGGTTCTCTTCATTAGTCACAGGAATAGTCTGCTGAGCAGCAAATCCCTGAGGGGGAGGCACAAAACCTTGGGAAGGAAATGCAATACCCTGAGAAGGAGGTGCGAAACTTTGAGAAGCAAAGCCTTGGGAAGGAGGGAAGAAACCCCGAGCAGCAAGTCCTTGGGAAGAAGGAATAAAACTTTGAGAAGCAAAACCTTGAGGAGGAGGTACGAATCCATGAGGGAGCCCAAAAGGAGGCCATGTCAAAGGGGTAGTGACTGATGGCGTAGGCTCAGTCGTTGCAGTGACAATCTCTGACACTACAATCTGTTGGGTATCTAATTTTGCTCGAATGACTTGCAACATTTCCATCATCTGACCCATATTTCCACGAAGATTAGAAAGCTCATCATTAACTCTGTCCATATCTAGGTCTCTTTCATCCATCTTCTTCTTGGTTTGAGCTTGGGTGGAATACTTGCGTGAGATCCTCAGTGTGACAACTGGAAAGGAGTTGACGAGAATGAGTTTTTTTTGACAAATGCAAATGCGGAGATGCACTCATGAGTAAAAATGCAAATGCTTTAAGGGACTTAAGGAGTTTTTTGCAAAACATCAAAAATGGGTAAAGCTTTCTTATATTTTTTTTTCAAAAACTAATAAACTGAAGTCCATTCATGGTAAGATATATGATGTTTGCAACAAAAACTTCTTGGTTCCTTGAAGCATTTACTAAAATGATGCATATGATGCTGAGATGCAAATATGCAGGGATGCAAGGATGCAAGGTGCCACAAGTAAATTCGGAACCTTCCTAATAGGTGGGCTGTAAGAGATTGGTTATGCGTTTTACTACCCATAAGTCCCACTCACGGGAGGGTTTCTACGGTGATGGTTTAAGGAAACTCAAGGTCACGGACGTTTATCGTACTAACGCCCCGCCGCAGGCTAGCTGCATTGTGATGATAATAACGATAAGGTCCACCTCGAGTGGAGTTCTCATGCTAGGCTGATAAAGGGGCGAGCCCTCGGAGCCTAACATTACACAACTACCAAAATTGAAACAGGTCCTAGGGGGGTCCCAGAATCACAGCCCTTTCATGAATCAGGTCACGCAACAGGCTAGCTGCGTTGTGACAAGATCTACGGAAAAGTCTAACTATCTGGGGGAGCTTTCATGCTAGGCGTGCAAGGAGCGAGTCCTTGGAGACTAACACTAATAACATCCAATTCTAAACTTAGGTGTTCCCTCTGCTTTTTCCATAACTCATTTTTACTTGCAAAGTGACCCCAAGATCCCACAGTCAAGTATAATAAGTAATAAAAGAAAGCGAATAAAAGAACAAATAACACAGACATAAATAGCAAACATAGAGAAGACAAAAGACAAAATCAAACAGATAAACACATAAAGCTAAGTTAGGCTCGACTCTCTCTAGCATGGAGGTATCCCCAGCAGAGTCGCCAGGTGTCGTACCTCGAAAAATACGATCCTAAAACAAACAACAAAGTCGCCACCTAATTCTATTTATTCTACGAGAGAAAAGGAAGATATAGATACAACCTAATAAAGGATAAGAAATGGTTTACGAAACCAAATTCTAAGTTCGGGAGTCGGTTACGCAAGGGGAAGGTATTAGCACCCCTCACGTCCGTTGTACTCAACGGGAACCTCTTAGCTAATTATGCGATTAAATGTTTGATCTTAAGTCTTTGTCTTCTAAATGATTGTTAATATGTTTGTTTTTAAAGAAAAGTTTTAAACTAATATTAAGACGGAGAAAGGATTAAAGTTTTTTTTATTATTGTGCTTGTGAAGGATTAAAATCCTCGTGCCTACGTATTCCCTTATGCAATGGGAAAGTCAGAGCTTCGTAGTTCGTGCAACTACGGTTTGTGGTTTTTTAAATTGAACGATTGTTTAAAACGCATTCTACTGCTGAATGTTGGCTTATACTCGCGGTGGAGGCTGAAGCGCTAGCTTGTTTGCGAGATAGAATGATTTAAACAATGTTCTTTTTAGAGAAAAGTGTTTGACTTTTGTTAAGGTGTTTTAAACGAAAGGGCGAACGAACCACGTCGCGTGGGGCTAGCCCAGGAGCGATTGCATTCCAAAACGTGCGGAGTGCTAGACTCCGGAGTTCCGTCTTTCGCTAATTAATTTGAAAATGATTTAAATTGGTTGGTAAGTTTTAAGTTGTTTTAAGATATGAAAGATGCGAATGGACCACGTTGCGTGGGGCTAGCCCAGTAGCGGTTCATTCTGGAACGTGCGGAGTGCTAGACTCCGGAGTTCTGTCTTTCGTAATTTAATTTATAAAATGAATGGGATATTTTGATATACGAATGGTGATTGAACACATCGCGTGGGGCTAGCCCAGTAGCGGTCCAATCCAGAACGTGCGGAGTGCTAGACTCCGGAGCTTTGTTTTCGTATTTAAATTATAAAATAAGTTGGATATATTTTTATACGTTTTAGAATTAACGCGATTAATAATGAAGGAACGAACGAAACATTACGCATGGGGCTGGCCCAGTTGTGATTCGTTCTAGGACGTGCGGAGTGCTAGACTTCGGAGCTCTATTCTTTGTTAAATTAGTTAAGGCGCATAAAAGTCGTGCAGACGGCGATCACTTAGTGATCGACTTACGTGTGTGAAAAATGTAGGCGTAGAAATATTTTGCTTGGCGTTGGACCAAAGGGTTAAAATATATTTTGAAATGATTATTCTTAGGGTTTGCATTAATTTTTGTTACTTAATAGTTTATGGTCGAAATATAAGAATAACAGTCAGGCTCATACAAGCCATACACCATCATCGTACAACTAAATAATGAGCACGAGAAACGATCATACATCATACAAGTAAAGTTGATCAACAAATAATTATTTAACTAAATTTGATACAAATACTTAATAAAATTAATTGACAAACTAAGTAATTAAATTAAATAAAAATTGAAATAATTAATGCAAGATTAATTTGTCTAGTTTTATTTTACGAAATAAATAAAAGAAAGAAGAAATAAATAATAAAATAAAAAAAATGGTGAGAACTAGTTTTAAAAAAAATAAAATAAAATGGGCCAGGTGAATTAAAAAAAGAAGGTGTGTTAATAACAGGACCAATCGTGTCAAAAGGATAGGGGGCTGGCCGGGTCGGGTGTGACCCGGACCCGGTTCGGTGGATTCTCTTAAAGGGGGAAAAGACCTAGGGTTTTGGAAACATCCTCCTTAATATATTTCAAGAAGGAAAAAACGAAAAAAAACAGAACATCATCTTCCAACGCGATCTGTCGCAAATCGCTCAATCTCTCAATCTCTCATGGCCTCTCCTCACAATTGCGTCGAATCTCTCTCAACGCCATTCATTCAATCGTCATCTCTCACTCTCGAATCAACCACTAAAAAACCTAACCCCAATTCGAAAACCCTATAACCCCAATTTCAATATATTCAGAGGCAGTTACAGCTATAACAATGATAATGAAGGAAAAGCAAAGCAACGGCAAAAAGTATTTGAATGTAAATCACAATCAACGTAAATATACCACTTTGGGATCCTCGGTGACTATGGTAAGTGTTTTCGCTCTGTTTGGTTGTTGTTTCGTTGAATCTCCACTTGCTCTTCTTCTTCTCGTTCTTGTGGATTTCTCTCACGGTGTTCGTATGGCGGTGGTGGGTTTCGGTGAGTGGCTAGTGAGCTGAGGCGTTTCTGCGATTGTGTTTGGTTCGAGTTTAAGATTTTGATGGCGACGGAAGGTGAAAGGTGGTAAAGGTGGTGGTTCTGTGTTGTTGATGAAAGTATGTTAGTGTTGCTGCAAAACTACCTAAAAATGGGAGGGGTTAGTGGGTAAGGTTAGGGGGAATTTGGTTCTGTAAACCAGTTATTTTACGATTTCCGTAATTTTGGATGGCTTAATGAATCTGTGTTTTTCCTTATGTTTGTTGTGATGGCCAAGTTTTTGTTGCTGATGTTTTTGGTGTTTTTTCTATTGTTTCGTGTTAACAGACAGTGAGCAGGAAGGTGGAAGGTGAGCTTCTGGAGAAAATGTGCTCTTGGTAAGTTTGATTGCTTCAGTTTTTAGCTAGGTTGTATGTTTGCAGTTAGGCTTGGTTTGAAGAATTTGTAGTTGTGTTTCCTGAGAACGTATCATGGTTGCAGCTTTGTTCTTGTGGCTAGTTTTGTTTTGTGTTGGTTTTTTTTGGTAAACGGCTGCTAGTTTTGTAATGGTGGCTTTGGTTTTGTAATGGTGGCTCTGGTTTTGTATGGTGGCTCTAGTTTTGTAATGGTGGCTGCTAGGTTTTTTTCTCCGACCTCTCCCTTGACTGATAAAACAATCTTCCTTTTATAGAATTAGAGTTAGGGCTTTTTAGGTTTGAAAATGAAAACTTGTTGACTAAGTTTTTGGGCTGAGTTTAGGAGGGAAATTTTGAATTTGAGAGTGATATGTGAGGGCAAAGCAGAGCTAGAAATTGCAGCAGGTCTGCTGCACTTTGACTACAAATTTTGTTTGTTTGTGAAGTGTAAAAAAAAAAGAAAAGTCCTGCTGTTACTATGTATCTGCTGAACTTTGATTGCTTTTTTGGCATTGTGCTAATACATATAAAATGAATATATAAAACAAGGACTAATGAATTATGAATGAAAATGGCTTGAAATCCTATGTAACACACATGGGGCTGTTTTGAATTAATCATAAAATTTGAGTGATGAACTTGAAAATGAATATTTTGGATTATAAACATGAATGATGTTTGGAATATGATGAATGGTGCTAAATGATGCAATATGTTGAATGAATTTGATTTGAATAAATATGATGAATATGATTATGTATGAGTTTGATAATGATTATGAGCATGATTTGGAAATCGTTTTAAATTTTGAATGCTAACTTCTCTTTTTTATTTCCTTCAAATTTTCATGTCAAAAAACAAAACAAAATGGGGTTGGCATGGAGGTGGAGATTTGGTGATGATGCTAATGAAGTGCAAGAGACTTGAAGTTGAAGAAAAAGACTTCAATCAAGAAGTGGTGCCAAAGATTCATCAATATAACTTAGATTTAAACTTGCCTTTCCTTATCTTGTAAATATTTTAGGCTTAGAAACCATGTAACATTAGAAATTTGACATTGGCATGAGTTGGAATATACATTTGGATGTGGAATTCAAAATTAGAAACTTGTTTTGTTTATGCCATGAAAGGTACATGAATTTACAAATGCAATTGATGATTTGGAATGAGAAATGGGAAAAGAATTAGAATGAAATTGTCACCTTAATTTGAGTCTTTGAAATAAACAAAATTGAATTAAAATTGAATAGAAATTTGAAACAAAGTTGGAAAAGGATTTGAAGTTTAGAAAAGGAGTTTGAATTGAGAAATTGTATTTGAAACTTGAATAGGATTTAAAGTTTGGGAATAAACTTGAACCTTGAAATGAATTTTAAAAATAGAAATTGAATTGAGAATTTAGAAATTGAATATGAATTTGAATAGAAAGTGAATTTAAATATAGGAATTAAACTTAGAATTGAAAGACTTAGAAATTAATAAATAAATTTGGAATTTAGAAAAATAGATACATGAATGTGAATTGAAATGGAAAATTGGATTAAAAATTAGAAAGGAGTTGGAAAATAAATTGAATGGGAATTGAAAATTTGAATTTAGAACTTGAAGTTTGAATAGAAAATAAAAATTGAAATTAAATAAAAGGAAATATAGTTGGAAATGGAATTTGGGATGAAAATTTGAACTAGTATTAGAAATACACTTGAATTTGGAATTTGGACCTTTAAAATTAGAAACAGGAAAGGTATAAATTTAGAAAAGAAACTTAATAATGCATTAAAAATAAAATAGAAATAGAAACTAAAAAACTTGAAAAATGAAATAAATTAGAATTATATTTATAAATAAAAACTTGACAATAATAATAAGAAACTTGTTGCAAAAATCTAAGGTGACTAAACGCATTATGGTATACTAATGACGATATGAATGTATGAATAAATAAAAAAAGTAGGGGTAAAATTTGGGGTGCGACACACACCATAACAACAGGTACGATAGATTGACACTTGGTCTCTGTGGATTCGACAATCTTTTATATTACTCTGACGTGTTCGTACTCTTGCAAAAACACGCATCAAGTTTTTGGCGCCGTTGCTGGGGACCAATTTCGTCAAATTTCATACCCTATAGTTTTACCGTTTAGACTAAGGTTGTTACCCACCGGTCAATGCGAATGACTCGCAGTGCCGGAAGCTTAGTAGACCCTCTAGCTGAACCTGAACGTTACACTCGCGCACGTTTGTTTTTCCATAGGAATAGGAGAGCTATGGCCGAAGATCAAAACCGAAGACCTCTTAAGGACTTCGCCCAACCATCAAACGAGGAACCTAGTTCCAGTATAGTAAACCCCGCTATCCCAGCCAATAATTTTGAACTTAAACCATCCCTGCTGCAATTAGTGCAACAGAGACAATTCGCAGGTCTTGCTACTGAGAATCCAAACCAACATTTAGAAAACTTTCTTCAGTTAGCAGACACCTTTAAAACCAATGGAGCTCCTCCTGAGGCGATACGCTTAAGATTATTTCCCTTTTCCCTCAGAGATAAAGCTCTATCATGGTTAGATTCCCTTCCACCCAGTTCCATAACAACCTGGGAAGACCTTAGAAAAGTTTTCCTTGCTAGATATTTTCCCCCGAGTAAGACCGCTCTTCTTCGAAACCTAATAACCAGATTTACCCAACACCGAGGAGAGTCGTTGTTCGAAGCCTGGGAGAGATATAAAGAGCTATTAAGAGCATGCCCACATCATGGCTTAGAGAATTTGCTAATTATTCAAACCTTCTATAATGGACTTCATTATAACACCAAGATGACCATCGACGTTGCCGCTGGTGGCGCACTGATGAACAAACCTTACCCTGAAGCTAGTGCCCTTATCGAAGATATGGCCCAAAACCATCAATCATGGGGAGTAGAACGAGCAACAGTGGAGAAGAAGGAAGCCCAAGGAGGAATACATGACCTAAGCTCTATGGACATGATGGAAGCTAAAATGGACGCGTTGGCCCTTAGAGTCGAACATATGTGTACAACTCCGAATACTGTAGCTGCAGTTTCGCCGAATTATGAGATATGTCGGACGTAAGGACACCAATCCGCCAAATGCAATCTATTAAATGAGACCAATCCTGAGCAAGTGAACTACACCCAAGGGAACCCATTTTCAAACACATATAACCCTAGATGGAGGAATCACCCAAACTTCTCTTACAAAAATAATAACCATATCCAAAATACCGCACCTCCGATTCAACAAGGTTACCAAGCCCCAAGAACAAATCAACCTATGCAACCTGTACCACCAAGTCCGAGCCTTGAGAAAATTATGGAAAATTTTATCACCGCTCAAACACAACAAAACAAAGAGTTCATGAACCAAAACGTCCATGTTAACGAACTAATTACCCAGTTAGGAACCAAGGTTGACCAAATTATTACTCATAACAAGATGCTTGAAACCCAGATCTCTCAGGTAGCTTTAAACCAAGCCCCTCAGACTACACATGGAGGACAGTTCCCTGGACAACCTCAACAAAACCCGAAAGGGCAAGCAAATGACATTACTCTATGAAGTGGAACCGCTTATAAGGAACCTTCTAACCCTAGATTAAGTGATCCCGAAACTTCTGAGAGAAACAAGGAGAAGGAACCAGAGGAATCTGAAAACCCGGAAAGTCAAGAAAAAGGAGAAGAACCTAAAAACAAAACCTATGTACCACCACCGCCATACAAACCACCAATACCATACCCTCAAAGACTAAACAAAACCCAGATCGATAATCAGTATCAAAAATTCGTTAAGGTTATAGAAAAACTTCACGTAGAAATCCCCTTTACAGAAGCCATCACCCAAATACCTTCTTACGCTAAGTTTCTCAAAGACATACTTACAAATAAACGTAGACTTGAAGATCCGAAACCCGTGGAATGTATTTCCATTTCCGAAAATAGGTTGGCAAAGAAAGATAAAGATCCCGAAAATTTTTCCATTCCTTGTATTTTGGGGAATCATGTCATCGAAAAGGCTTTTCTAGACTTAAGAGCTAGTGTGAGCTTAATGCCTTTAGCAGTTTGTGAGAGATTAAACTTAGGAGAATTACAACCTACTAGGATGTCACTTCAATTAGCCGATAGATCCGTTAAATACCCTATAGGCATACTTGAAGACGTCCCTGTTAGGATAGGTCAGCTGTTTATACCTACTGATTTTGTTGTCATGGACATTAAAGAAGATGACGACATACCAATCCTCCTGGGTAGACTGTTCTTATCGACTGCTGGAGCCGTAATAGATGTTAAAAAAGGGAAACTAACCTTTGAGGTAAGTGACGAGAAGATAGAATTTGTACTCTCAAAATTTCTTATGGCACCTGTAATAGGAGATGTTTGTTATGCCTTAGATATCATTTATGAATGCATTAGGGAACTAGAACAAGAAGAAGAAATTGAATCTATAAAATTGCCATCAACCCTTATTTGGGAAGATGACAATTATAAAAAACCCTACATTGATGATAACCTTCACGAATGTTTATCTCTTACCCCAGATCCTATGCCTTGCCCTATGAAACCAACCGTAAAACTTAAGAAACTGCCTAAGAACCTAAGATACGAATTTCTTGATGAAGAAATGAACCGTCCAGTTATAGTCAGTGCTACCTTAGACCGAGAAGAAACAAACCAATTATTAGATGTTTTACGAAGGTACCCCTCAGCCTTAGGATATAAGATCTCAGATCTAAAAGGAATAAGCCCATCCGTGTGCATGCATCGGATTTTGCTTGAAGAAGATTCAAAACCCTCCAGAGAACACCAACGAAGAATAAATCCTATGATGAGTGAAGTAGTTAAGACTGAAGTTCTTAAGTTACTAGAGGCAGGTATAATATATCAGATCTCGGACAGTAAATGGGTGAGTCCTGTGCATGTAGTACCTAAAAAGGGAGGCATCACAGTCGTGCAAAACGAGAAGGGCGAGCCAGTAGCAAAAAGAACTGATGGAGGTTGGCGTATGTGCATAGATTATAAAAAATTAATTAAAGCAACTAGGAAGGATCATTTCCTATTACCATTCATAGACCAAATGTTGGAGCGTCTAGCCAGACACTCTTACTTTTGTTACCTAGATGGATATTCAGGATTCTTCCAAATACCTATTCACCCCGAAGATCAAGAAAAAACTACCTTTACATGCCCCGTTGGAACGTTTGCCTACAGAAGAATGCCTTTTGGACTCTGTAATGCCCCTGCCACTTTCCAACGCTGCATGATGTCTATCTTTGCAGACTATTTAGATGGAATCATGGAAGTATTTATGGACGATTTCTCAGTTTGTGGATCTGATTTCAAAAATTGTCTTATCAACCTTGAGAAAATCCTGGAAAGATGTGTGGAGGTAAAACTTGTGCTAAATTGGGAAAAATGTCATTTCATGGTCACCGAAGGGATTGTTTTAGGACATATAGTTTCCGAAAAAGGTATAGAGGTAGATAAAGCTAAAATAGAAGTCATAGAGAATCTAAAACCGCCGAAGACTATCAGGGAGATAAGAAGTTTTTTTGGACATGCCGGATTTTACTGACGTTTTATCAAGGACTTCTCCAAAATAACAAAGCCCTTAACTGGTCTTTTAATGAAAGATGTTGAATTCATCTTCGATGAAAAATGTACTGAAGCATTTAATCTTCTGAAGCAAGCTCTGAGTTCAGCACCTATAATGAAACCCCCTGATTGGTCAGAACCGTTTGAGATAATGTGTGACGCTAGTGACTATGCTGTAGGAGCCGTTCTAGGTCAGAGAAAAGATAAAAAGTTACACGTAATTTATTATGCCAGTAGAACCCTAGACGCTGCACAGCTCAACTACGCAACAACCGAAAAAGAGCTCCTAGCTGTAGTTTTCTCCATAGACAAATTTAGATCTTATCTAGTAGGAGCCAAAATTATAGTTTACACAGACCATGCTGCCTTACTAAGTAAAAAGGATGCCAAACCTAGGTTACTTCGATGGATTCTATTACTATAGGAGTTTGATTTAGATATCCGTTATAAGAAAGGAACTGATAATGTTGTAGTTGATCACCTTTCTAGGCTAGAATACCTGAAACCTTTCTAGGTACATAATATAATTAAGCATTGTCACTTTGCACCCTATGGTGGACATGCAAGCACATCTAATACCTACGCCAAGATTCTTCAAGCTGGCCTATTCTGGCCTACCATGTGGCGTGATGTCCATGCTTTCATTGTCAAGTGTGACAGATGCCAACGCACGGGAAATATTTCAAGACGTAATGAAATGCCTCTAAGAAATATCCAAGAGGTAGAACTCTTCGACGTATGGGGTATAGACTTTATGGGACCGTTCCCACCATCTTTAGGAAATTAGTACATCTTAGTAGCTGTTGACTACGTGTCTAAATGGATTGAAGCTATTGCCGCACCCACAAATGACACCAGAGTAGTCATCAAATTGTTTAAAAACTATATATTTCCCAGGTTTGGAACCCCCCGTTTAGTCATAAGTGATGGAGGATCACACTTCATATCGAGAATATTTGATAAACTTTTAAGCAAGTATGGAGTTAAGCATAGAGTAGCAACACCATACCACCCACAAACCAATGGACAAGTGGAAGTATCTAATAGGGAGATCAAACAAATTCTTGAGAAGACTGTCTCTATATCTAGAAAAGATTGGTCGCAGAAACTTCAAGAAGCATTATGGACCTATAGAACCGCTTTCAAAACCCCTATAGGAACAACCCCTTATCAACTGGTCTATGGAAAATCATGTCACTTACCTTTTGAGTTGGAGCATAAAGCCTATTGGGCCATCAAAACTTTGAATTTGGATTACTTAACTGCTGGTGAAAAACGTATCCTTGATATCCACAAATTAGAAGAGCTCAGACAATCTGCCTACGAAAATGCCATCATATACAAAGAAAGAACTAAAGCTTGACATGACAAAAGAATCATAAGAAAATACTTCAAAATAGGCGATCTTGTTCTCCTGTTCGATTCTAGGTTACGACTTTTTCCAGGGAAGCTTCGTTCGAGATGGACTGGCCCTTTCGAAGTATCTAAGATTCTAAGATCTGGTGCTATCGAAATCAAGAACCAAACATGTAAACCGTTCTTCATCAACGGACAGAGGTTGAAGGCCTACGAAGGAGGTGACATCCCAACAACATACACCTGCCATACTCCGAGTGATCCACCATATCCTTCAAATGATGTATAAAATCCGGTCGTCGAGCTAATGACGTTAAACAATCACTGCATGGGAGGCAACCCATGGTTTTCTTATTTACGTACTTTTTATTTATTTTTACTTTATTTTAATTTATTTACTTTATTATTATGTCAGGACTAACGATTGAATGTTTTATGTGATTTCAGGACCCTTGTTTGCTAACCTTGTGCAGAATGCAGAACCCCGATGACATGAACGTGGCCTTTAGAGACGACGCACAGAGAGAGCGTTACTATGTCCACATGAGACGCCCTATGGCACCTACCAGGTACCCAGACTAAGATTGCATGGATGCCTAGGGGATAGAGCCAAGCATCATATTATTATGCCACCAACTCCAGTGGGACCAGTTTGACGATATGAACAACACTTACAGGAACTTGACTCTAGAGTTCCTCAGCTCGTTTGATTATGATCCTTGGGCTGGACCCAATGGACATGCTGTTTTCAGGTTGTTCGGGACTGACTACTCCTTCTCTCACAAAGAGTTTGGTGATTTACTAGGTTTTCAAACTACTCCTGATGCTATTCCAGAGACACCGATGGGGTATTTTATGAGCAGAGAAGTGGAAAAGTTTTGGTCTAACATCTCAGGTGGAGGGAGCCAAGATCCTTCCACTCAGTTTTCTCAGGTAATCCACAACCCTACATTAAGGTACATCCAGATAATTCTAGCACACTCTTTCCTCGGTTTTCCAGATACAGAGACTCTGCTGAGTGAAGAGGAGATTTTCCTACTGTTTTGTGCGACTCAGTCACGCCCAGTTGCTTGTGGCAACTTCCTGTTGAAGGGCCTTGCCAGTGTCACCAGATCATCTGTAGGCATTATACATGTCAGTGGGATTATTACACAGATTGCTACTGCATTGGGTTTGTCTCGCAAATTATTGCACCTCTGGACCTTCTGCTGCTACACCACCCTGGATGTTGACTTTTGTCTTGACAAAGGATTGATGAGGAGGGCCTCTTTTGAGCCCAACACGTTTAGATTACTGATCGACGGCGAAGTGATACATTAGTTTACATTACTAGACCCGCTGATGACCAGTGTCCACAACCCTGCTAATTGGATTTATGCTTTAGAGGGTTATGGAGAGATTGTCGAAGAGCCAAAATCACCTCTCGCCGCTGAGTACACTCCTACACCTCTTTCTCCCCGAATCACTGTTATGTCTAATAATATGTCTTTGCAGCTGTTGCACCCCAAAATTTGCCCTCACAATACAAGACTTTGTGTGCTAAGAGGTTCACAAGGTTCACAAGACCTTTTCATGAGGTTCATGAAGTCTACAAGATACTTTATGAGGTTCACAAGGTTCACAAGATTCACAATACTTACAAGACCTTTCATGAGGTTCATGAAATCTACAATATACTTTATGAAGTTCACAAGGTTCACAAGACCCTCCATGAGGTTCAAAAGGTTCACAAGACATCTTATGATGGTTCACAAAGTTCACAATTGGTCAGAAGATTTGACAATTCCCTCAGACAATGCACCTCCTAAGCAGTGCATCCAAAACTAGGGTTTTGACTTTAATCAGGCTAAATGGATTTCCAAGACTGCAAGTGAGCTTCATAACATCTTATATGTGTGTAAGAATCCCCATGACAAGTTTCAAGACTTTTCTCAAAAGTTTGCTCAGTCAGATGATCAGATAAGTCAAAATCAGTCAAAGTAGTTAAAAAGTCAAACTGAGGTCAACTGTGGTCAAACCAAAGTCAAACTTCATGATTTTTTGCCAACATCAAGTATATGAAGTAAAATTCATCATTTGATCAAGGGTTGATCATGATTCATCAAGGAGATTTCAGATCATCAAGAATCAGGAGTTTCTAAATTAGGGTTTCCTCAGTAAAAGTCAACTGAACTTTGACCAGCCATAACTTTCACATGCTTCATCACCAAGTTTCCATCCAAAGCTCATTTTTAAGGAAATTGAATTCTCTACAACTTTGTGTCTCACAAGCCAAGCCCAAAAATGCTTCATTTGGAAGGTATGAGCTAAGACATTATAGGTCCTTTTGAAAGTCAACAAAAAGTCAACAACTTCAAAAGAGCATAACTTGAGAATGGTAAATTATATGGACATGAAACCAGTGGGGTTGGTTAGAGGACTCTTTAAGCTTTCCAAAATGTCCAAGAACACCCTCATAGCATTAAAATTGAAGGATGTGTGCCCTTGCAAAGTTGGGAAATGTTTGGTTGGTTTATGAAGAAAATGGAGGTCTAAAACCAATTTTTTCTAAATGGGCTTGCCATATGATGACCCAATCCATACTATGACCTCATGCACGACCCAAGTCTATAAAAATCAGATTTTTTATCATTTTATTTTTATTTATTTTGATTTAATTCATTTAAAATCATTTTAAATTAAAATAAAATATAAAAGTCAAAGATTTAAAAAGGATTGAGCTTCTAGAAATTCATAAAGTTGATTGGTATCAAAGTGGTAAGAGAATCATGGTGATTTGCTTAAAATAGAAGGTGTTCATACAAGAATATTTGAATTTTAAAGCATTATCTTTTTGAATCTTTTTGGATCAAATTTTTCACACAAGCATCAATCTTTTCTGACCTAATTCATTGTACTATAAGTATAGAACATAACCCTAATGATTGGATACGAAATCCAGCCTCCAAAGTGTAAGTTTCATATTTTCAAAAACCTCTCCAAAACTCAAATTCGGTTTCCCTTCTACAAGGCATTTGAAGGTATTTTGAGGACATAGCAATGATCCTTGGACATCCCTGATTCGAAACCAATACATACATGCTTCTGAACCATGACATAATGCATAACCCGAAGCATTCTTGGCCTTGAACTATTTTTTTCGATTTCAATAATTCAATGCGTTTTGATGAATTTTGTTTGTCTAATCATGTTTGTGGTGTTGTATAGAATGTTTCTGGGCAAAGAAATTGAAGAAATCGTGAATAACCCGTGAGATGCCATGTTAGGGTTTTGAGCTTGAAATTGGGGTTCTCTGATTTAGCCTATATAAATACCTTTTAATGACATAAATAAGATGAATGAACTGTATTGATCATGTTGGCATGATCAATTTGGCAAAATTGTATGTATACCAAATGTTGTGAATTTCGCAGGTTTTTGAATGCAGGAAAAATCGCAGGAAAATCCCCATCAAAATTCGCAGGTAAAACTGCGAAATCCAGAGGTAGGAGATGATCTTTTGGCGCGCAGGAAAATTCAAATTGAAAGCATAATATTTTATTGTTTCGTTCTGGATATATGTTGCAAACGAGCGCGTGGCTCGGTTGGTTTTGTACATGAGCGTTTGAGGCCAGGGACCAGGGTTCGATTCCTTGGTCATTCATTTTTTTGTTTAAAATCCATTTAATTAGCAGGTTTGTTATATTATTATTATCACTGATTCTAAAGACACGCTGCACACGCAACTCAGTTGGTTGGTTGTTGGTGATGAAGGCTGGGAGACCTGGGTTCGACCCCAGGCTCCAGCAGGTGAGTTTTTACCAATTTTTTTTGTTTTTCTTAACCTAATTGTTTTCTAATTCTTTTTATTTTCTTTAATTTTAATTAAATATTAATAAAAATAATATAAATAGAATAAAATTGTATATGTTTGAAATTAATATTCTATTTTATTTATATGTCCATAATATTATAGCTTATTTTTATAATGGAATTAATATTGTATATTAAATTTAAAAAAAACCTAATATTTTATATGTAAAACCCTAATTCTTTTCAAAACCCTAATTAATCTTAATAATTTTCAAAACCCTAATTTTTTCTTCTCCTATTTATTTAATGCTATTATTTGTATATATTATCTTCATAATTTAATTAAAATTCTTAATTTAATTTTTATTAATGTATAGATTGTTTATAATTTAAATTTTTTTTATGTTTAAAAATTAAAATTCTTAATATGATAATATGATATAATTTGTTTAGAATTTAATTTTTGCATGTAAATAATTTTTATTATATGCTTAAAAATTGCTAATTTAATTTTTGTAATTATAATTTATTTTCATAATTAATTTAATAATTTCCATATAATTCAAAACTTTCTAATAATTAATTGTTCATGATTTCTAATTAACCTTAAATAATTGTTTATATAAAATTTAATCTTTTAATTATTATAATATTTTTGCTTATTTCATTATTGTTATTATTAATTATGTTTATTACTAACCCCATTAATTTGGTATTATTTTTTATTATGATTATTTTTCACTAACCCAATTATAATTATTTATTTATTTTGCTTATTTATTTAAATTGCTTTTATTATTATGTAATTGCTCCCTGGATGTAATATTTTATTTATAATGTTTACTTTTTATTTTATGCTATGGTTAGTAAATAGGGAGTGTAACATGTATGTTTATTTAAAATTAATTTAGATCACTTAATTTAAAAGATAAATATTTAAAATTGTACACTCACACACGTAAGTCGATCTTTGATCGCCATCTCACTTCCTTAGGGATACCTCTCATTGTTGCCTAATCAAAAGGTCAAGTAGGGTGTATAAAGCAAAAGTCCCTCAAAATAAAGTCATCTAGTCCCTTAACAGATAAAAGATCAAGTCCCTTTCGAATGTTGCCTTCATAATGATCTTGTCCCTTTCGAATAAAGATGACAGTCCCTCCAAAATTGCTTAATACACCCCACAGTTGCCTACATAAACAGATGTCCCTTTATTTGTCCCTCACATCCAAGGTAATGACTACCTATTCCTTAATAATAGGGATAGTCTTACCATTTAAAGGATTCAAGAACAGAAAAGACTTAAAACTTAGGGTAGGTTCCTCATAGTTGCTTGCTCACTATTCAAAAACTTTTCAAACACTTCACAATTTCAAATAAATTTTCAAAACAAAGGTTTATACGCATCCGTACATGGGTCATTATAAACACTTAAGAAAATTTCTATTCACACACTTCACATTTTCAAAAACATTTTAAAGCGAGCTAAGTAACTAAGAGCCCATGGATAACCATGGATGTAAAGGGTGCTAACACCTTCCCTTTATATAACCTACCCCCCGGACCCAAAAATCTTTTAAAAGGTCTTTCCTGTTCTTTTATGCCTTTCCTTTGGATAAAATAAAAGTCGGTGGCGACTCTTGCTATCCGCAACATAACTAAAGTCAGTTCTCCCACCGTGTTACAGAACTGGCGACTCTGCTGGGGATTTGATATTAAAGAGGGGTACCCTTAGGAATTAGATCACTTTAAATTGTTTTCCTTGTTTGCTTTATACTTACTTGTTGGGCTCTTATGTGTGAAAGATCCTAACCCGGATCTAGTGTACCTTAGGTAAATGGCAATAGAACAAGGAAACTGTACGGCGTATACCGATATGGTTGATCTGGTGGCCATAGTTAGTGTGACTTCTTGGTTGGTGCTTATGTTCCTTAAGTCAAGTTGAGGATAATATGAGGTTGCCATATGTTGTCAATGCACTAACTAACTTTTAGAACCCTAGTCATCCCATCTTGGCCTTTAGAAAGTAGTGAGATAACCGGCTTTGGTGAAGACTGAAGTTGGTTGATACTCGATGCTACACTCATTGAGATCTTAAACTTGGAGGGTTTTGGTTGGCAAGTAAGTTGCCTACTGAACAACCACCCTTGTGAAGGATCAATGATATTGAGATCCCTTAGAACATGGTTACTTTTGTAGGACAGGATGAACCAACCAACTTCAAGGGAGGGTACTTACCTTTGAACCTCATGCAAGCCTTCAAACCTAGGGCTATTGTGTGACTTGTTTGTGTGTGCCACATGTTTGTGATTGAGCATAACATCATGACATCATCATGCATCATAAGCATAGCATTTTCCCTAACCATTTCAAGGACCAAGGGATTTATCTTTGTTCTTTGTTGCAGGTCATGGCTTCTACTCGTAGAAACACCATCAGGATCAACTTTGTAGGGATACCTCCTAAGCTTAAAGAGTTGGTTTCTCAAGTGTCTGATCATTCCCAGTTCATCAAGAGACATGGTTACCTATTGGATCTAGTCACTTCAGGGTTCAATGAAGACATGATGAGTGTTCTGTTTCAGTTCTTTGATCCTAAGCACCACTGCTTCACATTCCCCGACTACAAGCTGGTTCCAACCATGGAAGAGTTCTCTAAACTTCTGGGCATACCTGTTCTTGATCAGAAACCATTCACAGGCTTGGAGAGGGAGCCTAAACCTGAGGTTATTGTTGCAGCTCTACATCTGAAGAAGGCTGACATTGTTCTAGAAACGAGAAGTGGAGTCAAGGGTATTCTTGCTAAGGTGTTGATAGAGAAGGCTCAAATGTTCTTGAAGGCTATGAGTTATGATGCTTTTGAGGATATCTTAGCCTTACTGATTTATGGCTTAGTGTTGTTCCCCAATCCAGATCAGTTCATAGATGTTCATGCCATCAACATATTCCTGAGTCACAATCCAGTGCCTACTTTACTTGGAGACATCCTGCATTCTCTTCATACCCGTACTACAAGGGCAAGAGGAACTTTGATGTGCTGCATACCTTTGCTATCTAGGTGGTTTATTTCTCACCTTCCTCGCTCAGTAATGAAGAATGAGCAAGGGTTCAGATGGTCCAAGAGGATCATGTCACTCTCACATTCAGATATTCATTGGTGCTCCAGATCTATGGAGAATGTCACTATCATTGACCGTTGTGGGGAGTTTCCTAATGTGCCACTTCTAGGCATAAGGGGAGGCATTACCTACAACCCTTCACTAGCTTTACGACAGTTTGGTTACGCTCGGAGTGATGGTCCACATGACATGTTGATTCAGGGCATTGTGTTTGACTACGACAACGATCTTCAGGGTTACCGTCAGAGATTCATAAGAGCATGGGGAAAGGTAAACAAGGTTGACAGCAAGACTCTGGAGCCTAAGTACACTATTCCTATGGAGGCTTATCTCAGATGGGTGCGATCTCGTGCTCAGACTCTCATGATGCCATATCCTGCTATCCTGCCAGTTACCATGGAACCTGTTGCTGAAGGAGATACTGCTTATACCATCCTTCACCCAGACATGCCTACTGACATGGAAGACTTGCAGAGATCTTGGATCCAGTTGAAGGAGCAAAGGGATACTTTTGAGGCTCATTACAAAGCAAGCCAAGAAACAATCCTGGAACTAACAAAGCAACTTCACGAGGAGCAGAATCTCAACTCATACCTCAACACAAAGAGGAAACGTCCATGGGAGACTTAAAACCCCATCTCTTGTATTTATTGCATTTCATTTTCTGTAAGCCCAAGAGGCAAAACAAGTTTATTACTAATAAAAGTTTACCTTTCTGTTGTTTAAGCAAATTTAAATCCTGCGGTCCTTGAAAACATTGCATACGCATTAATACATCATATCATTGCATCACAGGTTTATTGTGCACAAATTTCTTATCTTCTCGCTGTTTATTTCAGCAATGGCTCTTGAACAAACAGTTAAGGATCTCCAGGCACAGAATGCACAGTTCCAAGAGCTGATCCTGAACTTGTCCAAGGGGCAGGATGAATTGAAGACACTGCTGGCCAAGAAGACTAAGAAGACCAGAAGGTCAGGTGGCCTGATCAACATGGGAAGAAGGTTCAGAGGTCCTGTCAAGACCAAAGAACAGGTTGAAGACTATGAATCTGAAGAATCTGAGAAAGAGGGGGGCAGTCTCCACAACACTGTGGGGGACTCTGATTCTGAGGCTAATTACTACCATGATCCTAATGAAGACAAATTCAAGATGCTGGTGGATAGAATGGATGCTATGGAGTTGCAGAAATCTTCTGGGCTGGATTTTGAAGATTTGAGTCTGATATCTGGGGTAGTCATACCCATTGGTTTCAAGGTTCCTACCTTTGTTGTTTATGATGGGGTCTCTTGTCCCAAGCTGCATCTGAGGTCTTATGTCAGAAGAATACAACCTCACACTGCGGATAAGAAGTTATGGATCCACTTTTTCCAAGAGAGCTTATCTGGAGCTCAACTGGAGTGGTATTATCAGTTGGAGAGTGTCAACATCAGGGATTGGAATGATCTTGCTGAAGCTTTCTATAAGCAGTATCAATACAATGTTGATTTAGCTCCCACTCGCATGCAGCTGCAAAGCATGTCTATGGGTGCCAAAGAAAGTTTCAAGGAGTATGCTCAGAAGTGGAGAGATTTAGCTGGAAGAGTACAACCCCCTTTAACTGACAGGGAATTGGTTGATATGTTCATGTGTATGCTGAATGGTCCTTTTTACAATCATCTCATTGGAAGCTCATCATCTGGCTTCACTGAGTTGATAATGACAGGAGAGCGCGTGGAAAATGGTATAAAGAGTGGTAAAATACAGGTGGGTACTTCTTCATCAGGTGCTGCAAAGAAGCCTCCCATTGGGAAGAAAGAATCCAATGCTGTTTATGGTCAACCTGATCGTAATAGAAGGCATCAGTCTGTGAGTGCCGTTCATATTTCAAATCCAACTCCTGCAACAACAGAGCAGCCACAGGGCAACCAACAGAGGGCTAGAAGACAGTTCACTAAGATCAACATGTCAATGGCTCAGGCATTGCAACACTTGTTGAAGGCTGAACTTATTACTCTGAAAGAGGCTCCTCAGAATCCCAATGTTACCTCTCCCAGGTACAATCCCAATGCACGATGTGCATATCATTCGAACTGTCAGGGACATGATACTAATAGCTGCTGGGTCTTGAAGAACAAAATTCAAGATATGATTGAGGCTGGAGAAATTTAGTTTGACCCACCGGGTACTCCAAATGTGATCACTGCTCCCATGCCAAATCATGAGAAGACTGTCAATGCCATTGATGAAGATTTACATATCTATTCAGTTGCAGAATTGACCACACCATTGTCTGTCATCAAGAAGAAGTTAGTACAAGCTGGGTTCTTTCCAGGTTGTCGTGAAAATTGTTTGTATTGTACCTATAAGCCGGATAGTTGCTGGAGATTGAGAGATGGAATTCAGCGTCTCATGGATAAGTATACCATAGTGTTTGAGAGGACTTCATCGTCTGTAGAGAGTATGGTGGATCATATTACTAAAGGTAGGAAGATTGAAGAGGTTGATATGGTTGATAGAGTGCCAGTAAGGATCACTTCCAAAGGTACTGTTAAAATCACTCATAAGGGTCCAATTAAGATTACTGCTGAAGGCCCTGTGAAGATTGTTGCTGAAGCTAGAGTGGCTCCTATGGTCATTACCACTCCTGGTCCTATTCCGTATACGTCTGATAAAGTTGTGCCTTGGCATTATGGATCTGATGTTTATATCCATGGTGTCAAGCAGGAACCCTTAGCTGATGTGCCTGTTGATGTTGATAATATTGCTGGATCTAGTAAGATCACACGAAGTGGAAGAGTCTTCTCTCCTCCAATTACCTCCAAGAATGCAGTTACTCCAGCTGCTACCTCCACCACTGATGCTCGGGGCAAAGGTCCTGTTATTGAACCTATACCAAATGATGTACCAGCTGCTGATGATCTCTCTAAGCAGATGGAAGAAGTATTGAAGATCATTCGTAAGAGTGATTATGACATTGTTGATCAGTTGGGGCACACTCCCTCCAAGATTTCCATGCTGTCTTTGTTGTTATGTTCTGAAGCTCATGCCAAGGCTTTGATTAAGTTTCTGAAGACTGCTCATGTACCCAATGCAATTTCTGTTGACCAGTTTGAGAATTGTGTTGCTCACCTGACCTATGATAATGGGTTAGGCTTCTCTGATGCTGACTTGACTCCTGCCAAAAGGGATCACAACAGGGCTCTGCATGTCTCAATTGAATGCAGGGGCACTACCCTGTCACATGTATTGATAGAAAATGGTTCCTCTCTGAATGTGTTGCCCAAAGAAGTCCTGAATAAGCTGAGTCTTGAAGATGCTGTGCTGAAGCCCAGTAATATAGTGGTAAAGGCTTTTGATGGTTCTAGAAGAGTGGTGCATGAAGAGATTGATCTCCCAATCAAAGTTGGTTCTCAGGTTTTCAATGCTACTTTTTATGTTATGGATATTCGTCCGTCGTATTCTTGTTTACTGGGACGTCCTTGGATCCATGGGGCAGGTGCTGTAACCTCTACATTACATCAGAAGTTGAGATATCCGGTAGAAGGAAAGGTTGTTACTGTCTATGGAGAGGAAGAATATTTTGTCAGCCATGTGAACACCTTCAAGTATCTGGAAGTGGAAGGTGAATATGTTGAAACTCCGTGTCAGACATTTGAAGTGGTTCCTTGGATTGTTAATGATTATGAAGCTCCTCCCGTTGTCAAGAAAGTTCCTGTGGTCACCAGAGTACCTCCAACAATGGCCTCCCTTAAAGATGCTAGAGCTGTGGTGGATGAAGGTGGTTGTACTATTTGGGGTCAGCTTCCTGATATCCCTTACAAATCTGACAAATTTGGTTTGGGTTTCACTGTAGAGTCCCAGAAGGCTGTTCGTCGTGCTCGTGCTGTTCGTATCACCAATCAAGGGGTTATGAAGAACCAGATCAATGCTGTGGGTGACTATGATGAAGACTACAACTTGGATGCCTGGATTTTTCCTACTGTGGGTGCTGGACTCAATAATTGGAAAGCTGAAGATGTTATCCCTATCTCCTTTAGTCAGGAGTAAATACTATTACTGTGTTGTTGCTTTTTAAGTTTGTAATTTCTTGAACAATTAAAACTCTCAAGCCTTGTGCCTTACCCGGGGCACAATGGTGTGCTTGCTACGGGCTGTCATTTCATTTGCATACTTCATTCAATAAAAATCAGTGGACGTTTCGTTTTCGTAAATATTGTGTTCCTTGTCTTTCTTTTCTTTTATTTTTGCTTTATCAGCTATGTGTTCTTACACACACCCACATCACTAAAATGCAGATCCTCATCCACTCTGGATCCTGTTGATAACAGTTCTACTATTGCCAATTATAATTTCGAGAATCCGATCTATCAAGCTGAAGACGGAAATGAGGACGATTGTGAAGTACCTGTAGAGCTTGCTAGGTTGTTACAGCAATAAGAGAAAGCTATACAGCCACATGAAGAGCCAGTCGAAGTTGTGAATCTGGGAACTGAAGAAAACAGAAAAGAAGTCAAGATAGGGGCTGAATTAGAGGATAGTGTCAAGAGCAGACTGGTTCAAATGTTACGTGACTATGTGGAGATCTTTGCTTGGTCTTATGAAGATATGCCAGGGTTGGATACGGACATTGTGGTTCACCGTTTACCAGTGAAAGAGGATTGTCGTCCAAAGAAGCAGAAGGTTCGTCGTATGCGTCCTGAAATGTCAGAGAAGATCAAAGCGGAGGTAATGAAACAGTTCAATGCAGGGTTCTTAGCAGTGACTTCTTATCCTCAGTGGGTTGCAAATGTGGTGCCGGTACCTAAGAAAGATGGTAAGGTACGTATGTGTGTAGACTACAGGGATTTGAACAAAGCCAGTCCCAAAGATGACTTTCCACTTCCTCATATTGATGTTCTGGTAGACAACACTGCTCAGCATAAGGTATTCTCTTTTATGGATGGTTTCTCTGGTTACAATCAGATCAAGATGGCACCTGAAGATATGGAGAAGACAACATTTGTTACACAGTGGGGCACTTTTTGTTATAAGGTGATGCCATTTGGTTTGAAGAATGCAGGGGCAACATATCAGCGTGCTATGGTGGCTTTGTTTCATGATATGATTCATCATGAGATAGAGGTGTATGTAGATGATATGATAGCCAGGTCCCAGAATGAAGAGCAACATCTTGATCATCTGCATAAGTTGTTTGAGAGGTTGAAGAAATACAAGCTGAGATTGAACCCAAACAAGTGTACTTTTGGAGTTAGGTCTGGTAAACTCCTGGGTTTCATAGTCAGTGGAAAAGGTATTGAAGTAGATCCTGCAAAAGTGAAAGCTATACGAGAGATGCCAGCTCCCCGTACTGAGAAAGAGGTTAGAGGTTTCTTGGGACGATTGAATTACATTGCAAGATTTATTTCCCAATTGACTGCCATCTGTGAGCCAATATTCAAGTTGCTGAAGAAAGACCAGGTGATGGAATGGAATGATGAGTGCCAGACTGCCTTTGATGAAATCAAGAAATATCTGCTAGAACCACCAATTTTGATGCCACCAGTTGATGGAAGACCCTTGATTATGTACTTAACAGTGTTAGACAACTCAATGGGGTGTGTTTTGGGGCAACATGACGAGTCTGGTCGAAAAGAGCAAGCAATATACTACCTTAGCAAAAAGTTTACCGACTGTGAAACAAGATACTCACTGCTCGAGAAAACTTGCTGCGCTTTGGCATGGGCTGCTCGCCGACTAAGACAATATATGTTGACCCATACTACCTTATTGATTTCAAAGATGGATCCAATCAAGTACATATTTGAGAAACCTGCTCTCTCCGGAAGAATTGCAAGATGGCAAATGATCTTGACAAAATATGATATACAGTATACTACTCAGAAGGCTATTAAAGGAAGTGTTGTGGCTGATCATTTGGCTCATCAAGCAGTGGATGATTACCAATCAATGAGTTTTGAGTTCCCCGATGAAGACATTATGATTATTACCAAAGAACCTGGACAATATGACGGACCTGAACAAGGATCCCGATGGACTATGGTTTTTGATGGTGCTTCCAATGCACTTGGTAATGGTGAAAAAAAAAAAAAAAGTTTGGTGTTGTGATTAGTTCCCCTGAAGGTTGTCATACCCCGATTACTGTCAGACTTTGTTTCTATTGTACCAATAACATGGCTGAGTATGAGGCATGTATCCTGGGTATTAAAGCTGCTATTGATATGAAGATTCAGTTCCTTGATGTGTATGGAGATTCAGCCCTGGTAGTTAGTCAGATCAAAGGAGATTGGGATACCAAACATGATAATCTTATTCCTTACAGAGAGCATGTGTTGTCCTTGATCCCACATTTCAAAGAGATTACCTTTGGACATATCCCACAGAGAGAGAATCAGTTGGCAGATGCCTTAGCCACCATGGCATCTATGTTTGAGATCAGCTGGGATGATGAAGCTCCCAAGATTACTATTGATAGATTTGAAAAGCCTGCCTACTGCAATGAGATTGGCACTGAAGGGGCAGAGGAGAAGCCTTAGTTCTATGAAGTGAAAAGATATCTTGAAGCTCAGGAGTTCCCTGAAGGGGCATCTGTCAAAGATAGGAAGTTTTTGAGAAAATTTTCTGCTAAGTTCTTTTTAAGTAATGGGATTTTGTATAAGCGCAATCATGATTCAACTATGCTTCGTTGTGTGGATAAGAAAGAAGCAACTGAGATTATGGAAGATATGCATGATGGGACCTTTGGCACTCATTCTAGTGGTCATACCATGGCAAAGAAGATCTTGAGAGCAGGTTACTATTGGTCTACCATGGAAGCTGATTGCTATCAACACTCCAGAACATGTCACAAGTGTTAAATTTATGCTGATAAAGTACACATACCTTCATCACCTTTGAATGTGTTGACTGCTCCTTGGCCTTTTGCCATGTGGGTGTCGCTCCCGACAAGTGACACTGGGTCAGATGAAGGTACAGACGCGAACGGTCGGCGAAGGGAACAGTGAGAACACACAGCCGTGAACTCACTGGAGATGAATAGAGTCGCCAGCTAGGCATTTTTATCCCGGAGGAAAGGTAATGCTGCATAGACCTAGAAAGATACGGATAAGACGGTTTGCGAACCAGAGAGACTGAGAAAGGGGGTTGGTTACAACCTGGGAAGGTATTAGCACCCAGATTGTCCGTCGTACTCGACGGGATCCACGCTTAAAAGATTTATGTTTTAAAGGGGTAGTGTCAGTGCAATCTGTGTGTAAAATAGCTGGAAAAGAATGTACAGGTGTCAGTGCAAAAGAAGTGTGAAGTGTAATATGTACAGTGTCAGTGTAGGAACAAAGATGAGATGCTCATGATAATGAGGCTAAAGAATGAAGCTGGAAAGAGGGGAATGTACAGAGACTTTTGTTCGATAACTGTTAAGTTATGCCTACGTATCCTCTCGTGCAATGAGGAAGTCAGAACACCGTAGTTCGACCCAAAGAGACTGAAAGATGAATTGACTGGTGAACTGCTTACTTGTCTATGCTCAAGTGTATGACCTGTCTGGCTCAGGTGCTTACTGTCTTGCATTAGACGGAAGAAGCAAGTTCTCGTTTGTGAGCGAAGGTGATGAGAAAAGAATCCCGAAGGAGGCGATTATTGTTTGTTTTTGTATTTTCAGTCTTTTATTGTTTTTTGGATTTTGTCATAAGAAAATGAGCTTAAGTCTAAACCAATGGGTTAGTAAACTCATCACATCTTCCCTCTGATTAGGGGTAATGAGAATACCTTAAGTGTGAAGTCAGATTCTCACACTTAATCACCTTTGGTGTAGGATTAAGATCATTAACCTACTTGTGATTATTTAGATGTTTTTGTGATTTTTGTTTAGTGTTGAGTAATGAGGTTAATCCATAATCATGGATTAAACAGACCCATTACACCATCCTAAAAGAAGGATGATAGATGAGAATGTTTAAGTTGAGAAAAACTCCTCAACTTAATCCATGATTAGGGATTAAACCCATGACAAAACAAGCCTTTATTAAGTGGATTTTTAGATTAATGGTATGATGATGAAGTGAATTTTATGATTTGTAAGACAACTTGAGGGGGACTTGTCCATTAACACTAGGGTTAGTCCTTCTTAACCACTTAAGGAAGAATTAGAACCCTAATGCAAGGCCCAAGTTACAAGTGTAATGTCTTGATATTTATTAAGTGAATTGATTAAGAGATTTAAACACATTAAGGGTTCAAGACTTAGGATTAAAGTTATACACTCCATCCTAAGAGAAGGATGCAGGCATAAACTTAATCACAAAGTCTTAAAGCCTTTAGGGTTTAGTCCCTGATTATGAGGTGAGAAAAGAAGACTCAAAGAGAGACACAAAGGTAAAACTATGAGGGGAGACTAATCAAAACCCTAATTCATTGTCATGCTTGGTTGATCCTAAGGTTTGTGAGGTTTGCAAGAACAATCTTCAGAGGAACCACCAGGAAGCAGATGAACAGGATCAAGAGAAGCAAAGTGACTTGCTTCATTCAAGAAGTCAAGTCACTTGAAGAAAGAAAGTGGGAGGAAGAAGAATGAGCAAGCTCAAACTCAAGCACAAATAGAAATGCAGCAATGGATGCAAGAGAGATGAAAAGAAAAGGTATGAGAAGTGAAGGCAAATCCACTTCTCAAGTTTACTTACCACCTGCAATGTTAGAAAGAAAATGCAATGCAATACAAGATGAGATGAAATGGTATGATGCTAAGCAAAACCAGAAGCATGTTGATGATGATTATGATGTTATGAGGTGCTGCAAACATGAGGCAAGACAATGGGGATGTTCATACAAGATCATGAATGCAAATGATGCAAGTTAAGGAGCATGAATGAGCATGGAAAGTTATGAAACATACAAGACAAATGACATGGCAAATATGTAATGCAATGATCAAATATGCTTCCTACATGTCTTGATATGTCAAATGAATCACAAGAATGCACAAAATGCAAAGACAAGTCATGTTATGCAAGAGAATGCAAGAAGGATGCAAAAGAAAGCCCAAACTAGGGTTTATGGATCAAACATCAAACACAAACCAAAAACAGAAGCAAAACCCTAAAGTAAAAATGGAAAATGGTACCCAAAGAAACCCTAGACCTATAATGAACCACTGCCCAAAGGGGAGCTCTCAACTCTCAACCAAACTCAAGATATGATTTTTGCAAGTTATTAGGGTTTTTTAGGGTTCTTAACAAAGTAAATGCCAAACAATTTGAAAATGCAAGAACAATTCATGGCCTTTTTATCCTAGGAACTACATGCAAAACAAAAGACAATGCAAGAAGAATCAATGTCTCAACCTTTACCAATTGACAGAAATGAATTTTTGAATCCATGATCAAAATAATGCATAAAAAATGATTTAATTCAATGAAAAATTCTTAAAATGCATCAAGATCAAAAAAGAAATTTGGTTTGAAGGTTGGACAATGTTTCTAAATGTCTTAGAACATTTCATGAATTTTTTTGTAATTTTTAAATACCTAAAAGTATTTTTAATTAATTAATTCTCATTAATCAATTAAAAATAATCTTTTAAATATTTAAAAATACTTTTTTTGATGATAAAAATAAAATAAAAATATTTTTGTGTCATAAAAATTAATAAAACCTTAAGGAAAAAGTTTCATAATTTTTAAGATATTTTTGCTATTTTAAAATAATTATGCAAAACAAATGAAAAAGAAATGAATTAAAATGAATTAAAAATAAAAGTCAAACAAATGGAAGGATGAGATTGATCCTGGTTTTAAACATGTTGACTGCGCGCGTGATCTGAGGGTGGAGATTCAAGCTGGCCAGATTAATTATAAACTTAATTAATTAAGGTAATGACGTGGATTAGGGTTAAGTGAAGCAATCCAGGCCATTGAATGCACGCGGGAATTGACCAAGTCAGCTCATCCAACGCTCAGGATTCAAACTCTCATTAATGACTGGATTAAGCCCTAATCACTCTCAGGCTGCCGGAGAAGACTTCCGGTCGTCTTCTCCGGCCAGCTCCTCACCTGAAAACTCACCAACTCCCTCAAAACGCAATGAAAATGAAAACTAAGCACATAGAAATGAACCCCATGATCTCCTGAATCAAAACCCTAACCCCAAACAAATTTATTCTTCATCAATCGCATGAATCGAAGGCAAACATTTTTAGGGCAAACCAGTTTCAGAGTCAAATTAAATGTTCAAATCACAACCATTTCAAAAACTAAAAGCACCAGGATGATCAGGACAACACAAAGAACAAGTTTGTAACAAGAAAAACAACTTCTGGAAAAATAAATTTCAGGCTACCTGAGATTCGAAGCTTTCAGTTTAGGAACTTTCTGGCCACCTCTCTTTGTGCAAGCTGCTCCACTTGGTCCCCAGAAGATGTTTGAATTCTCAAATGGAGTTTAAGTTGGCTTGATGATGAGTTTCGAAAGCTCCTGCTTCAGTTCAGTCAAAAATGGCAATGGAGATTCTGGCACTTTCAGGTCATGGTGAATGAAGGTTTGAGGTCCTGATGATGAATGGAGAAGGTTTGTGGTGTTTGTTTGTGTGTTTGTGAGCTAGGATGAGAGTTTCGAATGAAACTGCAAAATGGAGTGAGAAATGGCTATGGAGTAATCTGGCTGTTTCAGGCTTGTGTTCTTGGTGTTTTGTGATCTATGAGGCAGGGTGAGTTGAATGGAGGAAAAGGTTTGAGTGTTTGCAAGCTGTGGAGAGGAATTCGAGAGCTTATGCAAAATGGAAGGTTTTTGTGTATGTGGTGAATGTGTTAGTTTCAGCCTTGCCTTCTCATATCTTTGGCTTGCCAAGGGATATTGTATTATAAACCTATAGGTCAGATGATGTGACCTGGCCTATAGTGATTGGTAAGTTTACTTTTGCTCAAAATCCACTTTATGTGTAAGAGAGGTATGGTGAAGTGCTAGGCAAGGACATGGGCTGGTTCTGGCGCAGCAAAGTGAAGGGAAAGGCTAGGCTTGGTCCAGCATTCAAGGCAGCAAGTTGGTAAAGCATGATCATGAGTTTTTGCAAGTTGTGACATTTTGGTTCACATGTGATTCTTTTGCCTAACCAAACATAAAACCATGGCATTCTTAGTTCAAATCTGATTTTTAGGACTTAGAGAATGTTTATGCAATGGTTTGAGATGAATTAGAGGTCACATGATGCATTGGTTCAAGGTTTTGCAAAATTTCCAAATGAGGCATGCCTTGAAAATTAATGATTTTAGCCAACTTTGCATTGCCATAACTTTTGATCCAAGAAGAGTTTGATCATGTTCTTGTACTTTTTAAAAAGGGAAAGATGAGATCTACAACTTTCATGACCAAAGTTTTTCCATTTGAAGCCTTTTTGGACCAAGAATCAAAGCTTGAAAATTGACCTAAAATGATGCATTCTTGAAAAGTCAACTATGCCCAAAAAGTCAACATTTGCAAAAACCCTAAATTCTTGATTTCTATGAACTTCAACCTTCTTCCATGATCAAATAAAGATCATATACACTCAAAATGATGAAGATCACCCATTGGTTGGGTCATTGGGGGCCTCAGATGCCCTGATTTTACACTGACTTGTCTGAAAAGTCAACCCTTGATCAGATGACTTCCCCATGGAATTTCTTCATGAAAATTGATATGCATACTCCCTATACCATATAGAGATCAATGAAAACAAGAATGACCAAAAAATTTGGAGTTATGGCCTCTGAAACCAAAACCCTAATTTTCAGTCAACTGTGCAGTTCAACCTGGCTCTGCATCCACTCAAACCCTAGCTCTTGTGATTCCTCTGCATTTTTGACTTTGAGGAGATGAAATATGATATAAGAACACACATGGACCACTTTGAATTGATTGGTGGCCTTTGGAGTGGCTCAAGATGCCCTGAGGTTGCTCAGATCACAAACCTTAGGTGCAGATGACTTAGAAGCAATGCAATGAATAAAAAATGAGATGTGAGATGACATGATTGTACTTATGCATATGAGAATGATCACAAGCCATGGTGTGAATGGGTGAGGGCAAATTTGGGGTGTTTACAGTGGGGCATTGATATGATTGGTGAGATCAAACCTACTGCTTCTAATGGGCATCGTTTCATCCTGGTTGCTATTGATTACTTCACGAAGTGGGTAGAGGCAGCTTCATTTGCATCTGTTACCAAGAATGTTGTGGCTCGATTCATTAAGAATAATCTCATATGTAGGTATGGCATCCCTGAAAGGATTATTACTGACAATGGCTCTAATCTGAACAACACTATGATTACTGATCTCTGCACGCAGTTCAAGATTAAGCATCACAACTCTTCTCTGTATCGTCCAAAGATAAATGGGGCAGTTGAAGCTGCTAATAAGAACATTAAGAAGATTGTACAAAAGATGACTGTTACTTACAAGGATTGGCATGAGATGTTACCATTTGCTCTTCATGGTTATCGTACTACAATACGTACTTCAATAGGGGCAACCCCATTCTCCTTAGTCTATGGTATGGAAGCAGTTCTGCCCATTGAAGTTCAGATTCCCTCCTTAAGAATTATGAAGGATGCAGGCTTGGATGAAGATGAGTGGATTCGGACTCGACTTGACCAGATAAATTTGATTGATGAGAAGAGGCTAGCAGCAGTTTGTCATGGCCAGATGTACCAGAAACGGATGATCAAAGCTTTTAACAAGAAGGTTAAGCCAAAGGTATATCAGGCTGGTGACTTGGTAATCAAGCGTATCATATTACCACAGGGTGATCCTAGGGGCAAGTGGACTCCAACATATGAAGGACCATTTGTAGTCAAAACAGTTTTCTCAGGAGGCGCCATGATACTTACCACTATGGATGGTGAAGACTTCCCACAACCTGTAAACGCAGACATAGTTAAAAAATACTAAGCATGAAAAGAGACCCGCTAGGTTGACAGGCCTAGGCAAAAATAAGGGCATCCCGGCAAACCAAAAGGGTTTGGGCAAAAATTAGGGATATATATAAAAAGATGTACACCCGGCAAGTCGAAAACCTGAAAAGGCGGCTTGGGCAAAAAAGGGTATCCCGGTGGATTGAAAACCTGAAAGGGCAATCCAGGCAAAAGTTAGGGATTAAAGCGTATGACTATGTCTCGTTTCGATCACCCATGAAACTGCAACCAGTTGTGTTACTCACTCAATGCTCGAACAGATAAAGCTCAATCCAATCGTTTCCGTCTCAACAGCAGAAGATGAGATACTTGAAGATAATGGCAATAGTAGGATTGGAACTCAATAGGATTATTTCCCATATAGCTGATTCTCTTTGTTTTGTAAAATTTTATGACAAAATCCTCTTACTAGGGTTTTTGTCTCCTTGTACAAACCTACCTATGTATAGGTCACTTTTTGATATGAATAAAATTCCATTCTTGAATCCAGATTTACTTTTACCCTATTTACATAAGCGAAACGTCCATTGGTTGTGTTTGAATGTATGTATGCTTTTGAATATGATTGATGTTTACCAGAAATGCATGTATGCTTAATATGATTGATGTTTACCAGAAATGCATAAAAATGCAGTAATAGTATTTACTAAGGACGAACGAGGGAAGGATCTCAACAAAGCTTTGCCGGTTCATCTTTACAAGACAGTTACAAACCCTCAGTAGGGCAAATCCATCTTCATAAAGTCACATCTCCCCTGGAATTTATATCCATCTCTTTTATCCTCATACGGATATTCGGGAATTTACCTTCCAATAAGAGTACGACGAACGAAGACGGGAGAGTATATATACCCTACTATCGAACGAAGACGGGAGGTTATGTATACCTTGCTATCCCCAACAGACGGGAGGTTATATATACCCTACTATCGAACGAAGACGGGAGGTTATGTATACCTTGCTATCCCCAGCAGACGGGAGGTTATGTATACCTTATTATCAAACAAGACAGGAACAAGTTCCTCATATTCTTCAGCAACAAACCGGGATTTATTTTCCCCGGCCAGCAGTTGTTATACGAAGATATCCAGACGCTTCAGGCAGTATCATATCATACATACATCATTTACATCATACCATACCATACATATACATAGATACATAATATATTACTTAAGTGCATCATATTATACATACATACATAATGCATAAACTAATATTATCATACAGGATGCTACCTTGTTTTCAGGTTAATTCTCCAGCAAACAAATTTCATCAATAAATTGTGACTATTGGGCCGTTGTTTATCTTCCCAAAAGTTATTATTATCTCAGGACTGCTTTATCCTCCTGAAAGCATATCATCACCTCAGGACTGCTTTATCCTCCTGAAAGCTTACTCCCTCAGGACTGCTTTATCCTCCTGAAAGCTTCTTATACCTCAGAACGTTTTTCATCTTTCTGAAAGCATATTACCTCCTCAGGATGTTGTTATCCTCCTGAAAGCATATTATCTCCTCGGGACGTTGTTTATCTTCCTGAAAGCTATCACCACTTCCTCAGGATGTTGTTTATACTCCTGAAAGCATATTATTACCTTGGGCCGTTGTTATTTTCCCAAAGGTTATCATTACCTCAGGACGTTGTTATCCTCCTCAAAGCATATTATCTCCTCGGGACGTTGTTTATCTTCCTGAAAGCTATCACCCCTACCTCAGAACGTTGTTTATCTTTCTGAAAGCATATCATTACCTCAGGACATTGTTATCCTCCTGAAAGCATATTATCTCCTCGGGACGTTGTTTATCCTCCTGAAAGCATATTATTACCTCAGAACGTTGTTTATCTTTCTGAAAGCATATCACTCCCTCAGGACGTTGTTATCTTCCTGAAAGCATATTATTACCTCAGGACTGCTTTATCCTCCTGAAAGCATATTATTACCTTAGGACTGCTTTATCCTCTTAAAAGTATATTACTACCTCGGGACGTTGTTTATCTTCCTGAAAGCTATCATTTTACCTTCATATTTTGGACTGCTTTATCCTCCAAGAAATGTACCTGAAGAATTTTTCTCCAAGTGGCATCTTTAAGCCCACTCAAGCATATTCAACTAATCATCTGTATCACTCTATGCACTGGTGAGTGCAAATTTTTGGGCTTTTGTGTTCAATCCCCTTCAACCTTCCAGGTCACGACTGGCAAATATACCAACCTAACCCCTCAGGTTTCAGAAAATTGAACAGGGGCAGCTGTTGCACCCCAAAATTTTCCCTCACAATACAAGACTTTGTGTGCTAAGAGGTTCACAAGGTTCACAAGACCTTTTCATGAGGTTCATGAAGTCTACAAGATACTTTATGAGGTTCACAAGGTTCACAAGATTCACAATACTTACAAGACCTTTCATGAGGTTCATGAAGTCTACAAGATACTTTATGAAGTTCACAAGGTTCACAAGACCCTCCATGAGGTTCACAAGGTTCACAAGACATCTTATGATGGTTCACAAGGTTCACAAAGTTCACAATTGGTCAGAAGATTTGACAATTCCCTCAGACAATGCACCTCCTAAGTAGTGCATCCAAAACTAGGGTTTTGACTTTAATCAGGCTAAATGGATTTCCAAGACTGCAAGTGAGCTTCATAACATCTTATATGTGTGTAAGAATCCCCATGACAAGTTTCAAGACTTTTCTCAAAAGTTTGCTCAGTCAGATGATCAGATAAGTCAAAATCAGTCAAAGCAGTTAAAAAGTCAAACTGAGGTCAACTGTGGTCAAACCAAAGTCAAACTTCATGATTTTTTGCCAACATCAAGTATATGAAGTAAAATTCATCATTTTATCAAGGGTTGATCATGATTCATCAAGGAGATTTCAGATCATCAAGAATCAGGAGTTTCTAAATTAGGGTTTCCTTAGTAAAAGTCAACTGAACTTTGACCAGCCATAACTTTCACATGCTTCATCACCAAGTTTCCATCCAAATCTCATTTTGAAGGAAATTGAATTCTCTACAACTTTGTGTCTCACACGCCAAGCCCAAAAATGCTTCATTTGGAAGGTATGAGCTAAGACATTATAGGTCCTTTTGAAAGTCAACAAAAAGTCAACAACTTCAAAAGAGCATAACTTGAGAATGGTAAATGATATGGACATGAAACCAGTGGGGTTGGTTAGAGGACTCTTTAAGCTTTCCAAAATTTCCAAGAAAACCCTCATATCATTAAAATTGAAGGATGTGTGCCCTTGCAAAGTTGGGAAATTTTTGGTTGGTTTATGAAGAAAATGGAGGTCTAAAACCAATTTTTTCTAAATGGGCTTGCCATATGATGACCCAATCCATACTATGACCTCATGCACGACCCAAGTCTATAAAAATCAGATTTTTTATCATTTTATTTTTATTTATTTTGATTTAATTCATTTAAAATCATTTTAAATTAAAATAAAATATAAAAGTCAAAGATTTAAAAAGGATTGAGCTTCTAGAAATTCATAAAATTGATTGGTATCAAAGTGGTAAGAGAATCATGGTGATTTGCTTAAAATAGAAGGTGTTCATACAAGAATATTTGAATTTTAAAGCATTATCTTTTTGAATCTTTTTGGATCAAATTTTTCACACAAGCATCAATCTTTTCTGACCTAATTCATTGTACTATAAGTATAGAACATAACCCTAATGATTGGATACGAAATCCAGCCTCCAAAGTGTAAGTTTCATATTTTCAAAAACCTCTCCAAAACTCAAATTCGGTTTCCCTTCTACAAGGAATTTGAAGGTATTTTGAGGACATAACAATGATCCTTGGACATCCCTGATTCGAAACCAATACATACATGCTTCTGAACCATGACATAATGCATATCCCGAAGCATTCTTGGCCTTGAACTATTTTTTTTCGATTTCAATAATTCAATGCGTTTTGATGAATTTTGTTTGTCTAATCATGTTTGTGGTGTTGTATAGAATGTTTCTGGGCAAAGAAATTGAAGAAATCGTGAATAACCCGTGAGATGCCATGTTAGGGTTTTGAGCTTGAAATTGGGGTTCTCTGATTTAGCCTATATAAATACCTTTTAATGACATAAATAATATGAATGAACTGTATTGATCATGTTGGCATGATCAATTTGGCAAAATTGTATGTATACCAAATGTTGTGAATTTCGCAGGTTTTTGAATGCAGGAAAAATCGCAGGAAAATCCCCATCAAAATTCGCAGGTAAACCTGCGAAATCCAGAGGTAGGAGATGATCTTTTGGCGCGCAGGAAAATTCAAATTGAAAGCATAATATTTTATTGTTTCGTTCTGGATATATGTTGCAAACGAGCGCGTGGCTCGGTTGGTTTTGTACATGAGCGTTTGAGGCCAGGGACCAGGGTTCGATTCCTTGGTCATTCATTTTTTTGTTTAAAATCCATTTAATTAGCAGGCTTGTTATATTATTATTATCACTGATTCTAAAGACACGCTGCACACGCAACTCAGTTGGTTGGTTGTTGGTGATGAAGGCTGGGAGACCTGGGTTCGACCCCAGGCTCCAGCAGGTGAGTTTTTACCAATTTTTTTTGTTTTTCTTAACCTAATTGTTTTCTAATTCTTTTTATTTTCTTTAATTTTAATTAAATATTAATAAAAATAATATAAATAGAATAAAATTGTATATGTTTGAAATTAATATTCTATTTTATTTATATGTCCATAATATTATAGCTTATTTTTATAATGGAATTAATATTGTATATTAAATTTAAAAAAAGCTAATATTTTATATGTAAAACCCTAATTCTTTTCAAAACCCTAATTAATCTTAATAATTTTCAAAACCCTAATTTTTTCTTCTCCTATTTATTTAATGCTATTATTTGTATATATTATCTTCATAATTTAATTAAAATTCTTAATTTAATTTTTATTAATGTATAGATTGTTTATAATTTAAATTTTTTTTATGTTTAAAAATTAAAATTCTTAATATGATAATATGATATAATTTGTTTAGAATTTAATTTTTGCATGTAAATAATTTTTATTATATGCTTAAAAATTGCTAATTTAATTTTTGTAATTATAATTTATTTTCATAATTAATTTAATAATTTCCATATAATTCAAAACTTTCTAATAATTAATTGTTCATGATTTCTAATTAACCTTAAATAATTGTTTATATAAAATTTAATCTTTTAATTATTATAATATTTTTGCTTATTTCATTATTGTTATTATTAATTATGTTTATTACTAACCCCATTAATTTGGTATTATTTTTTATTATTATTATTTTTCACTAACCCAATTATAATTATTTATTTATTTTGTTTATTTATTTAAATTGCTTTTATTATTATGTAATTGCTCCCTGGATGTAATATTTTATTTATAATGTTTACTTTTTATTTTATGCTATGGTTAGTAAATAGGGAGTGTAACATGTATGTTTATTTAAAATTAATTTAGATCACTTAATTTAAAAGATAAATATTTAAAATTGTACACTCACACACGTAAGTCGATCTTTGATCGCCATCTCACTTCCTTAGGGATACCTCTCATTGTTGCCTAATCAAAAGGTCAAGTAGGGTGTATAAAGCAAAAGTCCCTCAAAATAAAGTCATCTAGTCCCTTAACAGATAAAAGATCAAGTCCCTTTCGAATGTTGCCTTCATAATGATCTTGTCCCTTTCGAATAAAGATGACAGTCCCTCCAAAATTGCTTAATACACCCCACAGTTGCCTACATAAACAGATGGCCCTTTATTTGTCCCTCACATCCAAGGTAATGACTACCTATTCCTTAATAATAGGGATAGTCTTACCATTTAAAGGATTCAAGAACAGAAAAGACTTAAAACTTAGGGTAGGTTCCTCATAGTTGCTTGCTCACTATTCAAAAACTTTTCAAACACTTCACAATTTCAAATAAATTTTCAAAACAAAGGTTTATACGCATCTGTACATGGGTCATTATAAACACTTAAGAAAATTTCTATTCACACACTTCACATTTTCAAAAACATTTTAAAGTGAGCTAAGTAACTAAGAGCCCATGGATAACCATGGATGTAAAGGGTGCTAACACCTTCCCTTTATATAACCTACCCCCCGGACCCAAAAATCTTTTAAAAGGTCTTTCCTGTTCTTTTATGCCTTTCCTTTGGATAAAATAAAAGTCGGTGGCGACTCTTGCTATCCGCAACATAACTAAAGTCAGTTCTCCCACCGTGTTACAGCAGCCGCCTGATCTACAGACCCAGATTTATGAGCTCTGTAAGGAGACTGCCCTGCTCAAGCAGGAAGTAGCGGATTTGGCATTACAGATCGAGGTATCTGATCTCACTCATGCCTCAGAGGCTGATGCTCTATATCAGGAGATTGAAGAGCTTCGGAGGGAGATAGCTGATATTCGTGGATCGAACCAGGAAGAGAAGCCTACCACATGATTCGTTTTACACTGACGTTATTACCCTAGTATTTAATTTCTTTTTCATGCATTATAATATTTATCGCATCTCCAGACATATTTTATATTATTGTATCTATTACATTTTCTTTTTCATGTACTTTGATTTTATCTTATATATTATTTCATGCACTAATCTCATTTTTTCTCTTTTCTTTTGATTTATTTTATTTTTGTCGAATAAAGAAAAATATATAAAGACAAAAATATTTTCATTTTTGTCTTCATAAAAAATATATGCAAGCTTCATGCCTTAGAAGAGAGAGGAAAACGCTATCCGGACCCCCCGAAGACCGAAGGTGCAAAAGGGCCCAAAAGAAGAATTGAAAAAATCCAAGGCCCAAAGGAAATTGGCCTTATGGCGGTCGCCATACACCCTGTGGGGGGCGCCACACCGTCCCTCATCAAATTCGGGGTTGATTCCCCATTTCCACCATTTTCACACCTTCAAAGCTCAAAAACCCATTTTTCCAACTTCCAAAAACCCCATTGAACCCCATTAAAGCTCCCTCATTTCAAAAGCATTCACCATCTATAAAACCTATCCAAAATCCATTTTCATTTTCATCCACCACAAACCATAAAAATCCAACCTTTACCATTTCTCTCATAAACCATTTTTCACCACTTTTCACTTCTCAAGGAGCAACAACAATGGAGTTCAATGGATATCTTCTTCGCGATGGAAGACCGGGTGATAGGCAAAGAAAAATTATTCAAAGGCTTCAGAGTCGAGAAATTCTCTCGACTAGGTACGTCGATGATAACTGTCTTTATGCTTTGGGACTGTATCATAGTGTTTTTCATTTATTAGATTTTTTAGGCTTGCATGATATTTTTGTTAACCAGGAACCTACCTATGAGAGGCTGACAATTGAGTTTTTAAGTTCATTGATATACACTGTCAGTCCTAACACTGCTAGCACAGTCGGTACTGTTAATTTTAGACTGTTTGGAATTGAATACGAATACAGTACCGACGAACTAACAGGCTTGTTAGGAATCCCTCATAGGGAAGGTGCGATATGTGAGGCACCTTTGGATGCGGAATGGTCGGCCGAGGTATTTTCCTTCTGGCAGAGGCTATCAAGTACTTCAATAAATTCTTTTGAAGGAATACTTGCGTCGACCATCCATAACCCGACCATAAGAGTTTTCAGATATCTTTTGGCATGTACTATTTTTGGCCGGGAGAGTCCAAATAAGATAAACGCTAAAGAGCTCCTATTTTTGCAAGGATGCCCCACTAATACCCATATCAATCCGGTCCCGTTTATGCTTGCACACATGGCTTTAACTACTAACAAAACAGGACCGGTTGTTGCTCCCTCATTTCAAAAACATTCACCATCTATAAAACCTATCCAAAATCCATTTTCATTTTCATCCACCACAAACCATAAAAATCCAACCTTTACCATTTCTCTCATAAACCATTTTTCACCACTTTTCACTTCTCAAGGAGCAACAACAATGGAGTTCAATGGATATCTTCTTCGCGATGGAAGACCGGGTGATAGGCAAAGAAAAATTATTCAAAGGCTTCAGAGTCGAGAAATTCTCTCGACTAGGTACGTCGATGATAACTGTCTTTATGCTTTGGGACTGTATCATAGTGTTTTTCATTTATTAGATTTTTTAGGCTTGCATGATATTTTTGTTAACCAGGAACCTACCTATGAGAGGCTGACAGTTGAGTTTTTAAGTTCATTGATATACACTGTCAGTCCTAACACTGCTAGCACAGTCGGTACTGTTAATTTTAGACTGTTTGGAATTGAATACGAATACAGTACCGACGAACTAACAGGCTTGTTAGGAATCCCTCATAGGGAAGGTGCGATATGTGAGGCACCTTTGGATGCGGAATGGTCGGCCGAGGTATTTTCCTTCTGGCAGAGGCTATCAAGTACTTCAATAAATTCTTTTGAAGGAATACTTGCGTCGACCATCCATAACCCGACCATAAGAGTTTTCAGATATCTTTTGGCATGTACTATTTTTGGCCGGGAGAGTCCAAATAAGATAAACGCTAAAGAGCTCCTATTTTTGCAAGGATGCCTCACTAATACCCATATCAATCCGGTCCCATTTATGCTTGCACACATGGCTTTAACTACTAACAAAACAGGACCGGTTGTTGCTCCCTCATTTCAAAAACATTCACCATCTATAAAACCTATCCAAAATCCATTTTCATTTTCATCCACCACAAACCATAAAAATCCAACCTTTACCATTTCTCTCATAAACCATTTTTCACCACTTTTCACTTCTCAAGGAGCAACAACAATGGAGTTCAATGGATATCTTCTTCGCGATGGAAGACCGGGTGATAGGCAAAGAAAAATTATTCAAAGGCTTCAGAGTCGAGAAATTCTCTCGACTAGGTACGTCGATGATAACTATCTTTATGCTTTGGGACTGTATCATAGTGTTTTTCATTTATTAGATTTTTTAGGCTTGCATGATATTTTTGTTAACCAGGAACCTACCTATGAGAGGCTGACAGTTGAGTTTTTAAGTTCATTGATATACACTGTCAGTCCTAACACTGCTAGCACAGTCGGTACTGTTAATTTTAGACTGTTTGGAATTGAATACGAATACAGTACTGACGAACTAACAGGCTTGTTAGGAATCCCTCATAGGGAAGGTGCGATATGTGAGGCACCTTTGGATGCGGAATGGTCGGCCGAGGTATTTTCCTTCTGGCAGAGGCTATCAAGTACTTCAATAAATTCTTTTGAAGGAATACTTGCGTCGACCATCCATAACCCGACCATAAGAGTTTTCAGATATCTTTTGGCATGTACTATTTTTGGCCGGGAGAGTCCAAATAAGATAAACGCTAAAGAGCTCCTATTTTTGCAAGGATGCCTCACTAATACCCATATCAATCCGGTCCCATTTATGCTTGCACACATGGCTTTAACTACTAACAAAACAGGACCGATTGTTGCTCCCTCATTTCAAAAACATTCACCATCTATAAAACCTATCCAAAATCCATTTTCATTTTCATCCACCACAAACCATAAAAATCCAACCTTTACCATTTCTCTCATAAACCATTTTTCACCACTTTTCACTTCTCAAGGAGCAACAACAATGGAGTTCAATGGATATCTTCTTCGCGATGGAAGACCGGGTGATAGGCAAAGAAAAATTATTCAAAGGCTTCAGAGTCGAGAAATTCTCTCGACTAGGTACGTCGATGATAACTGTCTTTATGCTTTGGGACTGTATCATAGTGTTTTTCATTTATTAGATTTTTTAGGCTTGCATGATATTTTTGTTAACCAGGAACCTACCTATGAGAGGCTGATAGTTGAGTTTTTAAGTTCATTGATATACACTGTCAGTCCTAACACTGCTAGCACAGTCGGTACTGTTAATTTTAGACTGTTTGGAATTGAATACGAATACAGTACCGACGAACTAACAGGCTTGTTAGGAATCCCTCATAGGTAAGGTGCGATATGTGAGGCACCTTTGGATGCGGAATGGTCGGCCGAGGTATTTTCCTTCTGGCAGAGGCTATCAAGTACTTCAATAAATTCTTTTGAAGGAATACTTGCGTCGACCATCCATAACCCGACCATAAGAGTTTTCAGATATCTTTTGGCATGTACTATTTTATGCCGGGAGAGTCCAAATAAGATAAACGCTAAAGAGCTCCTATTTTTGCAAGGATGCCTCACTAATACCCATATCAATCCGGTCCCGTTTATGCTTGCACACATGGCTTTAACTACTAACAAAACAGGACCGATTGTTTTTGGAGGACTTGTTATGTCTATTGCTCAGGCTCTTGACCTGAACAATGAGATAGCTACACTTGAACCACTACCTCCTCGCACAATTAATTTAAAATTTCTAAAAGACATGAAATTATTCCGAACGAGGAGAGAAGGTGGTTATGAGTTGATGGTTCATGGGGTAGCTATCCCATCTGTTGCTTTACCTTACAGTAGACGTATTAATGTACGTAATGAAAGGAACTAGACCTATGATCTGAATGCTCCACCTGTTTTGGGTCCACTTCCTCCTAATATTCCTGATGGGGAGGCACATGAAACTGATGAAGAATATGATCGGAGAGAACAATCTCCCGTACCTCACATGTCCCCCCATCGTCCTTCACAGTCACACACATCACCATCTTCCTCTAACCCTGTTGCAGGTGCTGCTCCTGGATTCTATGTCACTGAGGAGATGTGGCGTGATATGATGGCTAGAGAGGAAAGGCGAGACAGCCTACTCTCTACTATTTCACAACAACTGACGGACAACATGAGCTTCATGCAACAATCACGATTGGTTTCGGATCGTGCCTACAGTAACGTTTGTCGTGCCTTGACCGACATCACATCAGAGCAGGCCCGTCAGCGAGAAGTCAACCGCCGACACCACCAGCTTATGGAGGACACTCAGGGTTCTATCCTAGGTAACCTTCGAGAGGTTCGGGGTGCCCAGGCTGCCTTATCAGCACGACTTGACCGGAGGAACCAGCAGTGCAGTAGATCCCGTCGTTCCAGACCATCACAGCAGGACGACGAGGGCACCAATGCTCCTCCGCAGTAGTTTTCCAGGTTACCCTCCTCATCTTATTTCGAAACATTGGGGACAATGTTCGATTTAAGTATGGGAGGAGATTTCATTGCTTTCTGTCATTTCCCTTTCTAGTTATTTATCTACTTTCTGTTATTTCCCTTTCCAGTAAGTTATCTAGTTTAACTTTTCTTAGATAATGCATGAGTCTGACGAGTCACCAGTATAGTGTATCTTTAGTACATCCTCATTTTTCCCATTTCCTTAGCCTTACCAAAAAATTTTAAAAAGAAAACAATGTTGTTTCACATGTTTTTTGGGCTTTGAGACAAGTTTGGATTAGGATGTGGTGACTTAGGTCAACTTTTTGAAACATCAGTACCATTTTAGCACCATAGACCTCTTGAATATAGGAATCACTCCTAAACCCCGCACACCATGGCCTTTATTATCATTTGTCCTAAGTAGTTTATTCTAGAAGTCAGCTCCGGCCTAAGCATGTTCTACGTAGGGGGCCGATGAACATAAGTGAATGATCCAGTGCTAAATAAAAAAGAAAAAGGCAAACTCTGGGATAGGTGACCCTCACAAAGTCATTTAAACCGAAAAAAGAGAAGAAAACAATATTTTGCCACAAAAGAAAAAAAATTGCAGTCACCTATTGTTAGTTGGTTCAGAGGTATCTGACAGTGAACTTGGTAGGGCGGATTACGATCCGATCCCCCGCAGCTACATTTAGGTCAAATAAAACGGGTTTACACATGCTTATGTTCTAGAAACCCTATGTTTTGGATCAGAATCACTAACCGGTCACTCTACTATGAAGCATGTACGGATAACGGGCTTAATGTGATTGCGCCTGAATGAAAAGGACCCAAAAAGAGATGAGAAGATAGGCCTAGGTATTGTGGGATGACATGGGGTGGTTAATATAGGATTGAAATCTGTGTCTGTGTTATTATGGTACCCTTGGTTCACTTAGTTAGTACCTGTCACTGCATCCTGACTTGAACTTAGAAGCCCTTTAGCCCAAATCACGTGTTGACACCAGTTTTCTTCATTTTTGAGCTTTAAATGTTTGCTTGAGGACAAGCAAAGGTCTAAGTGTGGGAGGATTTGATAACACTAAATTTCACCGTATTTTTTACTCCGATTTTGCATGCATTCTTAGCTTTTATTGTTATTTTGTTATGTTATTACTTTGTTTTTCTTTATTTTCAGGTTTTCTATGTAATCAGGGCCTAAATCGAGAAAAAGAGCGAAAAAGGAGTGGAAACGGACGAAAACCAAGAAATTCAGCTTTTTACACTTACGGCATCCACCATGGCTGGCGCCATGGGGTCTGCCATGACGTGTCCACGTCTCAAGACCACTCCACAACTGCCAAGACCTATGATCCCCACTTTCTTCATCCATTTGCACTCATGGAGGGCGCCATGGCCTTGTGGCGGGCGCCACAAGGCAAAAGTGGTTCCCTCCACTTTTTAGTGGAGGGGGGCATCCTGGTCATTTCCCATTTAAGATTTGCCTATAAATAGGACTTTAGAATTTCGTTTTCTTCATCCAAACTTAGAATCTCTTAGGCATATATCAGTTTTAAAGTAGTTATCATTCCATATCGGGGTGTTACTGCAATCGAGTGATCGAGTTTGTATACGTCTGTGTGATCGAGTTTTGGAGCACTCTGGGAGGAAGTTAATCCTGCCGCCATTTTAATTCCAGTTCGTATTTTATCTTTCCGCATTGTTTTACTTTATTTATTATCCGCACTCGCACTTTATTTTATTTATTTCCCGCACTCGCTTTACTTTATTTATTATCCGCACTCGCACTTTATTTTATTTATTTCCCGCACTCGCACTACTTTCGTTTATTTTCCGCACTCGCTTTAAATACCTTTATTTCCCGCACTCGCACTACTTTTATTTACTTTCCGCACTCACATTACATTTATTTACTTTCCGCACTCGCACTAATTTCTTTTATGAAAAATAATAAAAAGAACTTTTACTTTACCATGTCTAACTAAATCCATAAAGGTTAGAATGTAAGGATCGTAATTAAACCAGTAATCCGTACAATTGTTCGTAGAAACGCTTAAGGGCTATTTTAACTTTCAATATAAGTTTAATTGTTTTTAACTATTTCAAAAACAGCCAAAAGCGCTTTGTCTAGTTCATTAGGAGTTTTTAGATTAAAAAGAAAAGGGATTTTAAAACAATTTTCGGACGCGTTAAGAAGTTTAGAGTCTGGTTCGTGAGAACCTCTTTTTGCTAAGAAATCCAGGTTAAAGTACTTTTCAACTTAGTTAAGATACTATATTTCTTAAAAATAGGTTTACTACTCTAACGCAGTACGCACCTTTTTATTTGTGACAATAGGAGGGGCTGATTAGAGAGTACAACTCGGTTCTGAATACGCGAAAGCGACAATTCCTGTTAAATTAGTTCTTTTCAAAGTAGAAACATTGCCCATAAGTAGTTCTATTAACAAGTACCGGAATATCTATTGATTACGTGAATTACATTCGAGCCTGTCTTTATTAATTATTTAAAATTACTATTTTATTTACCATTGCGCACTCCTTAAAACCATTATATTCAGTTGCCTTAGATACACACCATAACAACAAGTATGATAGATTGACACTTGGTCTCTGTGGATTCGACAATCTTTTATATTACTCTGACGTGTTCGTACACTTGCGAAAAACACGCATCAGTTACCGTCAAAGGTTTATACTAGCTAGGAACAAGGTGAAGAAGGTTGATATCAAGACTCTGGAACCAAATTACTCCATCCATATGGAACCTTACCTCAGATGGGTGCGGTCTCGTGCTCAGACTCTTATGATGCCATATCCTGATGTTCTACCAATTACTGTGGAGCATATTGTTGAAGGAGATGCTCCTTACATCATTCTTCATCCTGATATGCCTACTGAACTGGAAGAGCTTCAGAAGTCTTGGATTCAACTGAAGGAAGGGATACCTTTGAAGCACAGTTCAAAGCTAGCCAAGAAAGAGTGTTAGAGCTGACAAAGTAACTTCATGAGGAGCGAAAACTCAACACATACCTTAATACAAAGAGGAAGTGTCCATGGGAGACTTAAGTCTCATATATTTATTTTCTTTGTATTTTATTCTTATTTCCTTTCATTGTAAGCCCAAGGGGTAATTATATTAAGATCTACTAATACAAGTTTTGTTTTTGTTTTCCTTTAAACAAATTTAAATCCTATATGGTCCTTGAAAACAATGCAAGTGCATCTACATACCATATCATTGCATAACAGGTTTTCACTACAGGTTTCTCATCTTCTCGTTGTTTATTTCAGTAGAAATGGCTCTCGAACAATCTGTCAAAGATCTTCAGGCCCAGAATGCCCAATTTCAAGAAATGATCCTGAACTTGTCCAAGGGACAAGATGAGCTAAAGGCACTCCTGGCCAAGAAAAAGAAGAAAACCAGAAAACCAGTTGGCTTCATCAACATGGGTAGGAGGTTCAGAGGTTGAAAATCTTGGGGATGAGGAGTCTGCAAAAGAAGAAGACAACCTACATGGTACTGCCGAAGATTCTGATTATGAGGAGAATTATTACCATGATTCGACTGGTGATGAGAAATATAAGTTACTGGAAGACCGTGTGAATGCCATAGAAATTTAGAAGACTTCTGTGTTGGATTTTGAAGATCTGAGTTTAATTTCTGGAGTTGTCATCCCTATTGGTTTCAAGGTTCCTACTTTTGTGGTATATGATGGTGTTTCATGTCCCAAGCTACACCTGATATCTTATGTTCGAAGGATCCAACCACATACTGCTGATAAGAAGTTATGGATTCATTTCTTCCAAGAGAGATTATCTGGAGCTCAAATAGAATGGTACTATCAACTTGAAAGTACCAACATTCGTAATTGGAATGATCTTACTGAGGCCTTCTATAGGCAATATCAATATAACTTTGATTTGGCGCCGACTCGGATGCAAATCCAAAGCATTTCCATGGGCTCTAAAGAAAGTTTCAAGGAGTATGCCTAGAAGTGGAGAGATCTTGAAAGCAGAGTTTAACCCCCTTTGACTGACAAGGAATTGGTTGATATGTTTATGAGTACATTGACTGGTCCTTTCTATAGTCATCTCATTGGAAGTTCATCATCTGGTTTTAGTGAGCTAATAATGACTAGAGAACGTGCGGAGAGTGGAATACGAAGTGGTAAGATACAAATGGCTGCCTCTTCAAGTACCACTAAGAAGCCCTCTAATGGGAAGAAGAAATCTAATGTTGTGTATGGCCAATAAGGTCGTAATAACCACAACCAATCTGTGGTAGCAGTTCTGATCTCTAATCATGCACCTGCCCAACAAGAGAATAATCATACTAATCAGGGTACGCCTAGAAGGCAATTTACAAAGATCAATATATCGTTGGCTCAGGCTTTGCAACACATGTTGAAAGGAGAGCTGATTACTTTGAGGGATCCTCCTCAGAATCCCAATACTTCCTCTCCTTGTTACAATCCCAATGCAAGGTGTGCATATCATTCCAATTGTCCTGGACATGATACGAATAGTTGTTGGGCGTTGAAGAATAAAATTCAGGATATGATTGATGCTGGAGAAATTGAGTTTGATCCTCCTGAGACTCCCAATGTGATTACTGCTCCTATGCCCAAGCATGAGAAGACTGTTAATGTTGTTGATGATGTTTCTTATGTTTCTACTATGGCTGATTTGACTACTCCTTTGTCCATTGTTAAGAAGAAGTTGTTGCAAGCCGGTGTATTTCCGGGATGCAATGAAGATTGTTTCTACTGTTCCTATCAATCCAATGGTTGTTAGAAGCTGAAAGAAGATATTCAGTGTCTGATAGACAACCGTACTATACTGTTTGAGAAGATCCCATCTGTAGAGAGCTTATATGAAGGCATGTCCCATGATTTGAAGCTTGAAGATGTGTCTGTGGTTACTAAGACTCATGTGAAGATCACTTCTAAGGGTCTTGTGAGGATTACTTCTAAAGGTCCTGTGAAGATTACTGTTGAGCCAAGAGTGGATCCCCAAATTATTACTTCTCCCGGTCCATTTCCATATACTTCTAACAAGGCTATCCTTTGGAATTATGGTTCTGATGTTTATATACACGGTGTCAAGCAAGAGCCTTTAATTGATATACCTGCTATAGATACTAATCCTGATATTGACAACATTAGTGGGACTAGTAAAGTTACTAGGAGTGGAAGTATTTTTTCTCTAGAAGACACTTCAAAGACTGCCGATGTTCCAGTTTGTATCTCTAACTCTGGGCCAAGTACTGAAGCTCGTGGCAAAGGACCAATGGTTGAACCTGTTATGGCTGAAACACCAACTGCTGCAGATCTCTCTAAGCAGATGGATGAAGTACTGAAGATCATCCGCAAGAGTGATTATAATATTGTTGAACAATTGGGGCATACTCCCTCTAAGATCTCTATGTTGTCTTTGTTGTTATGTTTTGAAGCCCATGCCAAGGCTTTAGTGAAATTCCTGAAGGCTACTCATTGTGGACCAATTTGAAAATTGTGTTGCTAACCTAACTATTGATAATAGCTTGGGATTTTATGATACTGACCTAACACCTGCCAAAAGAAACCACAACAGAGCTCTGCATATCTCCATTGAGTGTAGGGGAACTACTTTGTCTCATGTTTTGGTGGATAATGGTTCTTCTTTAAATGTGTTACCAAAGGAGGTTATGGACAAGATTAACTTTGAAGATGTTGTGCTAAGACCTAGCAATGTGGTAGTGAGAGCCTTTGATGGGTAAATAAGAATGGTGCATGGAGAGGTTGATCTTCCAAACATAGTAGGCTCTCAAGTCTTTGATTCTACTTTCCATGTGATGGATATTCATCCTTCTTATTCATGCTTGCTTGGGCGCCCTTGGATACATGGGGAAGCTGTTGTGACCTTCACTTTACATCAGAAGCTGAAATATCCACTGAAAAGCAAGATTGTCAATGTTTATGGTGAAGAAGAGTACATGGTCAGTCATGTGAATACTTTCAAGTATGTTGAGGTGGAGGGTGAATTTGTTGAAACTCCTTGTCAGACATTTGAAGTGGTTCCTCATATTGTTCCTGCTGCTCAGCCTGTCCCAACTGCTAAATCAGTTCCTGTGGTTACCAGAGTACCCCCTACATGGCCTATTTGAAGGATGCTAGAGCTGTAGTTGAAGAAGGTGGTTGTACTATTTGGGGTCAGCTTCCTGACATTCCTTACAAGTCTGGCATGTTTGGTTTGGGTTTTACTGCAGAATCCCAGAAGGTTGTTCGTCGTGCTCGTGCTATTTGTATCACCAACAAAGGAATTCAGAAGGATCAAGTCAATGTTGTGGGAGATTCTGATAAAGACTACAACCTGGATAATTGGATCTTTCATACCATTGGCAGTGGGTTCAATAATTGGGAGGCTGAAGACGTTATTCCTATCTCTTTTAGTCAGGAGTAAATGCTATTTTGTTTTTCTAATTTTTATTTTGTAATTTTGAACAATTAAAAAACTTTTGAGCCTTGTGCCTTGCCCGGGGCACAATGGTATGCTTGTTAGGGATGTCATTTCATTTGCATATTTTAATTCAATAAAATCAATGGACGTTTTTGCTTTTGTAAATATTGCGCTTTTTATCTTTATTTTATTTTTCTTTTATAAAAAAGCTATGTGTTCTTACACACACCCGCATCACTAAAATGCAGATCCCCGTCCACTCTGGATCCCGTTGATAACAGTTCTGCTATTGTCAATTATAACTTCGAGAATCCGATCTACCATGCTGAGGATGGAAATGAGGAAGATTGTGAAGTTCCTGTAGAGCTTGCTAGGTTTCTACAGTAAGAAGAGAAACTTATACAACCACACGAGGAACCAATTGAAGTTGTGAATCTGGGAACTGGGAAAAATAGGAAAGAGGTCAAGATAGGTGCTGAACAAGAAGACAGTGTTAAGAACAAGTTGATTAAGATGTTACGTGACTATGTGGAGATATTTTCTTAGTTTTATGAGGATATGTCAGGGCTTGATACTGATATTGTGGTTCACCATCTACCAATGAAGGAAGGTTATCGCCCGATAAAGCAAAAAGTTCGTCACATGCGTCCTGAAATGTTAGAAAAGATTAAAGCAGAAGTAATGAAACAATTCAATGCAGGGTTCCTAGCAGTTACTTCTTATCCTCAATGGGTTGAAAATGTGGTACCAGTTCCTAAGAAAGATGGTAAAGTACGCATGTGTGTAGACTACAAGGATTTAAACAAAGCCAGCCCCATAGATGCTTTTCCGCTTCCATATATTGATGTTATGGTAAACAACACTGCTCAGGATAAAGTATTATCTTTTATGGATGGTTTCTCTGGTTATAATCAGATTAAAATGGCACCTAAATATATGGAGAAGAATACGTTTGTTACACGGATGGGCACCTTTTTTTACAAGGTGATGCCATTTGGCTTGAAGAACGTTGGGGAAACATATCAGCGTGCAATGGTAGCTTTGTTCCATGATATGATTCACCATGAGATAGAAGTATATGTTGATGACATGATAGCCAGATCCAAGACTGAAGAGGAACATCTTGATCATCTGCATAGGTTGTTTAAGAGGTTGAAGAAATACAAGTTGAGATTGAATCCAAACAAATGTACCTCCGGAGTTAGATCTGGTAAACTTTTGGGTTTCGTTGTCAGCTAAATGTATTGAAGTTGACCCTGCAAAGGTAAAAGCTATAGAAGAAATGCCTGCTCCCCATACTGAGAAGGAAGTCGGAGGTTTCTAGGGACAAATGAATTACATTGCAAGATTTATTTTCCAATTAACCGCTACTTGTGAGCCAATCTTCAAATTGTTGAAGAAAGATCAAGTAATGGAGTGGAATGACGAATTCCATATAGCTTTTGATGAGATTAAGATGTACCTCCAGGAACCTCCAATATTGATGTCACCAGTTGAAGGAAGACCATTGATTATGTACCCGACAATATTGGACAATTCAATAGGGTGTGTGTTGGGGCAACATGACGAGTCTGGTCGAAAAGAGCAGGCCATATACTACCTTAGCAAAAAGTTTACCGACTGTGAAACAAGATACTCACTGCTCGAGAAAACTTGTTATGCTTTGGCATGGGCTGTTCGCCGACTGAGACAATATATGTTGACTCATACCACTTTATTGATTTCAAAAATGGATCCTAACAAGTACATATTTGAGAAACCTGCTCTCTTCGGACGAATAGCAAGATGGCAAATGATCTTGACAGAATATGACATACAGTATACTACTCAGAAAGCAATTAAAGGAAGTGTGGTAGCTGATCATTTGGCTCATCAAGCTGTGGATGATTATTGTTAGAACAATTATGGTTCTAAACCTCTAAGAGTTTTGATGATAACAAATATTATTATGCTAGAATAGAAGTTCTAATAACTACCTTTATTATATGTGTAGAAGAGGAATTTAATTAAAGGAGACGTGCATTACTAGAAGATATATTGAGCCATATATAGAAGATACACTTAATGAAGAATCCATCATTTAATGACATGATTAAATGGCTGCGCATCAAGTCTTTATTATCTCTGATTTACGTCTAGAAGATGATGATCTTCATAATGAAGACATTAATTAAAGAATATTTTAATTAATGGTAAAGACAAGTATCTCTTGTTATGGAAGGAATTTATGGTATTAACTAAATTAAGCTCAAGATGTCTCCAACGGCTACAATCATTCAAGAACTATATAAAGGAATCAAATTGAAGATTTGAAGGTAATACACTCACGAGCAAAAGACTGTTTCATTTGTGCTAAAATATTGTAACCTTCACTTAGTGATCTTAGCTTTATTAGAAGCAAAATTGTTACTATATTATTATTATTGTAATAGTTGAGTAATATTCCTTGAGTGACTAGTTTCAGTCAGAAGACTCAAGAGGACATTGACTGTAGGTCAGTGTGTGTATTCATTTATTGAATAGTGGATTAAGACCTCAGTGATAGAGGCAAAATCACCTTGGTGGGTGGACTGGACGTAGTTTGAGTTCAAACGAACCAAGATAAATTAACTTGTCATTAGAAGTTATTTTTAGTTGTTAAAGAAAACCCAATTCCAACCCCCTTCCTTGTGTTTTACGCACCTTCAATTGGCATCAGAGCGCTAGGTTCTGAGAAAAACACTTAACCGTGCCAGTAAAAGATCCAGAAGTTAAAACACATGGCAGAAGCTGGCGATAACAACAATGACTACCAAAATGACAAGATCAACGCTAAACCTCAAGTGTTCAATGGTGACAATTTTGACTACTGGAAGGATGTTCTGGAAAGTTTCTTTCTAGCTCTGGATTTAGATCTTTGGGACATGGTGACAGATGGATACATTCATCCTGTTGGAGCAGATGGTCAGAAGATTGAAAGAAAAAATATGACAGCTCAACAGAAGAAGGAATTCAGAAATCATCACAAAGCTAGAACCATACTTCTAAGTGCTATCTCATATATAGAATATGAGAAAATCACAAACAGGGACTCAGCTAAACACATGTTTGATTCTCTGAGGATGACACATGAAGGCAACACTCAAGTAAATGAGACTAAAGCTCTAGCCCTCATCCAGAAGTATGAAGCTTTCAAAATGGAAGAAGATGAGACAATTGAAAAAATGTTCTCAAGGTTCCAAATTCTGGTAGCTGGACTGAAAGTTCTGGACAAAGGCTACTCAACAGCAGATCATGTGAAGAAAATCATCAGAAGTTTACCAAAGGCTTGGAGGCCCATGGTCACTGCTCTAAAGCTATCTAAAAATATGAATGAAATATCCTTAGAAGAACTGATCAGCTCCTTGAGAAGTCATGAGATTGAACTAGAAGAAGATGAACCCCAGAAGAAAGGTAAGTTTGTAGCTCTTAAATCTAACAAATCTGTTTCTAAAGCTTTACAGGCAGAAGAAGAAGAAAGTTCTGGATGCTCATCAGAAGAAGATGAATTATCTCTCCTATCCAGAAGAGTCCAACAACTCTGGAAGCATCGTCAGAAGAAGTTCAGAAATACCAGAAGAACAAGCAATCACTCTGAAGTAACATCTGGTTACAAGAAACCCAGAAGCAAAGAAGTTGTGTGCTATGAATTCAAAGAACCAGGACACTACAAGAGTGAATGTCCAAAACTCCAGAAAGAGAAACCCAGAAACAAATTCAACAGAGAAAAGAAAAAGAGTCTCATGGCAACATGGGATGATTCTGAATCATCTGAAGCAGAGTCAGATTCTGAAGATGAACAAGCTAATATTGCACTAATGGCAAATATACCAGAAGATGATCACTCATCAGAATCAGACTCAGATTCAGAAGAGGTATTCTCTAAACTTTCTAGATCTCAATTAGAAGCTAGCCTCTCAGAAATTCTGGAAAAATATCAGAAGCTTCAATTCAAATACAAAGACATGAAACAAAGTCTAGTATCTGAATTAGAAGAAGTTAGAAAACTAAAAACAGAAAACTCTGAGCTGAAAGAAAATATTTTTGAATGCAAAAAATCTCTTAAAAAACTTAAAGCTCAGAAGGAATCTGAATTAGAAGATCTAATCAAATATGATAGTATCATAAAACAATATGACTATGGTTTTCAAAAATTTCTAGCTAAAAGCATAGATAGAAGCAAAATTGCATCTATGATCTATGGAGTTAGCAGAAATGATAGAAGAGGCATAGGCTATGTGTAAACTAAAGAAACTCTGAAGTTTAAAAAGATTGATGACATTGTCATAAAAACTAATACTCCTCTAAGTTCTCATTTTACCTATGGTCATAACCATGACTTAATATATACCAGTGAATCATCTTGTTCCACAAGTTCTGATTTGAAACCTAAAATAAATCAGAAGTTTGTGAAAACTAACAAACATGGACCCAGAAAAATATGGGTACCCAAAGATAAAATTGTGTATGTTGCAGATGTCTTTAACAGCAAAACTGAAACACCAATCATGGTACCTGGACTCTGGATGCTCACGACAAATGACGGGAAGAAAGCATATGTTTCAAAGTCTTGAATTAAAAGATGGAGGCCACGTAGGTTTTGGAGGTAATCAAAAAGGAAAAATAATTGGCTCTGGAACTATTGGTAATGGAAACCTTCCATTTATCTCTAATGTTCTATTAGTAGAAGGATTAATGCATAATCTATTATCCATAAGTCAATTAAGTGATAATGGCTATGACATAATCTTTAATCAAAAGTTCTATAAAGCTGTTAGTCAAAAAGATGGAACAATCCTCTTTAGTGGAAAGAGAAAGAACAACATATATAAAATAAAACTTTCAGAATTAAAAAATCAGAATGTAAAATGTCTAATGTCTGTGGAAACTGAGCAATGGGTCTGGCACAGAAGATTGGGACATGTTAATATGAGAAGATTATCTCAACTTAACAAACTCAATCTGGTCAGAGGACTTCCAAACTTGAAGTTCAACTCAGAAGCTCTGTGTGAAGCATGTCAGAAAGGCAAATTTTCAAAACCTGCTTTTAAAGCTAAAAATGTTGTATCTTCCTCTAAACCACTAGAACTTCTGCACATTGACTTGTTTGGACCAGTGAAAAATGCTTCTGTTAGTGGCAAGAAGTATGGATTGGTGATCGTAGATGACTTCAGCAGATGGACATGGGTAAAGTTTCTTAGACACAAGGATGAGTCAATTGCTGTATTTTCTAACTTCTGCAAACAAGTTCAAAATGAAAAAGAATTTAAAATTATTAAAGTCAGAAGTGATCATGGTGGAGAATTTGAAAACAAAAAATTAGAATCTTTTTTTAATGAAAATGGCATCTCTCATGATTTTTCTTGTCCTAGAACTCCACAACAAAATGGGGTTGTAGAACGTAAGAATAGAACATTACAAGAGATGGCCAGAACCATGATCAATGAGACTAACATGGATAAACATTTTTGGGCAGAAGCAGTAAATACATCATGCTATATTCAGAATAGAATCTCTATAAGACCTATTCTTGAAAAGACTCCTTATGAATTGTGGAAGAACAGAAAGCCCAACATTTCATATTTTCATCCTTTTGGATGCAAATGTTTTATTCTGAATACTAATGATCCTCTGAATAAATTTGACTCTAAGGCACAAAAGTGTTATATGTTAGAATACTCTGAACGTTCAAAGGGATACAGAGTATACAACACAGAAACACGTATTGTGATAGAATCTATTTATGTCATATTTGATGATAAGCTTGGTTCTGAAAAACCAAAGCAGAATGAATTTATTGCAGATATAGAAGTTGAAATTTCTACAAACAGAACATCTGAAGAACAATCACCTACAGAACAAAACAAGACAATTACTCCAGCAAATTCTGAAGAACCCACTCAGAAGAAACTATCCAGAAGCAAGGTGAATCATCCAGAAGATAAAATCTTGGGAAAGAAGGATGAACCAATCAGAACAAGATCATCATTCAGAAACTCTGAAGAATCTTTAATGGGACTTGTTTCTCTGATTGAACCAACTTCTGTAGAAGAAGCTCTCTCAGAAAATGATTGGATTCTGGCTATGCAAGAAGAACTTAATCAATTCACCAGAAATGATGTATGGGATCTAGTTCCTAGGCCCAGAGGATTCAACATCATTGGCACTAAGTGGGTATTCAGAAACAAGCTAAATGAGCAAGGAGAAGTTGTCAGAAACAAAGCAAGACTGGTTGCACAACGTTATAGTCAACAAGAAGGAATTGACTATACAGAAACCTATGCACCGGTTGCCAGGTTAGAATCAATCAGACTTCTAATTTCATTTGCTGTAAACCATGATATCATTCTATATCAAATGGATGTCAAGAGTGCATTTTTAAATGGTTATATTGATGAAGAAGTGTATGTACACCAACCCCCTGGCTTTGAAAATATAAAATTTCCAGAACATGTTTTCAAACTCAAAAAATATTTATATGGTCTGAAGCAAGCTCCCAGAGCTTGGTATGAAAGACTAAGTACTTTTCTTCTGGAAAATGATTTCATCAGAGGGAAAGTGGACACAACACTTTTCAGTAAAAACATTAAAAATGACATTCTGATATGCCAGATTTATGTAGATGATATAATATTTGGTTATACTAAAAGTGCCTTGGGAAAGGAATTTGCTAAGTCTATGCAGGAAGAATTTGAAATGAGCATGATGGGAGAATTAAAGTTCTTCCTGGGAATTCAAATAAATCAAACATCAGAAGGAACATATATCCATCAAAGCAAATATGTCAAAGAACTTCTGAAGAAATTTGATTTATCAGAAAGCATCATATCTAAAACTCCTATGCATCCTACATGTATTCTGGAGAAAGAAGAGGTAAGTAAGAAAGTAGATCAGAAGCTCTATAGAGGTATGATTGGCTCTCTCCTCTATCTAACTGCTTCTAGACCAGATATTCTATACAGTGTATGTTTATGTGCTAGATTCCAATCAGATCCTAGAGAAACTCACTTAACAGCAGTTAAGAGAATCTTTAGGTATCTGAAAGGTACTACTAATCTTGGTTTATACTACAGAAGATCCAAAGATTATAAACTTGTAGGATATTGTGATGCTGATTTTGCTGGAGACAAAACAAAAAGAAAAAGTACTTCTGGAAGTTGTCAATTTCTGGGAGATAATCTAATTTCTTGGTCCAGCAAAACGCAGTCAACCATAGCATTATCAACTGCAGAAGCTGAATACATTGCAGTAGCTGGATGCAGTACTCAGATGCTCTAGATGAAAAATCAGCTTGAGGATTTCAATATTTATGAGAGTAACATTCCCATCCTCTGTGATAATACATCTGCTATTTGTTTCTCTAAAAATCCAATTTACATTCTAGAGCTAAACACATAGAAGTTAAACATCATTTCATTAGGGACTATACTCAGAAGGGAATTTTAATGTTAAAATTCATAGATACAAATCACCAATGGGCTGATATTTTTACAAAACCCCTTCCTGAAGATAGATTTAATTTCATTCTAACCAAACTTAGTATGAAATTATGTCCAGAATGAAAATGCTTTGATTATATGTCTTTAACTCTTAGAAGTTCTGAAATTAATCCTCTATATTATTCCTTCAGAAGATATTATGTTCTAACTGTTTCATTCTGAGAACTTCTGTTCAAAGGAATAACATGCAGATCTTCACATCAACAAATGTCAACAAGGCTCTAAGGAATCCCATCAGAATTAAAACAAGTGTCCAAATTCTGAAGAGTGACAGAACATGCATTGGACAATTGTCCTCTACAGAAGGACATCTGTTGATCTTCTGGGAAACTGATACGGCTGACTTGACACCAAAAAGGCAAAAATCTCTTGGGTAACTGTTCCAGAATCTTTTACGCCTTCCCCTATGTCTGCTGCATTTATTGCATATAATCATTATGTTTTTAAATTCAATTTTTCCCAATAATTTCTCGTATTATTAAATGCATTTTTTTCTATATAAACAACTTTTCATTTTCACTTTTACTTTTTACCCTAATTGCATTTTTACTGAAAAACTTTTTCACCTTCACTTTTGCGTTCTCTTTGAATTTTTTTCTAAAACCCTAAACCCCAAAAACCTCATCTTAGTAACAATGGCTTCCTCCCCTCAACAACAAGAAGACTCAACTGATGTGTTTTACGTTGAACCCGTGAAGACCCTTCTTACTTCAACTGACAAACTGGAAGTTCTATGTGAGCTCTTTGTGGATTTCAACAGTCTGAAAGATAATGGTTTTGACCTCCTTCTTGCTGTATTTTATTGCTAAACAGAAGAAGGTCAACCTTGCACACTCTCTATTTCAACATTTGAAAAACAGTGTGAAGGAAACAAGAGATGGGGAGAAAACCAAGAGGGATTGGATTCCTCTAGGACGTTTAATATCTGACATTCTCTGTGAGAATATGTTGGTGGACTATCTGACTGAATTCAATCAGATACAACTTCTAGAAATAGATGTTGGTAAGCCTCTGAATGCAAATAATCTGAAGAAGATGAAGTTCATAACTTCTATCAAGAAAGATCCTGTCCTCTATTCTAGGGAAGTTATAACCACCAGGATGATTCCTCTGCAGAACTTCCCACTCTTCTCTTCTGACACACCTCCAGAGGTTGTGGTCAGATACTTGGACTCCTGCAAGCAACATGGTGTGGATCCAATGTTCAAGGCAACAGAACTTACTCAACAAACTCCAGATGCTGCCTCTGCAAGAAGCAAGAAAAGAAAGGCTGGAGAAGGATCGTCTCAGAAGGCTCCCAAAACTACCAGAAGAACAGGTAATACCTTTGCCTCTAACTCTGAATTTATTTCTGTAGTAGAAGCAGTTTCAATAGAAATGTCTGAAACCCCTTCTGACCCAACACCTTCTGTTGACATTCCTTCTACACCAATCCCATCATCTGAACCAACTCCATCCTCTGAACCTATTCAACCTTCTAACCCTATTCCCTCTGTCATACCTGCAACTGCTGCTGTTTCATCCATATTATCCTCTCTTTATCCACCAGAAAATGAACCCCATCAACCACAAACACTTTCAGACTTTGATATTCCAATTGATACAACACCCCTTTCTGATATTGACCGTTCACCATCAGCTGAAACACACACTGTCCTTCAACATGTTCTCTCTGACATTGATGATTTTCAACCCACTAAATCTGTCCAAATCCCATCTTCTGAAACCTTTGAAACACACCACCATAGCAGTTTCCAACCACGAAATTCTGATGGCCTTGTTTTTAATCTTTCCCCTATAAGAGAAAGCTCCCTGTCTTCATATGAGTCTACCCCTCCTAACTCACCAACTTTTATCACCATCCCTGACACACCACCAGAAGAAGCTGAACATGAAAATCCCCTTAGAACCTCTGTTAATATTGAAGCTTTACAAAAATTATCCTCTGTCTCAAACAAAACTGCCATACCTGCACCAAAACCAAAACCCTCAAAAACAGACATTTATGCACTGCCTATTGCTTTTAAAACAGAAATAAAATTCAGGATAGAGGATCTGAAGTCTGCTTGCTCAGAGCTTCCTGATCTAGCTGCTTCTGACTTTCTGTGGGCCACCTTCAGAAAATGTTTTAATGCTAAGACAAAGAGACTCAAGGACATCTACTATGACATTGCTCACCAGAACTTCTGTGAGTATCTCAAAGCAGTTGTTTCAAACATTGAACAGAATAAACATTTTCTGCTGGACAATAAACCTTGGACATAGTCAGAACCTCTGGACTTCAAATGGTTTCGGTTCCCTCTGCTGAAGGTCAGGATGTTGAATCTGCTCAATCACCAGCAACTGAAGAAGTTTCTGAGAATCAAGCTGCTCCAGAAGTTGAAGAACCTCTGCCAACCAATCTTGTTCTGCAGACCTTGGAAGAGTTAAAGAAGGAAAATGAGATGGTTAAGAAACGCCTGGATAAGCAAGATGAAACCACTGCTGAGTTGAAGACAAAGCTTGGAAAGCAAGTGGAATCATCCTCTGAGATCAAGTCTCTGCTGGAGGCCTTAGTTACTAAGATGCACTCCTGATTTTCTGTTTATCTTCTACTTAGTTTTTTCTGCTTTATCTTCTGTCTCTTCATGACTTTTTAAGTTCTACTGATTATGTTCTTACTGGCTTTTAATTCTGTTTAATGAAAACTTATTTTGCTTCTATACTCTTGCATTTTTTTCTGCGTCTATTCTTTTTGATTATGACAAAAAGGGGGAGAAACGTAGAAGATCCTGATCTATAGCAGTTTATCATGATTTGCCCCAAACATATAAAATTCTAATAAAACTATTTGAGTTGTGATTCTAAAATAGAAACAGGTCAAGTAATCAACTCAGGGGGAGCTAAGGCTAATGAAACTTCTGAAGGATAAAACTTCTGAAGAGATCTTTAATAGAAATATTTGATTTTATTCAATCAAAGGGAGTTCTTCTAATCCTATTAAACTCTATTCTCAATATCTAAATAAATGTTTTGTCATCATCAAAAAGGGGGAGATTGTTAGAACAATTATGGGTCTAAACCTCTAAGAGTTTTGATGATAACAAATATTATTATGCTAGAATAGAAGTTCTAATGACTACCTTTATTATATGTGTAGAAGAGGAATTTAATTAAAGGAGACGTGCATTATTAAAAGATATATTGAGCCATATATAGAAGATACACTTAATGAAGAATCCATCATTTAATGACATGATTAAATGGCTGCGCATCAAGTCTTTATTATCTCTGATTTACGTCTAGAAGATGATGATCTTCATAATGAAGACATTAATTAAAGAATATTTTAATTAATGGTAAAGACAAGTATCTCTTGTTATGGAAGGAATTTATGGTATTAACTAAATTAAGCTCAAGATGTCTCCAACGGCTACAATCATTCAAGAACTATATAAAGGAATCAAATTGAAGATTTGAAGACAATACACTCACGAGCAAAAGACTGTTTCATTTGTGCTAAAATATTGTAACCTTCACTTAGTGATCTTAGCTTTATTAGAAGAAAAATTGTTACTATATTATTATTATTGTAATAGTTGAGTAATATTCCTTGAGTGACTAGTTTCAGTCAGAAGACTCAAGAGGACATTGACTGTAGGTCAGTGTGTGTATTCATTTATTGAATAGTGGATTAAGACCTCAGTGATAGAGGCAAAATCACCTTGGCGGGTGGACTGGACGTAGTTTGAGTTCAAACGAACCAGGATAAATTAACTTGTCATTAGAAGTTATTTTTAGTTGTTAAAGAAAACCCAATTCCAACCCCCCTTCCTTGTGTTTTACGCACCTTCAATTATCAGTCTATGAACTTTGAGTTTCCGGATGAAGATATTATGCTTGTTACTAAAGAACTTAGACCGTATGAAAGACTTGAACAAGGATCCCGATGGACTATGGTTTTGGATGGAACTTCTAATGCGCTTGGTAATGGTGTTGGTGTTATGATTATCTCTCCTGAGGGTTGTTATACACTGTTTAATGCAAGACTTTGTTTTGATTGTACCAACAATATGGATAAATATGAAGCGTGCATCATGGGTATCAAGGCTGCCATTGAGATGAGAATTCAGTTCTTGAATGTATATGGAGATTCAGCCCTAGTTGTTAGTCAGTTTAAAGGAGAATGGGACACAAAACATCCAAATCTCATTCCTTACAGAGAGCATGTGTTGTCTTTAATTCCATACTTTGAAGATATCACTTTTGGACACATTCCACGAGAAGAGAATCAATTGGCAGATGCATTAGCTACCATGTCATCTATGTTTGAAATCAGTTGGGATGATGAAGCTCCCAAAATTAGTATTGATCGATTAAATGAGTCTGCATGCTGTTATGAGGTTGATACTGAGGGAGTAAAAGAAAAACCTTGGTTCCATGAAGTAAAAAGATATCTTGAAGCTCAAGAGTATCCTGAAGAGGCATCTATCAATGACAAGAAGTTTCTAAGGAGATTCTCTGCCAAGTTTTTCCTGAGTAATGGAATTTTGTACAAGCGCAATCATGATTCAACTTTGCTTCGCTGTATGGATAAGAGGGAAGAAAGAGAGATTATGGATGACATGCATGATGGGATATTTGGTACTCATTCTAGTGGACTTACAATGGCTAAGAAGATATTGAGAGCAGGTTACTATTGGTCTACCATGGAAGCTGATTGCTATCAGCACTCCAAAACTTGTCATAAGTGCTAGATCTATGTTGATAAAGTACATGTGCCTCCAGTTCCGTTGAATGTTCTGACTGCTCCTTGGCCTTTTGCCATGTGGGGCATTGATATGATTGGTGAGATCAAACCTACCGCTTCCAATGGACATCTTTTCATTCTTGTTGCCATTGATTACTTTTCGAAGTGGGTAGAGGTGGCCTCGTTTTCTTATGTTACCAAGAATGTTGTGGCTCGATTCATCAAATACAATCTTATATGTAGGTATGGCATCCCTGAAAGGATTATCACATACAATGGTATTAATCTGAACAATACTATGATTACTGACCTCTGCATGCAGTTCAAGATTAAACATCACAATTCTTCTCCATATCGACTAAATATGAATGACGCAGTGGAAGCCGCCAACAAGAATATTAAGAAGATCTTGCAAAAGATGACAGTGACATACAAAAATTGGCATGAGATGTTACCATTTTCTCTCCATGGTTATTATGCCATAGTACGTAGTTTAACTGGGGCAACCCCTTTCTCCATTGTCTATGGTATGGAAGTAGTTTTACCCATTGAAGTTCAGATTCCTTCCTTGAGAATTATGAAGGATGCAAACTTAGATGAGGATGAATGGACTTAGACTCGACTTTACCAGATAAACTTGATTGATGAGAAAAGGCTGGCGGCTGTTTGTCATGGTCAGATGTATCAGAAGCATATGATCAAAGCTTTTAATAAGAAAGTCAAGCAGCAAGTATACCAGGCTGGTGATTTGGTAATCAAGCGTATCATATTACCACAGGGTGCTCCCAGAGGCAAATGGACTCCCACTTATGAAGAGTCATTTGTAGTCAAAAGGGTATTTTCTGGAGGCGCTATGATGCTTACTACTATGGATGGTGAAGACTTCCCACAACCTGTGAATGCAGACATAGTAAAAAATACTACGCATAAAAAGAGACCCGCTAGGTTGACTGGCCTAGGAACAAATAAGGGCATCCCGGTGAACCAAAAAGGTTCGGGAAAAAATTAGGGATATATATAAAAAAATTGTACACCCGGCAAGTCGAAAACCTGAAAAGGAGGCTTGGGCAAAAAAGGGTATCCCGATGGATTGAAAACCTGAAAAGAGAATCCAGGAAAAAGTTAGGGATTAAAGCGTATGACTATGTCTCGTTGGATCACCCATGTAACTTTTACTAGTTGTGTTACCTATATCAAGTTCAAACAGATACAGATCAGTCCAATCATTTTTATTCCGACAGCAAAAGATGACATACTTGAAGATAATGGCAATAGCAGAGTTGAAACCGATAGGATCACTTACACATAGCTGTTTTTCCTTGTTTTTGTACTCTTTTCTTTTAAAATTTTCTACAGCGAATTCCTCTTACTAGGATTTTCATCTCGTTGTTCAAAACTTGCCTGTTATAGGCCACTTTCTAAATTAATACAATTTTATTTTCGAATTCAGGTTTACTTTTCCCTCTTTACTTAAGTAAAAAACGTCTGTTGATTATGCTTGAATGTGTATATGCTTTTGAATATGATCGACGTTTACCAGAAATGCATAAAATACAATAATAACATTTACTAAGGACGATCAAGGGTAGGAATCCAACGAATCCGCGTCAGTTTATCCCCACAGAGTAATCTTCACGGATATATTCTAACGAAATGTTCCAAGTAGCCTTTTGTACTTCTAACTCTACGAGATCCTCAAGCAGATTTCTCTCGAGCCTGATATTCTCCGAAGAACTTGGCCAGGATAAGTGTCTCAAGGGAATGTCCGTCTTTTTTATCCCTAGTCAGGGTATTTAGGAATCTAAACTTTCAATAAGAAGTACGACGACCAGGAAATAGAAGGTCCTAAGTACAATACTCTGAAACAAGACGGGAACGATATCTTCATATTCCTCAATGATGAACCTGGATTTATTTTCCCCAACTAACAAGTTATTACACGAAGCTACTGATAAGCTTTAACTACATAATTCATACATACATCATTTACATCATATCATGGCATACACATCCATAATGCATACGACATTCTCATGTACGTTAAGAACGTCATGTCATACGTGCATACAAATAATCTTTCTTCGAACTAACTTTTCCTTTTCAGGATAGTTCACAATCAAATAAATATTATCAACTCCCTGAGACAGGTCAGAGAAGATCTATACGAAGATCTAGTACTGATACTTAGTGCAGGATACACTTTTCTCCCAAAGACGATTCATAGACGATCTATACAAAGATCTAGTACTGATACTTAGTACAAGATATTTTCAGAAATAATCAATACGAAGATTTACTTCTGATACTTCAATCAATCAATATATTTTTCCCGAGACAGGTCAAAGACGATCTATACGAAGATCTAATACTGATACTTAGTGCAGGATATCTATTTCCCCCAGAGAAAATTCAGATACAATCTACACGAAGATCTATTACTGATATTTAGCTTAGACATGATACAAAGGTAGTTCATAGATGATCTATATGAAGATCTAGTACTGATACTTAGTACGGTAACAACATTCACATAACGTCAAGTATAGACATTCTGATACTTCTATCAACAAATATTTTGGATGTCATCTATAAGCCCAACTCTAGTTACTCCAAATGGAATCTTTAATCCCATTCAAGTAATACAACCAACTAACAGTGTTACTTTGTGCATCGGCGAGTGCAAATTTTTGGGCTTTAGTGTTCAATCCCCTTCAACCTTCAAGTCACAAATGGCGTACATGCCAATCTAACTCCTTAGGTTTCAGAAAATTGAACAGGGGCAGCTGTTGTACCCCAAAATTTTCCCTCCCACATTCAAGACAATGTGTCTCAATAGGTCTCTTAATAGTCATAAGATTCTCAATTGGTCAAAAGGATTGAAGGTTTCACCAGACAAAGCCTCCTCCTGAACAATGGATCTTAGAACTAGGGTTCTGAGTTTCCCCAAGAAAAGTGGACTTACAAAGCATCAAGTGGACTTCATAACATCCCATATACCTTAAATAGTCCTCATGTCAAGTTTCAAAGATTTCCGTACAAGTTTGGTCAGATGCTCAGATACCTAAAAATCAATTAACTTGGCCAAAAAGTCAACTGAGGTCAACTGTGGTCAACTCAAAGTCAAAATTCAATATTTTTGGTCAACATCAATATTATGAGGTGAAATCATCATTTTATCAAGGGTTGATCATGATTCATCAAGGAAATCTCAGATCATCAAGAATCAGGAGTTGCTAAATTAGGGTTTTGTGTAGGAAAAGTCAGTTGAACTTTGACCAGCTATAACTTTCACATACTTCATCAAAAATTTACCATCCAAAGCTCATTTTGAAGGAAATTCAATTCTCTACAACTTTGTGTCTCACATGCCAAGTCCAAAAATGCTTCATTTGAAAGATAGGAGCTAAGACATTATATGTCTTTTTAAAAGTCAACAAAAAGTCAACTTTTTCCAAAGCTCATAATTTGAAAATGGTAAATTATATGGACATGGTACTAAAAGGGTTGATTAGAGGAAACTCTAATATTTCTAAAAAGTCCTAGAACACCTTCATGGCATTAAAATTGAGGAAGTTATGCATTGTCAAAGTTGATAAATTTTTAAGAGGTGTATGAAGTAAAAAAGGCCATAATTCCAATTCTTTTCAAATGGGCCTACAATATTTCAATCCAAACTCAAAGATAAGTTCATTCACGACCCAATGACTATTTTATTTTATTTTTATTATTTTTTATTTTTTATTTTTTATTTTAATCATTTAAAATCATTTTTAATTGAAATAAATTATATAAAATCAAAGATTAGATTTGAAACTTATTTTGGGATCAAAGATATGGCATTCAAATTGATTGGAAACCTCGAAATTCGTATAAGACCTATTTGACATGAAAATATTTGATTTTTTTTGACATTTATGACAATGGGATTCCTTCACATGAAAACAACTAAAATTCATACATCCAAGACCCAAATTTTAACCTAAAATCATTCCACTATATATACATGACAAGAACACAAGGTTTGACACGAATTTTTGGGCAAGGTAAGAGCATTTGAATTTCAAAAAATCAAAGAAAAAGTGAGATTCGGTTTCAATAATTCAGGCCATTTACAAGAGGTTTAAAGGTGTAAAATCATTCCTTGGGGTGTCCAAAAGCTATTCCAATCATCATCCCCATCACATTCATGATAGAATGGTCTAACCGAATCCATATATTTCTTGAAATTTGATTTTTTTCGTTTACCATTAATCATGCATTACTAATGAATATTGTTTGTGTTATATGGTTTGTGATGATGCAAGGAAGGTTTCTGGGCAATTACATTGCAGATTCATGGCCTAAACCGTGTTCCACCATTATTAGGGTTTTAACCTTAAAATTGGGGGTTTATAATTTAGACAATTTAAATGAATTCTAATGACATGTTTGAACTGTGTGTGATATGGAGATCATATTGGTATGATCAATTTGGAAAAATCGTGTGTAATACGAATAATACGACGTTCGTAGGTTTATCTACGAAAGAAAATTCGCAGATAATGTTGCAAGAAAATTCGCAGGAAAAAACGCAGGTCCTGAGGAAGAAGATGAAGTTCGCGCGCGGATTCTTGAAATTCAAATTTTCAATTTACATTATATTTTATTATGTGTATTAGTTGTTTGTAGATGAAGCTTGGCTTAGTGGCAAAGGCGCAGGGCTTATGAGGTAAAGGTGGTGGGTTCGATTCCCAGCCACCATCAATTTTTTTTAGCATTTTATTTCTTATGTTTTATAAACTATTATTATAATATTAATTATAATTAATAATTAATAATTATTAATGAATAATTAGTTTAATCAATCTTAATTATCTTCTTAAAAACAAAACCAATTTTAATTAATCTTTTGTTTTTTATTCTCATAATATTTTTCATAAATTTTTTATTTTTTTATTAATTTTATCATTAAATTTGTAAATTAATTAGTTTTAGTTTTTTTTAATTAATCATTTTTTCCATTAACCCTAGTTTTGTCTAACCCTGATTTTTATAAACCCTGATTCTCAAACCTTAACCCTATTTTAAACCCTAAGCCTTATTCAAACTTTTTTCTCTAAAATAAACCTTTTTCTATTTTCACTCATTCTTATGTTATTCATTATCTGCCTTATCATGTAATTATTTCTCTGATATAATTTAGGTTTTATTTTTTCGCCTTATTATTTTGTAACTGCCACGAAGCCTTGTAATAGCTTAGGGACTATTTATTTTTCCTATCTTTTAATTTCTTCCTTTTATTCTTATTATTTACTACGTGGTTAGTAATATAGGGTGTGCAAAGACTTAATTGAAAATCTGGTCTTAGAAAATTAATAATAAGATAAATATCTGAAAACAACACTCACACACGTAAGTTGATCGTTCTACGATCGCCACCTGCACTTCCTAGGGTTCCTCTCTTGGTTGCCTTAAACATGATCAGGTCCCTCGAAAATGGGGGTGTCTTAAAAGCAAAGTCCCTTAACAAAAAAAAATCATCAAGTCCCTACAGATTCCAAAGGTCATAAGTCCCTTCGAGGTTTCCTACGAAATAATGATCTGGTCCCTTCGGTAAAAAAATATGATAGTCCCTACAAATTGCTAAAGACACCCCTACAAGTTGCCTTCGTTGACCATACGATGACCCTACGCCTGTCCTTTAACTAAATCCAAGGTAATGACTACTTACTCCTTAATAGTAAGGACAATCTTACCCTTAAAAGGAAATAGAAAAACATGAAAGACTAACTTAGGGTAGGTAACACTTAATTACTTGCTCACTCTTTCAAAACTTTTTCACCCCTCACTTTCAAACATTTTCAAGCTTAAAGCTTTGTATACATCCATACGAGGATCATTACAAAGACTTATGAAAATTTCTAAACACACACACTTCACACTTTTCAAACAAACAAGTGAGCTAAGTAACTAAAAGCACATGGATAACCATGGATACAAAGGGTGCTAACACCTTCCCTTTGTATAACCTACCCCCCAAACTCAAAACTTTTAAAAGGTCTTTCCTGTTCTTTTATAACCTTTCCTATTGGATAAAATAAAATTCAGTGGCGACTCTTTGCTATCCGCACATGTTTTTGTCAAACAAAAACACCAAGTCAGTTCTCCCACCGTGTTACAGTTGACCTCTTCATGGATACCCTCCCGAGGCATTTCATGGAAAGACTGGAAGGCTGTTCCTCTAGCGGTTTTTCCGATATCATCTTAACGAGCGAGAGAATCGAGAGTTGGATGAAACAAGGAAAGATTCAGAGCAGCGGAGCATCAAACTCCAGGGTCAAAAAGCCTTTTTTGAAGCTAAGGGAAGGAGAAGCCGAGGCCGTATACGCTCAAAAGAAGAGGGGGAATTGTAACACTTATCATCAGGCAACTTCCGTCACTATTTTTGCTCATGCTAATCAGCAACAGGTTCAACAACCTCAACAACAGCTTCAGCAGAACTACTAACAGCAGAGGGCTTCCCGTCCATACTATCCTCCCAGATCAAAGGATATGCATCTCGAGACGCCTATGATGTCCTACTCCCAGTTACTACAGAATCTTCTTCAGCTTCAGATGATCCAATTGAGAACCTTGTAGCCTCCAAGGCCAGGACAGATTCCCGAGGGTTACGATGCTAATGCCCATTGTGAATTCCATTCTGGAGCTCCGGGCCATAGTACTGAAAATTGCAAGGCTTTGAAGCATGTCGTCCAAGACCTGATAGAGTCCAAGGCGATCAACTTCGCTCCAACCCCGAATGTGCTACAAAACCCCATGCCTAATCATAGAAAGGCCGTAGGAACTGTTGATAGTGGTGAATGTTTGAACCTGATATCTGATGTTAATGCCCCGAAGACTTCATTGTTGACTGTAACGGCTTGCTTGGCTAAGAATAACATATTTCCAGGTTGTGAAGTGGGTATTTTAGATTGTGATGATTCTCACGATGGTTGTGACCAATTGAGATTGGAAATACAAAAGATGATGGATGAAGGAAGTATACAGTTCGACAGGATCGTGAAAGAGGAAGAAGTATCAACTGTTACGATCTACCATAATCTGGCACAAGTCCCTACACCAGCAAAGGTGGCACCGGTAACCATTACTACTTCTAGACCAATTTCGTACTAGAGCGAGAAAGCTACCCCGTGGAACTATGGGGGAGAGGTTTACTACAATGGTCAGAAGCAAAACATGGCCATATCCAGTTCATCTCCGCACCAAGTTGAGAATGTTGGGGTCGGAGGATTCACTAGAAGTGGCAAACTGTTTGCACCAGAGACATTGAGAAACAATGTGTTACCACCGAAGGACAATGCTGAAGCCCAAGCAAGTGCAAAGGGTAAACAAGCCATGACCAATGATGCACTTGTGCCTATGACAGAGCCTGATATCACCTTTGATAAGGAAGCATAGGAATTCCCGAGGATAATCAAGAAGAGTAATTACAAAATTGTTGATCACTTACAACAAACTCCCTCTAAGATTTCAATCTTATCCCTGTTGATGTGTTCAGACTCACACAGGAAGGCTTTATTGAAGATCTTGAACAATGCATACGTTCCGCAAGACATATCCGTAAATCAGTTAGAGACGGTGGTGTCAAGTGTGAATGCCAGCCATGGTTTTGGATTTACGGATATGGACTTGACAACCGAGGGACGCAGTAACAATCACGTTCTACAAATATCTATGGAATGTAAAGGAGCTACACTCTCTCATGTACTTGTGGACACAAGGTCATCCTTGAACGTTCTTCCAAAGAAAGCACTGGTTAAGCTGGATTACAATAAGGTTGTGCTTAGGCCAAGTGATTTGGTCGTCTGAGCATTCGACGACTCGAAAAGGTCAGTATTTGGAGAGGTGGAACTGCCGATTAAGGTAGGACCACAGGTTTTCAATACTAATTTTTATGTCATGGATATACAAATGTTTATTGGGGAGACCCTGGATACACGCAGCAGGGGCAATGTCTTCTACCCTTCACCAAAAGCTGAAATTTGTCTGGGAAGGATAGATTGTAACAGTATGCGGGGAAGAAGATATCTTCATCAGCTACTTAGCCTCGTTCAAGTACGTAGAGATGGATGAAGAGACTGTTGAAACTGCTTGCCAAGCCTTCGAGCCCATTAGGACTAGAAGTACATCATTGTTAGCTGCCTTATCAGAGGATACAAAGAAAGGAGCGTCCATAAAATCCTACAAGCAAGCCCTAAAGGTTGTGGATTCAGGTGCAAATGAGGGCTGGGAAAAATGATTCAAGTCCCAGAGAAGAAGGATATTTCGAGGTTGGTTACCAACCTGGTCAGTCAACACCAGAGCAAAGTGCTAGAGGTCGGAAAGGACCAATTACCTTCACTAGTGCGGGATGGTTTGACCATGGTAACGTCTGTGCAATGCAGGAAGAAACAATTGATAGTGATTGCGAACTAGACGAGTGGATAAGGCCTTGTGTTCTAGGGATGCAAATCAACAATTGGTAGGCCGAAGCGCTCATCTCCGTCACTCATCCAGAAGAGTAATGGTTTTATGTTTCTATTCTCTTGTATACGAGCTCTATGCCTTTCTCGGGGCATAACAACTCATTGTAAGGGTTTATTGTTCATGATGCAATATCATAATCATCATTAAAGTGGACATTTTTGCATTCACTCATGTTGTTCCTTGTCTTTCATTTTACTTTTTGTTTAAAAAAAATAAATGGCAATGTTTTTTCAAGTTTCCCACTTTTCTAAAATCTGGCATGAATCATCATTCATGTAGACACTCCTCATCGGGTCTCATTAATGACGACCTTGCTATGGCTCAGTATGACTTCGACAATCCGATTTTACTAGCCGACGAGGAAGGTTAAGAAGATTGTGAACTACCCGAAGAACTATCTAGATTTCTCAAGAGAGAGGAGAAGATGATTCAGCTACATTAGGAAGCCATTGAGATGACAAACTTGTGTACTGAAGAAGACAAAAGAGAGGTCAAGATCGGGGTTACGTTGGAAGAATCTGTCAAGGTTCGTCTGATTTCCATGCTTCGAGAGTATGTTGACGTCTTCATCTGGTCTTACCAGGACATGCCCGGGTTGGATACTGATATTGTAGTGCACAAGCTACCTCTCAGGGAATATTTCCCACCGGTAAAGCAGAAATTGAGACGCATACGTCCTGATATGGCCATTAAAATCAAAGAAGAGGTTCAAAAGCAATTTGACACCGGATTCTTGGCCGTGACAAGTTATCCTCCATGGGTTGCGAACATTGTGCCAATCCTTAAAAAGGATGGTAAAGTCAGAATGTACGTGGACTATCGGGACCTGAATCGGGCAAGCCCCAAAGATGACTTCCTGTTGCTGCATATTGATGTGCTAGTTGACAACATTGCCCAATGTTCTGTGTTTTCCTTCATGGATGGCCTCTCGGGCTCTAATCAGATCAAAATGTCGCCAGATGACATGGAGAAGACTACATTTATTACCCCATGGGAAACCTTTTGTTACAAAGTATGAGCCAATCTTCAAACTTATGAGGAAGTATTAGGCCATTAGATGAAATGATGACTGCGAACAAATTTTTGACCGAATCAAGGAGTACCTGCAAGAACCTCCGACTCTCATGCCCCCAGTGAAAGGGAGAACTCTAATCATGTATCTCACAGTGCCCGAAGGACCAATGGGTTGTGTACTAGGTCAGCAGGACGAGTCTGGTCGAAAAGAGCACGTGATCTATTACCTTAGCAAAATGTTTACCGACTGTGAGACACGATACTCACTGCTCGAGAAAACTTGTTGCGCTTTGGCATGGGCTGCTCGCCGACTAAGACAGTACATGCTGACTCATACCACCTTGTTGATTTCCAAGATGGACCCCGTTAAATACATATTTGAAAAGCCAACTCTGACCGGAAGAGTAGCTCGGTGGCAAATGATTCTGACACAATACGACATCCAATATACTTCGCAAAAAGCCATCAAGGGAAGTCTATTGTCGGATTATCTGTCCCAACAACCAATTGAGGATTACCAGCCAATGAGGTTCGAGTTCCCGGATGAGGACATCATGTTCCTCAAGTCGAAAGACTGTGAAGAGCCACTCCCGGAGGAGGGGCTAAACCTCGAATCCAAATGGAGTCTGATGTTTGACGGAACCATTAAGATGAATAATAGTGGAGTTTCTGCCATCATTATCTCACCAGAAGGGATCCACATGCCTTTCACTGCTCGGCTGACATTCGAGTGCATTAACAATGAAGCAGAGTATGAAGCATGCATAATGGGGATCGAGGAAGCAATTGGATTGAGAATCAAGAACCTCGAGATCTTCGGTGATTCAACTTTAGTTATCAACCAAGTTAATAGCAAATGGCTAGTTCATCAACCTCATCTGACTCCTTACAGGGACTATACTAGAAGGCTGTTAACCTTCTCCACGAAGGTCAAGCCGCACTATATACCTCGGGACGAGAATCAGTTTGTTGATGCCTTGGCAACCTTATCTTCCATGATCAAGGTTCACCAAGAGAACTATGTGCCTAGAATCGATGTATCTCGTCTCGAGAGACTGGCATACGTATTTGCAGTTGATGGGGATAATGATGACAAACCTTGGTACTACGATATCAAGTTTTTTCTTAAATCTCAGGAATACCTGGCAGGGGCATCCAATAAAGACAAGAAGACCCTTAGGAGGATGGCATGTGGGTGTTGCACCCTAATTTTTTCCCTAAGTGTTCTTTCCATTTTCATCTGCATCTTGCATACAAACAAGATCGCACTGGTTGCACGGTTCTTCTCGGGTTAGGTTTATGCCTCGCAGGGGATCACCGTTGTCTTTAATTACTTTATTTGTTTGTGTTTACTAACCATTAATCAAAATCCAAAAAATATTTTGTTTCCTTTTGCTAACCCTTTTTTCAGGAAGAGGAGCCATGTGAAAATACCAAAATAGCAGTCCCGCAGCTCGAGCGAAATTTCACAGAAAAAGTCGAAGTTGATCCGCAAATAATTCAAATTTTTATCTGATCAAGGATTTCCCGAGTTAATTGATTCATTTAAAGTATTTCCAAGGATCATGTGTTCATTTCTTTGACGAACTACAAGAATCGGGCCGAAACAACCAAGCAGCTATGTTTGAACAAAAAAATTCAAAATTTAGCTTGGTTAACCGGTTAACCAAATGGTTAACCGGTTAACCAGTGCGAAATTTGAATTTTTTATTCAAATTCAGCACCCTTAGATCATTGATTTAATTGGAATATTCTAGATCCATTGATTTCTGATTTCTCTACATCACTTTGATCACTTCCTACCATAAACCCTCACTAATCACCCCTCTTTTCCATTTCCCACCAAAATTCCAATTACCAAACCTAAATTCAAATTACCAAAGCAAGCTCCATTCCACCAAATTTCCATACCTAAGGCCTTTAAATAGGACCAAAATTTCATTCATTACACAAGCTTTTGATAGCCACAAAACCTCTTGCAAAATACTCCCCCAACACCAAAATTCTCCAAAGCTCATCTTTCTTTCTTTTGAAGTTATCAAGAATTCACATTGAATTCTTGATTAACTTGCGCTAAACCTTCACCCTTTCATTCTTTTGCTCATCAATTTCAGTAGATCTAAGCTTGTGTTGGTTCAATTTGAAGAAAAGCCTTTGGTAATTCATCTTCCTCCATAAACCCATATTCACCATCAACATTCAAGATGTAGATCTTTGGTGCTTTTGTTTCTAGATCCTTTGGATCTTTATTTGTTGTTTGATTGCAGGGATTCCACTGTATTTTGGTTTTAAAATTCGTGCAAATTCAGATCATGATCATCCAATGTTTGAGAAAAGTTTTCAAAATGGATCATGTTGAATTTTCTGCATTTTTCAGCCTCTGGTACAACGTTAACCGGTTAACCATTTGGTTAACCAGTTTAAAAATAGCGCAAATTGTCAAAAATCTGCTTGCGTTGGTTAACCGGTTAACACAAGTCAGAATGGTGTTTTTGGCTTATTTCAAGCCCTTTTTTGGTTCCTCTTTCTTCTTCTTCTTCCTCCTTTTTATTTTTACCTTGGGAAGCACTTTTGGGAGTGATTTCTCTTTAATTTCAATGGACTTTGGATGTAGATTAGAGTAGTTAATGTTCATTAATTCAAAACTACCTTTAAGTGGATTATTCAATTCATTTAAGGTACTTTGCATTAGTGATACATTTTCATGCTTGAATCCACCAAGATGAGTGATTGAACTTAAGGATGGAAGAATACCATAAATACGGCTCAATTTGGTATTCACCTTTAGTTTTGTGCGGTATCGCATTCGGATAACGATTTACATATCGTTTATCTCGCATGCATTAGCACTAACATTATGCACCTTAGTTGGTGGTGGCCGGCCTCATTTTTAGGGTAATTACTTCGTAAATTACTCGACGATTGCTTAACATAGACCTAAATGTGTCCCGACTTCGGAATAAAAATCTAATTGGGTACTTGTACTTTCGTGAACCGGATCTCTTGTTGATCGCGTAATCCCAAAGTTGTTAATCATATTGCATCAAGAATTGAGACTTATGAATGTTTGATGCGTAGGTGCTTTGGGTTTCCCAATCGCCTTTCAAATTTCATTGAATTCGATTCGGTTTGCCTTGATTAATCGCTATAGTGTAAGATGCTAAGTGGATCCGGTTACCTTCGATTTTGGTCACTTTTCCTTTTTTGGTTGTGGTTGATTAAGTTCACCATACCATTATTATGTAAATATTATTATACTATTACTACTACTAATATTTTAGATTCTTTCACTTTAATTTCTTTTTGTTACTAACATTTAATTTCTTGCACTTTTATTGCCTTTATCTTATTTTGCTTTATTCATCCATATCATGTTTAGTATTTGCTCTTATTATTTGTTGATTGATTTTTTTATTTGTCCATTTGGACATAAAAACATTAATAAAGGATTAAACCTCTAAAAAACTTGTGACTTTAATTTGTGGACTTTTGGTTACTATCCTTAGCATTTGGAGTGAAGATTTGGACTTAGATTCTTAGGACACTTCCTTTGCCTTGATCTTCATAAAGTTGGATTTAGCCTTTATTTGGCCATTTTCTAGCTTATAAGGATGGAACTCTTATGCTCATAATTCGGAATGTTTGGAATGTCATCAAGTTTGGTTAGATCTTTCTTCCCTTATCTCTTTATTTTCTTTTTAGGATAGTCCTTTCATCTCCTCCCATTCTTCAATTTTCAAAACCTTCTCCCTTTTTCAAATGATTCTTTCTTTTTTAAATCATCACCTCTTTAATAATCAAAAACCTTGACTTTTGTCAACTGGCTTTTTACATCTTTCTTTTCTCTTTAAAAATCAATGAATCTAATCATGTTGACCTTAATTCAAAAAATAAAAAGAATCAAACTCATTCAATTTGTTTTGTGCCTTTGTGCACTTTTGTTTATTTTCTTTTAAAGAGTGCCAATTATAAGTCATTATTCTTTAGTCGGGTGCAAGTCTTTCAATCTCCATGGTCGTAGTTTGATGTAATTGAGTCTCTTGTCGGGGGTTTAGTGGCATACTCGTCGATTTTATCCGAGTTGGCGCCCTCCCCATAATGATGTATGAGTCCATGCCTTCATTCTCATGGTAGATTTGTTTGGCTATCCACTTGAAGATGACAAATTCTCTTCACTTAATAAAATGAATCATAACCCACCCTTTTCACTATTTGTACCACGAACTACAGGGTTTTGATCTTGCATTGCACTTTGTGGGTACATAGGCATGAGGTGGTAAACCTCTCCAAACACAAAAATATAAAAAAAAATATTTCTTTTCTCATCTCTCCACTCTCACTTTTGCAAACCATTTTCAAACCAAAAGCAGTAAATTTTTCAAAGGGCTCCTGTGGAGTACCACAAACATTTTGGGTGCGTAAAACCTTCCCATTGTGTAACCTATCCCCTTACTTGTTTCTCTGTTGTGTTTCTTTAGCTTTTTTCTTTTAGATTCATTAGGATTTATTCACTCTTTTTTCCTTTTCCTCTTGGAATAAAAATAAAGCGCGGTGGCGACTCTGTTTACTTTGAGTTAAGTTAACCAATAGCTTACACTCATGTTTTTTACCGCTACAATGGGTTCTTCTTAAACCAGGATGATGTTCTCTATAAATGGAACTTCGACATGGTCTTGCTCAGATGCATGGATAGACACGAAGCAAACATTTTGATGCATGAAGTTCACGAAGTCTCATGCGGTACCCATGTTGGAGGGCATGCGATGGAAACGAAATTGCTAAGGTTGTGGTATTATTGGATCACCATGGAATCCGATTGCTGTAAATACTCCCGCAAGTGCCACAAGTGCCAAATTTATGCTGACAAGGTGCATGTACCCCCCAATCCATTGAGTGTCATCTCTTCACCTTGGCCCTTCGCCATGTGAGGCATTGATATGATTGGCAAGATTGAGCCAACTGCTTCCAACGGTCACCACTTCATCCTGGTTGCTATAGACTATTTCACAAAGGGGGTCAAAGTGGCGTCCTATGCCAACGTCACGAAACAAGTGGTAGACCGATTCATCAAAAGGGATATCATCTGCCGGTATGGAATTCCCGAAAGAATCATTACTGGCAATGGGTCTAATCTCAATAATAAGATGATGGCAAATCTATGTCGGGATTTCAAGATCGAGCATCATAACTCTTCTCCATATCGCCCAAAGATGAATGACACCGTTGAGGGCCAACAAGAACATTAAAAAGATTGTCCAGAAGATGGTTATGACATACAAATATTGGCACGAGATGCTACCATTTGCATTGCATGTGTACCGAACACCTGTACGCACCTTAACTGGGGAAACCCTGTTCTCGCTTGTGTACGACATGGAGGAAGTCCTACCGGTTGAAGTCAAGATCCCTTCTTTGAGATTAATGATGGACGTCAAGCTTGACAAAGCTGAGTGGCTCCGATCCAGGTACAATCAGCTGAGCCTCATTGAAGAGAAACGCCTAGCAGCTGTATGCCATGGACATTTGTATCAACGGTGGATGAAACAAGCTTTCGACCAAAAAGTACGGCCTCAACGCTACATACCCGACGACCTAGTGCTGAAAAGGATTCTTCCTCCTAATACAAATCACAGGGGCAAGTGGAAACCCAACTATGAAGGTCCATTCGTGGTTAAAAAGGTCTTCTCGGGAGGAGCCTTAATGTTAACAACCATGGATGGAGAGGACTTCCAATCCCCTGTCAACACAGTCGCAGTTAGAAAATAATTCGTATAAAGAGACCCGCTGGACAAAAACAGAATGAAGGTCCAGGCAAAAAAAAGGGCATCCCGGCGAGCCTAAAATAGAATAAAAGGCTCGGGCAAAAGTTAGGGAAATATTTGAAAAAACTGTACACCCGTTGAGCTGAAAAGCCACATCGGACGACTCAGGCAAAAAAGGGTATCCCGGTGGATTGAAAACCCGAAAGGTCGATCCACACAAAAGAGAGACTAAAACGAACAACTGCGATCTACGCGATCTATGGTTCGTCATTTGCAATCAAGGGTAGTCCAAGGGTTAAAAATGAATTCAATCGTCTTCCTCAAAAGCGAAGCATGCGAAGAGTATTGAGGACATACAAGTCATGGCCGGGTCGGAGCTTGATGAGATATGATATTCACATAGCCATTAGGATAGTTTATTTTCCTGTTGTGAAATTTCCTATTTCTAGGGATTGCTTCCCGGTGTAATGCCTATTCATGCCCATTCTCCAATTAATAAAAGTAAAATTTCATTCAAATTTGTTTCCATATGTTTTTATTTTTCATCTACCATTCATTGATTGCAAAAATGTCCAACAAATTGTGATAAATATTGCGTTACGAATACATGAATGCCTTATAACACATGCAGGAGAGTAAAAACATTTGATACATATCTAATGTGTTGGGTGACTGGGGTGGTGACTTAGATCATGGACTTGGGGCATGCTGTAAACACCCCAAATTTGCCCTCACTTTTTTCTCACACCATGGCTTGTGATCTTTCATTTTTGCATTAGCATAAGTATATCATCTTACACTGCATAGTTCATTTCATCTGCATCTAGGGTTTGTGATCTGAGCAATCCAAGAAGTGATCTGAGCCATCCCAAAGGCCTTAAAGCTTTCCAAGAGGGTCCATGTGTGTTCCATGATCATAATATATTCCCCAAAGTTCATAAAAGTCAAAAGATCACAAAGAATGGCAAAGGCATAGAGGCAGAGTTATGGTTTTCCTACACAGATGACCAAAATTAGGGTTTTGGTTTCAGAGGCCTTATTCCCAATTTTTTTGGTCATTCTTTTTTCTAATGGTCTTAATATTTTATAAGCATCACGTGTACCAAATTTGATGAAGAAATTCATTGTGGAAGTCATCTGATCATTGGGTAACTTCTTGAGCAAGTAAAGTCAAAATCAGGGCATCTGAGGCCTCCAACAAGGGTACCAAAGGGTCATCATCATCATTTTGAGTCTCTATGATCTTTATTTGATCTTATAAGTGGTTGGAAGTTCACAAAATTGAAGAATTTTGAGCCAAATGCAAACTTGCTATTTTTGGAAATGACTTGTAATGGAAACTTTCCATTTTGGGAAAGATTTTCAACCTATTCTTTCATGACCAAAAATGCTTCAAATGAAAAATGATTGGGCATGAAAATTGTAGATTATGTCTTCCAATTTTCAAAAAGTACTAGAACATGTCTTGATTCATCCTAGAACTCAAGATATGGCCTTTCAAAGTTGGAAAAAATCCTATAATTTTCAAGTTCATGCCAAAGAGGGAATTTTGCAATTTCACTTGCCAAGCCTTTTTATGACCTCTAATCAACTTCTATACATCATAACATGTCAAGGCAACTTCCAAAGATCAGAATTGGCCCAAACACACAAACTTTGCAAAACCTCTTGGAACCTTCCATCCACTTGTGCCAGCTGCATAAAATCAATCCTAGTGCCATCCACAAATTATGCTGAGGCCAGACACCCCTTGAAGCAGCTCCTGCCATGGCCCATGCTTGAAGTACAAAGTTGTTGACTTTTTTGCAACTTTCCCATACCAATCACAATAGGCCACACCAACTCTCTGAACCAATCACATTTGTTTATACAAACATCAAGCACTCCAAAGCACAGAACAATCAAGCCTGAAACCTCCAAGAACTCAGCATTCACAAAATTGGTCTAAAACTTCCTTTCTTCGATTCACAAAAACCAGCCATCAAACCTCAAAACAAACTTCACCAATCATCTTCAAATCACTCATAAAACACAAAGCAACCCTTGAATTGGCCTAAAAGCACACAAAACCAAAACACGATTTCTGGTGCAGCAGAACTGAATCATCAAAATCAGCCATCACAAACTTGTTTCAAGCATCCCAGAAGCCTAAGGGGATCCATTGGAGTGTTTTTGCATCAAGGAAAGGTCCAGAAAGCCCAGAATCAGAGAGCTCCATCTCAGGTATACCTCAAGAACATTTTTTCCAGAAGCTTTATTTTAAGTTCCTAAATGATTATATGTGTTCCCCTGAGCATGCTGATGTAATTTGTTTTGAAAATGGTTGAGATTTGAGAGTGTATGAAGCTTCTGAAAGTTTGGCCTAAAATTTGTTCTTCTTCGATTCTCTTCGTATGTGCATGATTAATTGTTTTTGTTGCTGGATTTGAGTTTATTGATGTTTAAAGATTGATTCTGGAGCTTTTGGTGAGTTTTTGTGGTGATTTGAGTGAACTCAGGGGAGGGGTTTGCCGGAGAAGATGACCGGAGCTAGCTCCGGTCACCTGAAAATACTTAGGGTTTGTAATTAGAGCTAATCTCCCCAGTTTGAATGTGAGCCGTCTGATTAGGTTTAGCGCGCGTTTGGACGGATCAAATGCATCCACTTAATTTTAATTCATGATTAATTAAGTTAATTAGTTTAATTAGCCAGATTTGATCTGGGCCTTTGAAACACGCGCCAGTCAACTCCCTCCATTCCAATTTGAATCCTGACACTTGGATCTGCTTACTTTCCATTTTATTTTATTTTTATTTTATTTTCTTTGCATTTTCTTTCTTATTTTATTTAAAATAGTTAAAAACATCAAAAAAAATATGATCTTTTGCATTTCTGATCCAAATATTTTTCTTAACCCAAAAATGATTTTTATTTTATTTTTTGCATTTAAAAAGTATTTAGGTTTCTAAAAATCACCAAAAAATTCATGAACCATTCCAATACATTTAGAAACATTTTCAAACTCATCATACAAATTTATTTTTTGGTTTGATCATAATTTCACAATTTTCTTTGAATTAGGGTTCTTTAAAATCACATTTTTCTAACCCTAACTTGAAAAATTCATTTCTGCCTAACCATGATGAGTTTGAACTTGATTCTTTTTGCATTGTTTCACATATTGCATGTAGTTTCTAGGATATTTTTCTCATGAATTTATCTTGCATTTTCAATTTGATTTGCATTTTCCCTTAAGAATCACCCAAAAACCTAGCAAACTTAGAAAATTCATAACTTTCAATAGGATTAGCTTCTGACCTTCTCCTTTGGGGTGTGACCTTATATGGGATTAAGGTTTGATTGAGCTTGATTTCAATTTTTTATCATGATGTATGCTTCTATTTTGGTCATTTGCATCTCATACATTCATAAAACCCTAATTTCTCATGTTCATTTGCATTCATCTTTGCATATCATCATCATGTGAACTTGCCATGAAATTTCAAGCATTTGTATGACATCTTAGACATATTAAGACATGCTTGAACATTGCTTGATCATTTCTTCATTCATTTGCTATGTTTTGCATCCATTACATTTCATGAACATTCATGTGTTTCCAAGCTTATAAACATGCTTCCTTTGCATCTCATCTTTGTATGATCATTCATATTTATCTTGTATGAATTTTCATCATCTCATATGCCTTTTACATTGCATTTTCACTTCTGACTTTAGTCTTTACATCTCATTTTATTTCATTTCCTTTTTCTTTATGTCTTATGCATTCATACTAACATTTTTCAGGAACGTTTGGTAAGTAATTTGGGAGGTGGATTTGACTTCACCTCCCATCTCTTCTCATCATTCATATGCATATTACTTGTCTTTGAAGTGGACTTGCTTCACTTGTGTTCCATTCCTTCTTACTTTCTTTCTTTTAAGTTACTTATCTTCTTCAGGAAGTAAGTAACTTATTCTTCTTCTTCCTTCAATTTTCATCTGCTTCTTCCATTGGTGGTCTTGAAGATCCTTGCTCTTAAGCCTAATAAACCATAGGATACCCAAGCATGATAACTTTTAGGGTTGTATATAGTCCCCCTTAGTCTTTTACCTTTGAGTCTCCTTGAGTTTCTCTTCTCATCTCAATAATCAGAGACTAAACTCTTAAAGCTTTAGGACTTTTAATTAGGGTTATGCTTGCATCCTTCTCTTAGGATGGAGTGTATAACTTTAATCCTTAGTGTTAAACCTATAATTTGCTTACACCTCTTAATCAAATCATACTAATAATCACTAAGAATTTATCTTGTAACTTGGGCCTTACATTAGGGTTCTATCTCTTCCTTATGGTTAAGAGAGACTAACCCCAGTGTTTAATGGACAAGTCCCCCTCAAGTTGTCTTACAAACTTAAAATCCACTCCTTAATCTCATCCTTTAATTAAAATCCACTTAATAAAGACTTGTTATATAACGAATTTAATCCCTAACCATGGATTAAGTTGAGGTATCTTCCTCAGCTTAAGTGTTCTCATCTATTATCCTTCTATTAGGATGGTGTAATGAGTTCACTAATCTGTGATTAGAGACTAAACTCATTACTTAACACTAAACAAAAACCCAAAAACATCTAAATAATCACAAGTAGGTTAATAATCTTAATCCTACATCATCATGGTAATTAAGTTGAGATGCATATCTCATACTTAAGTATGCTCATTATCCCTTAATCAGGGAAGATATAATGAGTTTACAAGCCTTTGATCTAGGCTTAAGCTCATTAACTTATGCAAAACACCAAAAGCAATAACAAAACTGAAAACACAAAAACAAACAATATCGTCTCCTTCGGGATTCTTTTCTCATCACACTCATTCATAAATGAGAACTTGCTTCTTCCGTCTAATGCAAGACAGTTAGCACTCGAGCCAGACGAGTCATACACTTGAGCATAGACAAGCAAGCAGTTCATAGTCAATTTATTTTTTAGTTTCATTGAGTCGAACTACGGTGTTCTGACTTCCTCATTGCACGAGAGGATACGTAGGCATAACTTAACTGTTATCGAACAAAATTCTCTTTGTCATCCCCTCTCTCATCATTCTAAAAGCCTCAGTTCCTGAGCAATTCACCCTTTTGCATTGACACTTGTACATTCATTCCTAGCTTGTGCACACAGATAACACATACACTTACCCCTTTTAAACACAATCTTGTAAGTGTGGATACCGTCGAGTAGGACGGACGATCTGGGTGCTAATACCTTCCCAGGTCGTAACCAACCCCCTTTCTCAGTTTCTCTAGTTCGCAACCGTCTTATCCATCTCTTTCCAGGTTTATGCAGCATTACCTTTCCTTCGGGATAAAAATGCCAGCTGGCGACTCTATTCAATTCAACCATATTTTCTCTTTTCGCCGACCGTTCGCGTCTGAACCTTGGGACCTAGTGTCTTTTCAGGGGAGCGACACATGCAAGCCAAACTAACTCTTCCTTTTGAAAGAACTATCAATCGTGTTCATGTAGGTACAAGTGTTGCTAGCAAAGCCGTTGCTAGCATAGATCATCAGGATTTCTTCCTCAGCAGATTATTGAGCAAGATTACTCAGGACATTCTCTTTGATGTTCCATTATCCCCAACAGGTTTGGAAATGGAAATCTTCTCTAGCAAGGCAATATAAGGTTGGGGTTCTCCCCAAGCAGAGAATCTTCATTCAACAAAGAAATATCCCTCACCAGAGTTTTCTTATCCCTAGCAATACATGAATATTCATTACGCCCTAGCAATGGTTAAGGTAGTGAGAAGCCTGATGGTTTTCCTTCTTGCACAACGGTGTTCACAACTCTCCCCAGTAAAGTCGCTAAATAAATTCCAATCCTCATTGGCGTCTCTTCCCCAAATAGAAGATTTCATGCCTGAGAAATTTCCCAGCAGATTTCTTCCTTAGCAGAATATCAACAAATCCTCTCCTCAGTCGAGTCAGAATGATATCACTTCCCCAACGGAGTTCAACAGGTAGCGTACCTCTCAAATCAAGTTCATCCTCAATAGGGTCTTTTCTCTCCAATCTTAAAGTCCAATTTATTTTTAGAAGTGGCGGAAGTTCAGAGCCGGTTTGTCATTTGTAACACCCCGATTTCATAATTTATTTAATAAAATAATTATTATGAAGATATGTGGTATTTTTGAAAGTGTAAGTAAAGAATTGTTTATTTAAATAATAATATAATAATAATATGGTATTATTTGAATATTATTATTAAATAAATAAAATAATAAGAATTGGAGGTCTAAGGGGCAAGGTGGTAAATTGGTATTATTTTATGAGAAGAGAAAAGGATTCATTTGGACAGATCGTGTTTTTGTGGAAGGAGGAGAAAACTGACTCTGGAGAAAGAGGAAAGGAAGGAGAAGTGCAAGAGACCTCAAGCCCCAAGATCAAGATTTTGAAAGGAATCCATCGAATTTGAGGTAAGGGGGGAGAAAGGATTCTTTATCGGTGATCTAACATGAAAGAGTAGTGGAGAGGTCCTTACTCTCTTAGGGAATATATATAATTTTGATCTATCTTGATGAAATGTGGTATGTGTATGAAATTACGTGGTTGATTGTTGTATTTGGAATGATTGTTGTGTAAATTGTATGGTGTGGTTAGTATGGAAGATATCTTATGAGTATTGTTGTTGTTGATGCAAGTTAGGATGATGGAGTAAAACCCAGAATTCCCCCAATTTGATTAATGATATAAGGTTGGAAGAATAAGGTAGTGTTAGAGGTATAAAATGAGTATGAGAAAATTAATTGGACTGTTTTGAGTGATAAAAGTGAGATATAAGTGATGGAATTCGAACTGGTATGAAATTGGGAGAGAAAAGTGATTTTTGGAAAAAGCTGATTTTTGGGCGTAGGGCCCCTGACACGGGTGGCTGTTTCAGGCTTCTGAGTTATAGAAATGTCTGAATTTTGGGATTTTGGAATACAGGTTGCCTGACACAAGTCGTGTTGCACAACACGGGTGGCCGTGTCAGCCTCCAATCTTGGCGTGATTTTGGTTTTGAGAAGGGAGAGTTCAGGCCATGTGACACGAGCCGTGTCAGGTGACACGGGGGGGGGGGGGGGCATGTCAGGCCTCTGTTTTTGAAAATTTTCCGTATTCTAAGAGGGTTTTGTCTTGATTTCTTGTTCAATACTTGTCCCATTAGTTTAAGATGTTGAGGATAGAATTAATGGATTGTTCCTAGGAGACGAAAAACAATAATTAGTGTTTAAGTTCTATATGTTGTGTTGGTTTGTATGATTTTGTAATGGATCAATATGATCGTGTTGGTTAGGGACATTATTGATTGTATGCTTTGTGTAAAGCATATGATAAAATATTGGTAATTTATGAGGATTAGAAGGATCATATTCTGTGGGGTAAATATACAAGAAATAGTTGAGGTGGAATTAATGAATAGTTCATAGGGTATGATAACAGGTGATTGATGCATAAGATATATGAGCTTGTATTGATTTGTATAACTTTTAATGATGAATTATATGGATCATATTGATAATGTGTATTGACTATTGTCTGATTTTTGTGTCACCCCTGTGATGGGGTGTGTGATAACTTATGTGGATCAGGAGGTTCGTGTTATGTATGATTATGTTTATGCGTGTATTTTGGTATGCATAATCGAGTTTTTCATATGCATGTATGGTGGGATAATCATGTCTCGGATGGAGCGTAAGTGATTATCCGAATTCATTGTGAATCATTGGTGCAGGGATGATCGTGTCTCAGTAGGAGTGTAAGCGATACATCCGGGGTTCGAATCGATGAACCATTGTTGAGTCGGTACCGCATTTGCATTGTGTCGTGGTGTCACTTTGCATTTTATTGAATGAATGATATGTGAAATATGATATGTGACATATGTTGATGGATTGTGTGAGATTACCCTTTAAGATGTTATATGCACCGTTAAAATATTGAATTGTTTTCTCACCCCTTTTTTGTTTGATTGCGTTTGTGCTTCTTCGGAAGTACAGATGATTCAGGTACTTGAGTACACTCGGAGTACAAGTTGTTTGGTCGAGTCCTATGAGTCGCTCTGATACGTAACACGGGAAACAATGATATTTGTTGTTTAATTATTCTTATTAGTAATAGTTATGTATCATATTTTGTTGAAACTTATAAATTAAGAGAATTGATGAATATTATGGATATTTGGCGAATTGTCGTATGATGAATTAAAAGATATTTTTCCACTGTTTTAATGAATAACTGTAATTGTGTTTCTTTTGAAAATGGTAGCATTCCACTTTTGATAAAACTATGATTTTTTCTTAACAAAATAGTTATTTTATTTAATTGGGAAAAATGGGTGTTACAATTGGTATCAGAGCAGGTCGGTCCGTCCGGCCAGGTTGTCGCGTGTCGTTTGTTCCTGAGTATGCAATATGTGTGTGGCACACTATCGATACTTGCTTGTATTCTAATTGTTTGTTTGCAGGTGTTAGTTGAAAATAAGTGGGGGGATGAGCTATTGCTTCTCTGGAGTGTTTGCTTATGGTGTGTTGGAATCATGGTGGTGCAAAGCTTGCTAAGGTTTACGTTAACTAAGGATTCGCTCGTGAAGCAACTTAGTTCACAAGATGCAAGGAATTCTATTAGAGTTGGGAGATATGGTTTATGACCATCATGATTGTCGGCTATCTATTGACAAATTATGGAACTGGTCACCCTCAATCCCTTGTTGATAGTAGACAGAATTGTGTTGGATGCAAAAGACATATTTTTTAGCTGAGATATGTTTGGAGTTAAGCCAAAGTTATTAGTGGTTTAAAAGAATAGATATGGATTCCGGTATCCGGAAAAGAGATGGATTTGAGGATTGAGTGTGTTGATTAGATATTACTAATAGTTACCCCTCAGTGAATAGGAAGTGAATTTGAGATCGAAGATTGTGAAAAGTTGAACGTTTTATCTACTGAGTATGTAGAGGAACTTTTGAGAGGGGACCCTGATGTCTGATTTGGTTGCATATATGGTATTGATTGCGAGTAAGGTCACAACAATGGATCACCTGTAGAGTACGAATGGTAATGGTGTTTTAAAGAATATTAGAAGTATTGTTACAAGGAAAGATGAAACTATTCCTTGATCGGTCCCTGGTACTAAGAGGAATAGTTAGGGGATTCATTGACAAAAAGGAATTATAGAAGCAAGGGTGCCTTCTGGGAAAACTTTGGTGTTATTGATATCAAAAGATGAGGATGTGAAGTTTCATGTTGATTAGTAAATATTATGAGAATTCACAGTTGTAATGGAAATAGATTAGATTCGATTGATAAAGGATCAAGAGTGAATTGGAATTCATCCGTAGTATTATTGTTGTTGTGAGTTGGATTATTGTGTCTACCAGAACCTTGAGTTAGTTGGGACTTTGTAAGAATAATATAATGGGAATGTGGTAATTGGAACCAGATGTTAACAGGTCATGTGGATGAATTTACTGCGTTAAGGGATGTGGAATGGAGATTTAGGATGTAAGTATTGAGTTATGTTTCGGCATATTATGATCAGAGGTGGACGAGTCCTTGAAAGTATGAAGGTGTAATTTTTGTCGGAAATTAATTATAACCATGTGTCTTCATAATGTAGTGATGTTGAGTCGTTGCCTTAGGAGTGTGGTATATGTTGATACCGAGTATGGATAGTTTCATAGATGTTTTTGAGACGGTGAACCGTGAGCTACGAGATTGATTAAAAGATATTTGTCGTGGTTATTATGGGATGAAGAGAGAGAAATATAAGTATCATTGTATGTGTTGCATCAATAAGACAAAAGTAAAATAGTAAGTGTGTAATATTTATCTTCTGGAATTTGTGAACTAAAGGTCTAGTTAATATGGAATTGAAACGTTGGAAGGATGATCCAACGAGAGAGTAGAAGTAATGTGAAACTATGAAATGATCATGGATGTTGTGTAGGAGATAGTGGTGACTGGTATGTATTAAGGTGAGTATGGAGTATGAATTGTGCCTTCCATATTTACTTGGATAATTTCGAAATGATAACTTTTGGAAGATGTCAGGATCTATGATGAAAGTAGAAAGAGGATTTGTAGAATGTTGGAAATTGAAATATAAGAATTGGAAAAGATACAGTTATATACTAAGCTATCAATGATGATTTGTATGAATAGGTATAAATGTGTTTGATTGTGTTGTTCAGAGGAAGGTATGGGTATGAGTTTGTCCGAAGTAGATGTGGATCTACAATGATGGAAACGAGTAAGTTATAAGAGATTAAGATGTATTTGGAATTAGTTAGTTATTATTGCAGGTTATAAAAAGTTTTCCAAGTTCGTATTTTGTTGTTCGGATAACTTGTGAAAGATAAGTTGTTCATTGAGAAAGGTTGTTTTGAGGTAGAGTGTTGGAGAGTCGGAGTAAGAGTTAGTTGCGGTTATAGTATGATTTTGTTTGACTCTGACAAGCGATGGATAGAATGTTGGATAATAATATGATAAGTTGATATGTTATTAGTACTTGGTCGAAAAGTCGTAGTTGGTATTACACAATGAGAGAGGAATTATGGAAGTAATTTTCTTAACCATGGATTAGAAGTGGATGAGAGTGAAATTATGTTGGGTATCCGATATTATTGTTGTTGCAATTGAAGATTGAAGTGTTTGGTAAACACATGAGTATACAATTCCGATTTGATCGGAAAGAGTGAAGTATGAGACGACTAAGATAGTTAGGATGTCTGAGGTAGGGAGTCGAGAACTTTTGCTATGGTTGCATTGATAGTTAAAGAGTTGGAATTGAGTTAGCAGTTAAGAGACTTGCGTTCGGATATTGAGATATGCTAAGTGAATTATTATAATTATGGTGAAGGTTAGAAAGAGTTAAAGTTAGATGTGAACTTCATGCAATAGATAGCTGCGGGTAATAAGAGTGTGCAACGAAAGAGTGAAGTGGTGTAATTGTTTATACGTAAATGGTTAGTGAAGGCTCAAGATATTGAGCGATAAGACCTATTGGGATATTGAGACTATTGGATGTTCCGGAGATGAATGGGTAATGGTAAGAGGTTATCTACATATTGTGGATGAAGGGATATGCAGTGATATTAATATGTGTCGTACCTCGAAAAAATACGATCCTTGCAATGGACGCGGAAAGAAACAACAGAGTCGCTACCTAATTCTATTTATTCTACGAGAGAAAAGGGAGATATAGATACAACATAAATAAAGGATAAGAAATGGTCAACGAAACAAAATTCTAAGTTCGGGAGTCGGTTACGCAAGGGGAAGGTATTAGCACCCCTCACGTCCGTTGTTCTCAACGGGAACCTCTTAGTCTAACTATGCGATTAAATGTTGATTTAAGTCTTTGTCTTCTAAATGTTTGTTACGATGTTTGTTAAAAGGAAATTAATATTTATTATTATTATTATTATTATTATAAAGATGACGGAGAAAAAGATTAAATTTTTTATTATTGTGCTCGCGAAGGATTAAAATCCCTGTGCCTACGTATTCCCTTATGCAATGGGAAAGTCAAAGCTTCATAGTTCGTGCTACTATGGTTTGTGTTTTTTAATGAATAATTGTTTAAAACGCTTTCTAACTACTAAGCGTTGGCTTTTACTCGCGGAGGAGGCTGAAGCGCTAGCTTGTTTGTGAGATAGAAAGATTTAAACAATGTTCGTTTAGAGAAAATGTTTGACCTTTGTTAAGGTGTTTTAAACGAAAGGGCGAGTGAACCACGTCGCGTGGGGCTAGCCTAGGAGTGTTTCATTCAAGAATTATGTGGAGTGCTAGACTCCAGAATCCAGTTCCTTCGCTGATTAATTATAAAAATGATTTAAATTGGTTGGTAAGTTTTGGAATGTTTTAGGTATGAAAGAGAGAATAAGCCACGTCACGTGGGGCTAGCCTAGGAGTGATTCGTTCTAGAACGTGTGGAATGCTGGACTCCAGAGTTCTATTCTTTCGCAAATTAATTTGTAAGATTAAGATATTTTGATATACGAAAGGCGAATGAATCACGTCGCATGGGGCTAGCCCCGGAGCGATCCATTCCAGAACATGCGGAGTGCTAGACTCCGGAGCTCTGTTCTTTCGCGAATTAATTATAAAATAAGTTGGATATTTTGTTTTTAGATGTTTTTAGGGTTTAACGTATTTTTTAATAATGAAGGAGTAAATGAAACACTACGCGTGGGGCTAGCCCAGGTGTGGTTCATTAAAGACCCGTAGAATGCTAGATTCTGAAGCTCAGTTCCTTGTTAATTAATTGCGACGCGATAAAGATCGTGCAGATGGCAATCACATAGGTGACCGACTTATGTGTGTGCAAAGTGTAGGCGAGAATGTCTTAATTGATTAAATGAAGTGGATTCGAATCCTAGTTCGTAAAGGATATTCATAGCAATGCGAAACTATAAAGTAAAGGCGGAAAAAATAAGTTGCGTACAAAATAAACGGGAGAGGGGTACAATAATAATTTACACGGGATTGCGAAGAAATAAAGGGTATCGTTGTAGTTTCCCCAAGTTGAAGCGTGTGTGAGGTGTACGAATTAATCGGAACCGTTAGAAATTAATATGGTATAAAAAGTGCGAGAAATAAATAAAATAAATAAATAAACTAAATAAAGTAAAATAAATTGTGAAATAAAATAGATTAAATAAAATGATAATAAAATAAATAAATGGCCTCATATTGGTCACGATTAATCGGAAACGATTTACCGTGACTTTTGTCATATCATCGGCCCTAATAAAATAAAATATTAAAAGTAAATCAAAATGATTCTAAATTAAAATACTTCTAATAAAAGTCAAAGGTCAAAGAAAACCATGGAAATAAATAGCAAACAAAATTGAAAAAAACTAATATAACAGGGGTGTCGTGTTTAACATGGGTGTATGTGGTAAGTAAATTCAGACCAAAAACACAATGCAAAGCCCAACAGTTTAAAAAAAAAGATAATTATAAAAATAAAACAAAAATATATACAAACAAGGGACAATAAAGCAGTTTAAAAAAAAACAGATAATTATAAAAATAAAACAAAAATATAAACAAGGGAAATAAAAGGAACACGATTTTCTTTAACAAAGAACCTGATATGAAAAGTGGTATCAAACCCACCCTTCACTCGACGGAAAAGGCACTGGGCTTCTCTCGAATCGGTGACGGCGACGAAAAACGCACTGGGTTTCTCTCCAATCGGCGTCACAATCTCACGGAATCGGTTTGTGTAGGGCTTGGATTTCTGATTTCCAGTTTGTGAAGGATTTGCTCGTTTTCGTGATGGCCTTCAGCTTTTCCGCGGTGGTGGTGTTTTGAGGTTTGACGCTGGTTAGAACATTTACGCGGTGAGTTTGTTTCGATTTTTGCTATTGGGGTTGTCAAGTTTGTAGGTGTTCACGCGGTTCTATGTTGAGTTTTTCTGGGTTGTGTTTGGCAGGTTTAGAGTTTGTGCGGTTTGAAAGGGGATTTTTCGAAAGTGTTTCAGATTGTGTGTTGAAAGGGGGCGGTTTTTGAGCGGTGTGGTGGAGTTCAGAGCAGGTTTTATGGTGGTCGCGATCTGGGTTTTAGGGCGTTGATGGATGTTTATGAATCAGGTTTGGTGGTGAAAAGAGGTGAAGTGATGATGATCGGTCGGCGCGGTGAGGGTGGTTTTTTCGGTTTGTTTATGTGGAAGGTTTTCAGAAGATGGTTGGCAACGATTCGCCATCAGAACAATGGTAGTGGCGGTGAGGAATGGCCTCTCCTTTCATGAAGCAGAGTGACTGTGTCGGCGGCGGTTGCTTGGTGGCTAGCAGTGGTTCGCAGTGGCTGTGTTGTTGAGATTTCACTGGGAGTGAATCTCGTTTGAAGGTATTGGAGGTGAAGGCGGTGTTTTATTGGTGTAGGGAAATATTGATTTTTTTGAATTGTTGCTGATTTTTCCAGGATGAGGTCTTGTGAGATTGGTGTTTTTTTCGGATTCAAAAGAAATCCCAGTTTTCTTCTCTATTCCCCCTTTTCTTTACTGTCTTTTTTCTTTCTTTATACTGATCAAGAAATTTTTTTTCATAAAAAACTGTGTTCCTCTTTTTTCTAACAAATTCAAAAAATTGTTTGATTTTCTGACAAGTCCTTTTTGATAGACCCTTGATGCAAGTCTGAATATCTTCATTTTAGTGAAATGTTATTGTCTGATTGTACATGTCTGTGTTGTGTAGGTTGCTATAATGCAGGGGCTATGGTTGGCATTGGTTTTGGCCTTGTTGAAATTTGGTTATTTTGGTATATATAAAAAAATGCAGAGTTTTGCAGGTTTGTGTATTTGGCTCATGTTTGGTCAAAGTTATGATTTTGGCAGGGTGTAGACTCATACGTTTGCCCATTTAGCTGAAAATGTTGGACTCATTAAAACTGAATTAATTAATTGATAAAAAAAACTAATCTGATTATAAATTGAAATAAAACACAAACTAATTAAAAACTAATTAAACTAATTAAACTAATTCTACAAATTAAACCAAATTAATTAAAATTATAAACTAAATAAAACTTAACCTAAATTGAATTAATTAAGGAAACACTAATTAAAATGAGACTAAACTTAAAAAAAACAAAAGCTAATTAAATGAAAACTAGAATCAAACTAAATTGAATTAAGCAAATTAAATAGCAAATTAAATTAAAATTAAAACTTTAATTAACATATAGACTAAATTAAAATATAAACTAAATTAATTCCAAATAAAACTATTTAAAAAAAATTAAAATTAAACTAATTAAACTTAAACTTAACTATATAAAATATTAAATTAACTATACCATTAAAATAAATTTAAATTAAATTGAATGAAAAATAAAATGAAATTAATAAACTAAACTAAATATTAAAAAATTATAAACAAGACAAATACTCGAAATAAATTCTAAAAACAATTATGACGTGAAATGATAAGATCGACTAAAAATGCATGATTAATGATCAAATGATAAAAAAAATGTAGAAATGACTGACTAATGATACCGTGATGCGAATGCGTCGAAAAATGAAATGATTAAGAAAGTTCGGTCAAAATTTAGGGTGTGACAGTTTCCCCTATATAATCATCTTTGACCTGAATGTATGAATAACAATGTTTTTGGACATTCGAGGTGGAAGAGGATTAAATATTAAAAAATACCTAAAATTTTGACCGAATGCAGATGAAATGCAGTGATATGCAATGTTATGAACTCACGAGACTCCTCTAATTTTTCTGGGGGATATGTCATGCGAGATGCAATGAACCCTAACATGTTGGTTTTTTTCAAAAGATGAATATGCTGAATATGGTATGCGGGATATAATGCAGATAACTGGTAATGGTGATCCACAAAAGCTGGGGGTGAAGACTCACTGGGGATAACAATATATTGGGGATAATAATATACTGGGGATGACATATCAACTCGGGGGTTGAATGGATAATCGATTCAGGGATCGAAAGCAAAATACATGAATGATGACTCGGGGGTCACACTGAAATAGAAATTAACTCGGGGGTTAAGAACAAAACACAATCATTGATTCGGGGGTCAAACGGAGACAAATATCAACTCGGAGGTTGAGAAAACAAATAACATTGACTCGGGGGTCGGGAATAAAGACAAAATCGACTCAGGGATCGAAAACATAAAAGCAACAATGACTCAGGGGTCAAACAAAAAAAAAATCAACTCGGGGGTTGGGAAGACAGCATCATTGACTCGAGGGTCAAACATAAAGGCAGCAATGACTCGGGGGTCAAACAAAAACATATATCAACTCGGGGGTTAATAAAAAACAGACATCAACTCGGGGGTTGAACAAAAATAGACATCAACTCGAGGGTTGAACAAAAACAGACATCAACTCGGGGGTTGAACAAAAACATTGACTTGGGGGTCAAACAGAGACAAATATCAACTCGGGGGTTGAGGAAAAGGAAATATTCAAAGTATCAAACATGATCAATCAACAAGTTCGAGTGGGACTGTTGGGGATCCCAATATATCAATTCGGCGATTGAGGAAATAACTAAAACGACATCGACACAGCGATCGGGAAATAAAATAACAGACATCGACACGGCGGTCAGGAAATAAAAAAACAGACATCGACACAGCGGTCGGGAAAGCAAAATAACAGACATCGATACGGTGGTCGGGAAAACAAGTCAACTCAGTGGTTGAGGAAATAATAATCCAAAGTGATAAATCAACAGGTTCAAGTGTAACTGCTGGCACTAAGGATAAAGAAAACAAACACAGTGTTTGGGCAGTGGCTCTATGCGACCAACTCATACTGGGAGTAGAGTGCAATGTACTTAAATATAGATCAACTGCTCGAAGCGACCGGCTGGCAATAGGAAGAAATGTTGGAGTTTCCAACGAGATAAACGCCCAACCTCTGAATGGATTTGTGCCAATGACAATTGGACTTAAGAGAAATATTGGCGGTAAAAGGTGGATATCAATAACAAGGAGGATCTCTGCAGGGGATATCAGTGTTACTAGGAAAACACTTTGATTAACCACACTAAAGGATATCAACAACAATGGATTTTCAAACAAAGCTGCTAGTGACTAATGATTTTTCCTTGACATGCCAGACGGGAACTGGTTTCTTTTGATTCATTATCAGACGGGAACTGACTTTGGAAATGGTCTACCAAACAAGAATTAGATTTGAAAAAGGGATGATTTTCAGACGAGAACAAATTGTCAAATAACTTTTAAAATGAAATACTAGACATGAACTGGTTGGGGAAACAAATTGACTACCAGACGGAGACTGGTTTGAAAACTGACTATCAGACGAGAACTGACTATTAAATAAATTTTAAGTGAAATCCCAAACGAGAAGTGGAATAAAAACTGACTGTCAGACGAGAACTGATTGTTAAATAAATTTCAAATGAAATGTCTGACAAGAACTGGTTTACTTGATTTTTGACCTGGACATATGCTAGATGAGTAAGACGAATATGCAAGGTTTAACGCTATGAGTGAAGCGACATGACTAAAGCATGAGAGTGATTACATACCGACTCAGTGATTTCCAAAAATATGCCCCTGCATGGGTAAGGATGGAATAGTTCTTTTGCAGATGACTCTCTAAAAGGAGGCAAAGATGACAACATGATTCCCGACACCCATCTTGAACTCAAAATTTATTGTTGTATAAGGCCTGTTTGATCAGCTTGAGGGCATGGAGAGGATTTTCCCCTGTGTGATTCATCTTGCCCCTGAATCAATGATTTTTTTTGAAATTTTCCCTTTGCGAAGGTTTGGACCAACCTGCCATGACATGGCTTTGAAATGGTTGCCCCAGTGCTTGAATGTTTGAGATTTTCCCATGGTTACCAAACTCCTAGGATGGGGAACTTATGGCCTGGCAGACTATTGAACTCTTGAACCGCTTGTGATAGCTTACTCTAGTCTGAGTCTTGAGAAAGGGTTCAACCTCTGAGTAGATGGCCTTTGAAGAGATTGATTCAAATTGACCTATTCTCGAAGTGATTGCCCTAGGCTGGGCTTTTCTTGCCAAGTCGAATTTCCTAATTGGCTGCATTCGTTGGGATTTCCTTGATGCTGAATTGACTTGCAAATAAACATTATTTATTCAAAAATTGGCAATTTTAATGCAACGTTTATGCAAGTTTGAAATCACAATTATTGGTATGATGGTGATATACAGTGGAATAATCAATGATTGAAACAACAAAGTGGATCTAGCCATTTATGGAATGGAAGATGAAGTGATCGATACAAATGATTGGCAAAGATCGTTAGGAGTCAGGTTAACATAACCTTGTTGTAGTATGCTCTCAAAATAAACCTTGCCTCAATTAGGTCTTTTAAGGGTTGTAACGTGGCTTGGTTCACGGTTTTCGAAACAAAGGATAAAGGCTCAAAATTTATTTGTACCCACCCATCTTCGCGATGAACTCTAATCCTACGTTCAGTTAAATTGACATACGCATTCACATCTCAAAAGTATTTTGACGGCGCATGATAAGGATCGGGATTTAAGAATGATAGCAGTCACTTTTCTTTATCCATGCTTTGTTGAGGATTTGATGACTTCATTAATTTTCGCCTAAGTCGTCTTTTTCTGTTTTTGACTTGGCGGACTTTTTCTTTGTATTTCTTTTTCCTTTCTATTTTTTGTTGAATGGTTGTGACTGCCATTTTGTTAGAGAATAGAGAACAGGTACTGTGAACTTTTGACCTTTCACGACTTCTTTGATGTGCGAAGGAAAGTATGTAGCTGATCCTTCTTGAATGATGGACTGAATCTCTTGAAGATTAACTGAACCGACTACCCTGCCCCAGGTCTGAAATTATGGGTTTTTGCACTTTTTTGAAAAAGAAAATTCCTACTTCTAGGCTCGAAGGGGTTAGTGAGGGATTAACTCCTTATTTCACCAGTGTTTGGGAATTTGAAACAATGTCTATACATCATTAGCAAGGTTTTATTTGAGAGCATGCAAATGGAGAGTTCAGGTATCTGGTTTTCATCATCCTCCCTCTAATCTTTGCTAAAACAAAAGTTAATAAATAAAATGAGAAAAATGTTGATTTTTGTTTTTTTATAACAATGAAAGAAAACGAGTGAATACGAATGGATTAATTCAAAAGATGCATAACTATTTCATTAATCTTGCCAATTCAAAAACAACAATGCTTACAAGCATATACAAAATCAACATGCAAAGAAAATACAACAAATGTTGAGACAAACAGGGGAATGCCAGCCTTAGGGAATTGAACTTCCTTTTTTCAGAGTTAGAGGTCATCATGCTCCTTGGTGTCGGTGCACCAATCCTCTTCACACCCATCCTTGACAATATCTTCCATAGCATAGACTGATGGGCCTTCCTGACCAGACGAAGGATTGATGTTGATGTGAAGACCTTGAGGCGTAAATGAGATGGATTCTGACTCAATCAGATTCTGAACCTTGCTCTAGAGTTATTTGCAGTCTTCAGTTGAATGTCCTGGCGCATTGGCATGAAAACCACATTGGGCATGAGGATCAAATCCTGGTGGGTACGAAGGAGACACTGGATTCAGTTTCTTCGGCTCTACCAATCCACTATCGATCAATCGTGGTAGTATGTGACTGTATGGCCTTGGCAAAAGATCAAACTGCCTCTTTGGCTTCTTCGTGTACTGGTGTCGTCGCTGAGGAGCGGGTTGCCATTTGTATGGATGTTGTTGTTGATGATAGACAGGAGGATACCAACCATGTGGAGGAAATGGCATCGGGTATGCAGACCCATAAGGTTGTTGGCTATGAACAGCTGACATATACGAATGTTGATAGTATGGCAAGAGAGGTAGAGCTTGTTAAGCTTGGGGGGATTCCTCGATTGAATCAGCTTCATCCTCTTCTACCTTCTGGGAATCACTAAGGGATTAACTCTCAATGCTCTGGAGACTAAAGACGCCTTGGATTCTTCCACTCTTGAGACAACTCTCAATACGTTCTCCCATTTTCACCAGGTCAGAGAAACTTATTAAGGCGGTGCCTACCATCTTCTTGAAGTATGGGGTCTGCAGAGTATCCATAAACAGATCAACTAACTCTTTCTCTGAGAGCGGCGGTTGAACACGGTCAGCAAACTCTTTCCATCTCTGGATGTACTTTTTGAACGTTTCATTACTCTCTTGAGATATGTCCTTCAGGTGAAATCGAATGGGAGCTTCTTCCAAATTATAATGGTATTGCTTCACAAAAGCATTGGTTAGGACCAACCATGATTGAATATGACTTCTTTCCAAATCCATGTACCAATTCAACGGTGCCCCACTCAAACTGTCTTGGAAGCAGTGGATCATTAACTTATCGTCAAAAGCATATGCAGTCATTTTTCGACAGAACATCACCAAATGGTACTTTGGACAACTATCCCCTTTGTACTTCTGAAAAGCAGGTGCTTCAAATTTCATAGGTATAACCAAACCAGGTACTAAACACATGTTTAAAGCGTCCAAGTCAAAAGCATTCTACCCCTCTATAACCTTGAGTCTTTCATTCAACATTCGACATTTCTCATTCATCTCAGCAATATCTGGTCCATTGGTCTTCCTCATTGGGACTGCCCCTTGAGAATTTGGCTCAGAGAACCCAAAGCTTTGGTACTCAATGGAATCGTGAGGTAAGGAGTTTCCACCTCGAACAATGGTATGTTCTTGAATAACGGGTGCCCCAAATGGGGTCCTTGCAGGCTGAGGTTGAACAAAGTTGTTCACTTGAGGTGGAGAGACATCTCCAGTTACGACAAGCCGTTGAACATTACCCCTCTCCTTATCAAAGCTGTCACATCATCCATGAGTAGGTTCAACTCGTCCTTTGTCAAATAAAAGTTTCTCCTTGACACAGTCTGCGTTTGTCCTTCAGGGTCCATGATCAATCAAGAACTACCTCCAGTCCAATGTAGGTGTCGGGAAATCAACCGCGGGTTATGGACACAGGACGAGGATGCGCTTACTCTGAGGAAAGAAAATGATATGCAATGCAAATGCGATGATATGCAAATGGATGCAATGCAAGTATGCTTAGGGTCACAAGCATAAACAAACCCGAAAGCTGGAAAAGCTTAAAACTTCCTAAATGGTATGCTGTAAGAGATTGGTTCTACAGTCTGTACCCATAAATCCCACTCACAGGATGGTTTCTACGGTGATGGTTTAAGGAAACTCAAGGTCATAGACGTTTATCGTATTAATGCCCCGCCGCAGGCTAGCTGCATTGTGATGATAATAACGGTAAGGTCTACCTTGAATGGAGTTCTCATGCTAGTCTGACAAAGGGGCTAGCCCTCGGCGCCTAACATTACACAACTACCAAAATTGAAACAGGTTCTAGGGGGTCCCATAATCACAACCCTTTCGTGAATCCAGTCACGCGACAGGCTAGCTGCGTTGTGAAAAGATCTACGAAAAGTCTAACTATCCGGGGAAGCTTTCATGATAGGCTTGCAAGGAGAGAGTCCTTGGAGACTAACACTAATAACATCCAATTCTAACTTAGGTGTTCCCTCTTCTTTTTCCACAACTCAGATTTTACTTGCAATGTAACCCCAAGATCCCACAAGTAGGCATAATAATAAGTAACAAGAGAAAGCGATAAAAGTACGAATAGACAAAACATAAATAACAGACATAGAGAAGACAAAAATACAAGATCAATAAATAAACACACAAAGCTATCCTAAGTTAGGCTCAACTCTCTATAGCATGGAGCTATCCCTAGCAGAGTTTCCAAGCTGTCGCACCTCGAAAAAATATGATCCTCGCGATGGACGCGGAAAGAAACAACAGAGTTGCCACATAATTCTATTTATTCTACGAGAGAAAATGGAGATATAGATACAACATAAATAAAGGAAAAGAAAAGGTCAATGAAACCAAATTCTAAGTTTGGGATTCGGGTACGCAAGGGGAAGGTATTAGCACCCCTCACGTCCGTTGTACTCAACGGGAACCTCTTAGTCTAACTATGCGATTAAATGTTGATTTAAGTCTTTGTCCTCTAAATGTTTGTTACGATGTTTGTTAAAAGGAAATGAATATTTATTATTATTATTATAAATATGATAGAGAAAAAGATTAAATTTTTTATTATTGTGCTCGCGAAGGATTAAAATCCCTGTGCCTACGTATTCCCTTGTGCAATGGGAAAGTCAGAGCTTCGTAGTTCGTGCTACTACGGTTTGTGTTTTTTAATAAACGATTGTTTAAAACGCTTTCTAACTGCTAAGCATTGGCTTTTACTCGCGGTGGAGGCTGAAGCGCTAGCTTGTTTGTGAGATAGAAAGATTTAAACAATGTTCATTTAGAGAAAAATGTTTGACCTTTGTTAAGGTGTTTTAAACGAAAGGCCGAGTGAACCACGTCGCGTGGGGCTAGCCCATGAGTGTTTCATTCAAGAATTATGTGGAGTGCTAGACTCCAGAATCCAGTTCTTTCACTGATTAATTATAAAAATGATTTAAATTGGTTGGTAAGTTTTGGAATGTTTTAGGTATGAAAGAGCGAATGAGCCATGTCGCGTGGGGCTAGCCCATGAGTGTTTCGTTCTAGAACGTGTGGAATGCTGGACTCCAGAGTTCTATTCTTTCGCGAATTAATTTGTACGGTTAAGATATTTTGATATACGAAAGGCGAATGAATCATGTCGCGTGGGGCTAGCCCAGGAGCGATCCATTCTAGAACGTGTGGAGTGCTAGACTCTGGAGCTCTGTTCTTTCGCGAATTAATTATAAAATAAGTTGGATATTTTGTTTTTTAGACGTTTTTAGGGTTTAACGTATTTTTTAATAACGAAGGAGTAAATGAAACACTACGCGTGGGCTAGCCCAGGTGTGGTTCATTAAAGACCCCCAGAATGCTAGATTCTGAAGCTCAGTTCCTTGTTAATTAATTACGACACGATAAAGATCGTGTAGATGGCAATCACATAGGTGACCGACTTACGTGTGTGCAAAGTGTAGGCGAGAATGTTTTAATTGATTAAATGAAGTGGATTCGAATCCTAGTTCCTAAAGGATATTCCTAGCAATGTGAAATTGTAAAGTAAAGGCGGAAAAAATAAGTTGCGTACAAAATAAACAGGAGAGGAGTACAGTAATAATTTACACGGGATTGCAAAGAAATAAAGGGTATCGTTGTATCTTGCCCAAGAAGAAGCGTGTGTGCGATGTACGAATTAATCGGAACCGTTAGAAATTTATATGGTATAAAAAGTGCGAGAAATAAATACAATAAATAAATAAACTAAATAAAGTAAAATAAATTGCTAATAAATTGTGAAATAAGATAGATTAAATAAAATGATAATAAAATAAATAAATGGCCTCATATTGGTCACGATTAATCGGAAACGATTTATCGTGACTTTTGTCATATCATCGACCCTAATAAAATAAAATATTAAAAGTAAATTACAATGATTCTAAATTAAAATACTTCTAATAAAAGTCAAAGGTCAAAGAAAACCATGGAAATAAATAGCAAACACAATTGAAAAAAACTAATAGAACAGGGGTGCAGTGTTTAACATGGGTGTAAGTGGTAAGTAAATTCAGACCAAAAACAACAATGCAAAGCCAAACAGTTTAAAAAAAAAAAAGATAATTATAAAAATAAAACAAAAATATATACAAACAAGGGAAAAAAAGAAGTTTTAAAAAATAGATAATTATAAAAATAAAACAAAAATATAAACAAGGGAAATAAAAGGAACACGGTTTTCTTTAACAAAGAACATAATATGAAAAGCGGTATCAAACCCACCCTTCATTCGAGGGAAAAGGCACTGGGCTTCTCTCCAATCGGTGACGGCGACGAAAAACGCACCGGGTTTCTCTCCAATCGGCGTCTCAATCTCGCGGAATCGGTTTGTGTAGGGCTTGGATTTCTGATTTCCGGTTTGTGAAGGATTTGCTCGTTTTCGCGATGGCCATTAGCTTTTCCACGGTGGTGGAGTTTTGAGGTTTGACGGTGGTTAGATCGTTTGCGCGGTGAGTTTGTTTCGATTTTTGCAATTGGGGTTGTCAGGTTTGTAGGTGTTCATGTGGTTCTACGTTGAGTTTTTCAGGGTTCTGTTTGGCAGGTTTAGAGTTTGTGCGGTTTGAAAGGGGATTTTTCGAAAGTGTTTCAGATTGTGTGTTGAAAGGGGGCGGTTTTTGAGCGGTGATGGTGGAGTTCATAGCAGGTTTTATGGTGGTCGCGATCTGGGTTTTAGGGCGTTGATGGATGTTTATGAATCAGTTTTGGTGGTGAAAAGAGGTGAAGTGATGATGGTCGGTCAGCGCGGTGAGGGTGGTTTTTTCGGTTTGTTTATGTGGAAGGTTTTCAGAAGATGGTTGGCAGCGGTTCGCCATCAGAACAATGGTGGTGGCGGTGAGGGATGGTCTCTCCTTTCATGAAGAAGAGTGACTGTGTTGGCGGCGGTTGCTTGGTGGGTAGCAGTGGTTCGCAGTGGATGTGTTGTTGAGATTTCGCTAGGAGTGAATCTCGTTTGAAGGTACTGGAGGTGAAGGCGGTGTTTTATTGGTGTAGGGAAATATTGATTTTTTTTGAGTTGTTGCTGATTTTTCCAGGATGAGGTCTTGTGAGATTGGTGTTTTTTTTTTTCGAATTCAAAAGAAATCCCAGTTTTCTTATCTATTCCCCCTTTTCTTTACTGTCTTTTTTCTTTCTTTATACTGATCAAGAAACTTTTTTTCCTAAAAAACTGTGTTCCTCTTTTTTCTAACAAATTCAAAAAATTGTTTGATTTTCTGACAAGTCCTTTTTGATATTCCCTTGATGCAGGTCTGAATATCTTCATTTTAGTGAAATGTTACTGTCTGATTGTACATGTCTGTGTTGTGTAGGTTGCTATAATGCAGGGGCTATGGTTGGCATTGGTTTTGGCCTTGTTGAAATTTGGTTATTTTGGTATATATAAAAAAATGCAGAGTTTTGCAGGTTTGTGTATTTGGCTCATGCTTGGTCAAAGTTATGATTTTGGCAGGGTGTAGACTCATACGTTTGCCCATTTAGCTGAAAATGTTGGACTCATTAAAACTGAATTAATTAATTGATAAAAAAACTAATCTGATTATAAATTGAAATAAAACACAAACTAATAAAAAACTAATTAAACTAATTCTACAAATTAAAACAAATTAATTAAAATTATAAACTAAATTAAACTTAACTAAATTGAATTAATTAAGGAAAACACTAATTAAAATGAGACTAAACTTAAAAAAACAAAAGCAAATTAAATGAAAACTAGAATCAAACTAAATTGAATTAAGCTAATTAAATAGAAAATTAAATTAAAATTAAAACTTGAATTAATATATAGACTAAATTAAAATATAAACTAAATTAATTCCAAATAAAACTAAATTAAAAAAAAATTAAAATTAAACTAATTAAACTTAAACTTAACTATATAAAATATTAAATTAACTAAACCATTAAACTAAATTTAAATTAAATTGAATGAAAAATAAAATGAAGCTAATTAACTAAACTAAATATTAAAAAATTAAAAACAAGACAAATACTCGAAACAAAATTCTAAAAACAATTATGACGTGAAATGATAAGATCGACTAAAAATGCATGATTAATGATCAAATGATAAAAAAATGTAGAAATGACTGACTAATGATACCATGATGCGAATGCGTCGAAAAATGAAATGATTAAGAAAGTTCGGTCAAAATTTAGGGTGTGACAATATGTATGATGCATGTACTTCATTGATGGGTCGTGATTATGTTGTTTCGGTAGAGAAAACTGCAAGGTTAACTCGTTATCAGTGTTGTTGTAGCTAGACAATGTATATCGTGAAATTTCTGTTTTTGTCATTGTTGTCGCCTCATTACCTACAGTGATGGTCCGAGTGCGAGTAACTAATTCCTATGATGGGGATTAGGGAAGTGTTACCTATGGTGATGGTAGAGATTCTTGTTGTGTTCTATTTCAGGTGTATACTTGCGTATTGTGAATTGATGATTTTGGTGTTTTGTTGTGGTAGTAGTTGTCTTGGCACTATTATTGTTGTTTTGGATTGATTATAGAGTTGCCAGTTTTGGCAAGGGAGTGATTGGTCAGGTGCGAGAGTATATCTAAGTAGTTCCATTGAGTACAATTTTCGAGGAAGAAAAAAATATAAGTGGGGGAGAGTTGTAACACCCCGATTTCATAATTTATTTAATAAAATAATTATTATGAAGATAAGTGGTATTTTTGAAAGTGTAAGTAAAGAATTGTTTATTTAAATAATAATATAATAATAATAATATGGTATTATTTGAATATTATTATTAAATAAATAAAATAATAAGAATTGGAGGTCTAAGGGGCAGGGTGATAAATTGGTATTATTTTATGAGAAGAGAAAAGGATTCATTTGGACAAATCGTGTTTTTGTGGAAGGAGGAGAAAACTAATTCTGGGGAAAGAGGAAAGGAAGGAGAAGTGCAAGAGACATAAAGCCCCAAGATCAAGATTTTTCAAGGAATCCATCAAATTTGAGGTAAGGGGGGAGAAAGGGTTCTTTATCGGTGATCTAACATGAAAGGGTAGTGGAGAGGTCCTTACTCTCTTAGTGAATATATATAATTTTGATCTATCTTGATGAAATGTAGTATGTGTGTAAACACCCCAAATTTGCCCTCACTCATATTCACACCTTGACTTGTGATCTTTCATGTTTGCATTAGTATAGGCATACTATCTCATATTGCATTTTTGCTTCACTGCATAAGTTCAAATTCATCTACATCTAGGGTTTGTGATCTGAGCAATCCAAGATTCCATCTGAGCCACCCCAAAGGTCTTAAAGCATTCCAAGAGGTTCCATGTGTGTTCTATCATCATATTATGTCCCTCAAAGTTCAAGGAAGTAAAGAGATCACAAGAATTGGCAAGGCATGGAAGCAGAGCTAGGGTTTTTACTACACAAATGACCAAAATTAGGGTTTTGGTTTCAGAGGCCTCAACTCCAAATTTTTGGGCCATTATTGTTTCTAATGTTCTTAAAATGTTATAAGGATCATGTGTACCAAGTTTTATGAAGAAATTCATTGTGGAAGTCATTTGTTCACTGGGTAACTTCCTGAGCAAGTTAAGTCAAAATCAGGGCATCTGAGGCCCCCAACAATGGAACCAAAAGGGTATTTTCATCAAATTGAAGTTCTATGATCTTTATTTTATCTTATAAGAGGTTGGAAGTTCACAAGATTGAAGAATTTTGAGCCATTTGAAAAGTTGCCAAAAATGGAAATGACTTGTAATGGAAACTTTCCATTTTGGGAAAGTTTTTCAACCTCCTCTTTCTTGATCAAAAATGCTTCAAATGAAAAATTCTTGGTCATGAAAGTTGTAGATTAGGTATTTCCCTTTTCAAAAATTACAAGAACATGTTATAATTAATGATGGAACTCAAGTTATGATCCTTTAAAGTTGGCAAAAATCCTATAATTTTCAAGAATGCACCAAAGAGGGATTTTTTGCAAAACCACTTGCCAAGGCTTCAAATGACTTCTAATGTGCCCAAATGTGACATATCATGATCAAGCAACTTCAAAAACTCAGAATTGGCCCAAGGATTGGATCATTTCATGCATTGAATCACAAGATACACCAAAGAGGGAAAACTTGCAAAACACATAGAAACCCTAGCATCAAGTGATCCAGCTGCAATGTTTCAATCCTATGGCCTTCATTGATCCATGTTGAGGCCAGACACCCCAAAATCTCAGGCCTGCACCATGCCCATACCTCAAGTACACATTCTTTACTTTTTTGCAAAATCACCCATACCAATCAACATAGGCCACAACCACTCTTCTGACCTATCAAGACATGATATGTGGACATTATGCAAGCCATACACATAACACACAAGCCTGAATCATCCCATAGCTCAGATTACACAAAAATCCTTCAAAAATTCTCTTCTTCGATTCTCCCTGCTCAAGCATTAAAACTTCATACAAACTTCACCAATCATCTCCATACATCCTCAAGATCATTTCCCAACCATTAAACAAGCCTAAAACCTCAAGAATCAAAAACACGATTTCTGCTTCCACAGAACCAAAGCTCACAAACCAAGCCATATAAACTCTTGCAAAGCTTCTCAACATCATCAAGGAGTTCATTGGAGTGGATTTGCACAAGGGAGAGGTCCAGAAAGTACCAGGTTGCAAAGCTCCAGCTCAGGTAGTCATCTTCAAACTTTTTTCCAGAACTTGCATTTCTTGTTTCTAAATGAATCTATGAGCTCTCCTGATCACCATAATGTAGTTTGTTTTGAAAATGATTGAGAAATAAGGATGTATCGTGCTTCTGAAAGTTTTGTGAAATTTTCCGTTTTGCTTTGATTCGTGTTCTTGATGTAAAATAAATGAGTTTTGGGGCTGGATTCATGTTTAGGGTTGTTAGATGTTTGATTCTGGAGAGTTTGAGAGCTTAGGGTTGCGTTTTGAGTGAGATAGCATAAAAGGGGTGCCAGAGAAGATGACCAGAGCTTGCTCCGGTCACCTGAAAGTGATTAGAGTTATTAATTAGGGTTTTAGCCAGGTTTGAATGTGAGCCCTTGGATCCTTGCTTCGCGCGCGTACGAATGGTCAGGATTGCACCACTTAACCCTAATCCTGATTAATTAAATTAATTAGGATTATTTAATTTGAAATTTCCAGATTCAATCCTAGCCATCCAAACGCGCGCTAGTCAATTCCCACCAAATTTGTTTGAATCTCAACCACTGGATTTGCATACTTCCCATTTTAATTATTTTTATTTCATTTTATTGCATTTCTTTTGTTTAATTTATTTAAAATACCAAAAATCATTTTAAAAATCTCATTTTCTGCATTTTAGCTTCAAATAATTTTCTTAACCCAAAAATAATTTTTATTTTATTTTTTGCATTTAAAAAGCATTTTTAAAATATTTAAATGTTTATTTTAATTAATTAATGGAAATTAATTAATTAAAATGGCATTTAGGTTTCTAAAAATTACAAAAAACATCATGTTGCATCTTAACACATTTAGAAACATTTTCAAACCCTTCATACAAATTTCTTTTTGGTTTTGATCATAAATTGACAATTTTCTTTAAATTTAGGGTTCATAAAATCACATTTTTAAACCCTAACCTTTGAAAAATCTTTTCTGCCTAACCATGAAGGGTTTGAAGATGGTTCTTTTTGCATTGTTTTAAACATATCATGTAGTATCTAGGATATGTTTGGCATGAATTTAGCTTTCATTTTCAAATTGATTTGCATTTTTCCTTTTGAAGCATCCAAAAACCCTAGCAAACTTAGAAAAATCATAACTTTCAATAGGTTAAGAGTTAGACCTTCTCCTTTGGGGTGTGATATCATATGGGATTAGGGTTTGTTTGAGCTCATTTGAAATTTTTTATCATGTCATATGCTTCTGTTTTGGTCATTTGCATCTCATGTTGCCATGTAACCCTAATTTTGCATCTTTACTTGCATCTTACATTGCATTGCATGAACATATGAACTTGCCATGCCATTCTAAGCATTTGTATGCCATCTTAGACATATTAGGACATTGCTTGAACATTGGTTGATCATTTATCCATTAATTTGCTATGTTTTGCATCCATTTCATTTCATAAACATTCATGTGTTTACATGCTTCCTACATGCTTCATTTGCATTCTTTCTCTTGTATGATCACACACATGCATCTTGTATGCCTTTGCATCATATCATAGCATCATTTGCATCATGTGCATGCTTATGGTCTTGGTATTTTCACTTACATTTGCTTCATTTCATTTCATTCCTTTCATATTGCATCTTGTACTAACTTTTCAGGGTTAATGGTAAGTTGTTTGGGAGGTGGATTTGCCTTCACCTCCCACCCCTTATCATATCTTCATATTTAATTCTTACTGCATTTTTGTTTGTATTTGAGTGGGCTTGCCTCACTTGTGCTTCTCTTCCTTTATTTCTCTTCTCATCTCTTTCTTTTCATATTGCTTCTCCTTAGTGGCTTCCTTGAAGACTTCTTCTCTTAAGCCTCACAAACCCTAGGATATCCAAGCATGATAACTTTCTAGGACTTATTAGTTTCCCTTAGACTTCTTACTTTGAGTCTTCTTTGTGTCTCTTTTCTCATCCCATCATTAGAGACTAAACCTTTAAGGTTTTAGGACTTTGGAATTAGGGTTATGCCTGCATCCTTATCTTAGGATGGAGTGTATAACTTTAATCCTAAGTGTTAAACCCTTAATCTGTTTAAACCTCTTAATCTATCCATCTAATAATCACTAAGACATTAACTTGTAACTTGGGCCTTACATTAGGGTTCTATCTCTTCCTTATGGTTAAGAGGGACTAACTCTAGTGTTTAATGGACAAGTCCCCCTCAAGTTGTCTTACAAAACATAAAAGTCACTTCTTAATTTCATCCCTTAATAAAAATCCACTTAACAAAGGATTTGTTATATAATGAATTTAATCCCTAACCATGGATTAAGTTGAGGTATCTTCCTCAGCTTAAGTGTTCTCATCTATTATCCTTCTATTAGGATGGTGTAATGAGCCCACTAATTTGTGATTAGAGATTAAACTCATTACTTAACACTAAACAAAAACCAAAAACATCTAAATAATCACAAGTAGGTTAATGAACTTAATCCTACATCATCATGGCAATTAAGTTGAGATGCCTATCTCATACTTAAGTATTCTCATTATCCCTAATCAGGGAGGATATAATGAGTTTACAAGCCCTTGATTTAGGCTTAAGCTCATTAACTTATGCAAAACACCAAAAACAATAATAAAACTGAAAACACCAATAAAAAACAATAATCATCTTCTTCGAGATTCTTTTCTCATCACACTCATTCATAAACGAGAACTTGCTTCTTCCGTCTAATGTAAGACAGTTAGCACTCGAGCCAGACGAGTCATACACTTGAGCATAGGCAAGCAAGCAGTTCACAGTCAATTTATCTTTCCAGTCTCTTTGAGTCGAACTACGGTGTTCTAACTTCCTCATTGCACGCGAGGATACGTAGGCATAACTTAACAGTTATCGAACAAAAGTCTCTGTGTCTCCCCCCTCTTTTAACATTCTCTTTTAAGCCTCAGTTCCTGAGCATTCACCCTTTTGCACTGACACTTGTATATTCTTTTCTTAGCTTTTGCACACAGATAGCACATACCCTACCCCTTTAAACACTATATTTTAAGCGTGGATCCCGTCGAGTACGACGGACAATCTGGGTGCTAATACCTTCCCAGGTTGTAACCAACCCCCTTTCTCAGTTTCTCTAGTTCGCAACCGTCTTATCCATATCTTTCCAGGTTTATGCAACGTTACCTTTCCTTCGGGATAAAAATGCCTAGCTGGCGAATCTTTTCATCTTCATTTCATTCTCTCCTTCCACCGACCGTTCGCGCTTGTACCGGGATGCAAATCTTTGGGAGCGACAATGTGTATGAAATTACGTGATTGATTGTTGTATTTGGAATAAATTTTGTGTGAATTGTATGGTGTGGTTAGTATGGAAGATATCTTATGATTATTGTTGTTGTTGATGCAAGTTAGGATGATGGAGTTAAACCTAGAATTCCCCCAATTTGATTAATGATATTAGGTTGGAAGAATAAGGTAGTGTTAGAGGTATAAAATGAGTATGAGAATAATAATTGGACTGTTTTGAGTGATAAAAGTGAGATATAAGTGATGGAATTTGAAATGGTATAAAATTCGGAGAGAAAAGTGATTTTTGGAAAAAGCTGGTTTTTGGGTGCAGGGCCCCTGAGACGGGTGGCCGTGTCAGCTAACACGGGTGGCCGTGTCAAGCTTCCGAGTTATGGAAATGTCTCAATTTTGGGATTTTGGAATACAGGTGGCCTGACACGGGCCGTGTTGCACAACACGAGTGGCCGTGTCAGCCTCTTTTCTTGGCGTGATTTTAGTTTTGAGAAGGGAGGGTTCAGGCCATGTGACACGGGCCGTGTCAGGTGACACGGGGGGGGGGGGGGGGGGCATGTAAGGCCTCTGTTTTCGGAAATTTTTCGTATTCTAAGAGGGTTTTGTCCCGATTTCTTGTTCGATACTCGTCCCATTAGTTTAAGATGTTGAGAATAGTGTTAATGGATCGTTCCTAGGAGACGACAAACAATAATTAGTGTTTAAGTTCTATATGTTATGTTGGTTTGTATGATTTTTTAATGGATCAATAGGATGGTGTTGGTTGGAGACATTATTGATTGTATGATTTGTGTAAACCATATGATGAAATATTTGGTAACTTATAAGGATCAGAAGGATCGTATTCTGTGGGGTAAATATACGGGAAATAGTTGAGGATGGAATTAATGAATAGTTCATAGGGTATGATAAACGGTGATTGATGCGTAAGATATATGTGCTTGTATTGATTTGTATAAATTTTAATGATGAATTATATGGATCGTATTGATAATGTGTATTGACTATTGTCTGATATTTATGTGACACATGTGATGGGGTGTGTGATAACTCATGTGGATCATGTTATGTATGATTATGTTCATGCATGTATTTTGGTATGTGTCCTCACGAAGATTTGCATCCCGGTACAAGCGCGAACGGTCGGCGAGAGGAGAAAATGAAATGAAGTGAAAAGAGTCGCCAGCTAGGCATTTTTATCCCGAAGGAAAGGTAATGCTGCATAAACTTGGAAAGATATGGATAAGACGGTCGCGAACCAGAGAAACTGAGAAAGGGGGTTGGTTACAACCTGGGAAGGTATTAGCACCCAGATTGTCCGTCGTACTCGACGGGATCCACGCTTGAAAGTTTGTGTTTAAAGGGGTAGTGTCAGTGATATCTGTGTGCAAAAGCTGACAATGAATGTGCATGTGTCAGTGCAAAAGGGTGAATTGCACAGGAACTGAGGCTTAGAACATAATGCTGAAAGAGGGGGATGACAAAGAGACTTTTGTTCGATAACAGTTAAGTTATGGCTACGTATCCTCTCGTGCAATGAGGAAGTCAAAATATCGTAGTTCGACTCAAAGAGACTGAAAGATGAATTGACTGATGAACTATTTGCTTGTCTATGCTCAAGTGTATGACTTGTCTGGCTTAGGTGCTAACTGTCTTGCATTAGACGGAAGAAGCGAGTTCTCGTTTGTGAGTGGAGATGATGAGAAAAGAATCCTGGAGGAGACGATTATTGTTTGTTTTTTGTGTTTTCAATCTTTTATTGCTTTTTATGTTTGTCATAAGTTAATGAGCTTAAGCCTAAACCAAGGGTTAGTAAACTCATCACATCCTCCCTTTGATTAGGGGTAATGAGAATACCTTAAATATGAAGTAAGCACCTCAAACTTAATTACCATGATGTAGGATTAAGATCATTAACCTACTTGTGATTATTTAGATGTTTTTTGGTATTTTGTTTAGTGTTAAGTAATGAGTTTAAGCCATAATCAAGGATTTAATGGACCCATTACACCATCCTAATAGAAGGATAATAGATGAGCACATTTAAGCTGAGGAAGATACCTTAACTTAATCCATGATTAGGGATTAACCTCATGGCAAAACAAAGCCTTTATTAAAGTGGATTTTAGTTAATGGTAAGATTAAGAAGTGGATTTTATGGTTTATAAGACAACTTGAGGGGGACTTGTCCATTAACACTAGGGTTAGTCCTTCTTAACCAATAAAGGAAGAATTAGAACCCTAATGCAAGGCCCAAGTTACAAGCTATTCTCTTAGTGATTATTAAGATGGATTGATTAAGAGGTTTAAACAAATTAAGGGTTTAACACTTAGGATTAAAGTTATACACTCCATCCTAAGAGAAGGATGCAGGCATAACCCTAATCACAAAGCCTTAAAACCTTAAAGGTTTAGTCTCTGATTATGAGATGAGAAGAGAGACACAAAAGAAGACACAAAGGTAAAAGCTAAAGGGGGACTAATCAAAACCCTAATTATTGTTATGCTTGGATGTTCCTATGGTTTATAAGGCTTGCAAGAGATCTTCAGAGAAGCCACCAATGGAAGAAGCGGATGAAAGGAGGAGAAGCAGAAGAAACAAGTTAACTTACTTCACAGAAGAAGATAAGTTAATTGAAGAAAGAAAGTGAATTATGAACATGAATGAGCAAGCTCACTCTAAAGCAAAAGAAAATGCAGCAAGGGTGCATAAAAGAGATGAGAAGAGAAATGAGAAGTGAAGTGAAACCCTAGCTCACTCTAAAGCAAAATAAAATGAGACCATTAGAAACAAAAATGACCAAAATTTTTGGAGTTAAGGCCTCTGAAACCAAAACCCTAATATCGGGTCATCTGTGTAGTGAAACCCTAGCTTTGCTTCCATGCTTTCCCAGTTCTTGTGATTCTTTGACTTCCTTGATCTTTGAGGGATATAAAATGATGATTGAACATACATGGACCCTCTTGGAATGATTGGCGGCCTTTGGAGTAGCTCAGATGGATCCTGGATTGCTCAGATCACAAACCCTAGATGCGGATGAACTTGAACTATGCAGATGAAACAAAAATGCAATATGATATGATATGCTTAAACTAATGCAAATATGAAAGATCACAAGCCAATGGTGTGAACTTAGTGAGGGCAAAGTTGGGGTGTTTACAGTATGCATAATCGAGTTTTGCATATGCATGTATGGTGGGATAATCATGCCTCAGATGGAGCGTAAGTGATTATCCGGATTCATTGTGAATCACTGGTGCAGGGATGATCGTATCTCAATAGGAGCCTAAGCGATGCATCCGGGGTTCGAATCGATGAACCATTGTTGAGTCGGTACCGTATTTGCATTTTGCCATGGTGTCACTTTGCATTTTATTGAATTAATGATATGTGAAATATGATATGTGACATATGTTGATGGATTGTGTGAGATTACCCTTTAAGATGATATATGCACCGTTAAAATATTGAATTGTTTTCTCACCCCTTTGTTGTTTGGTTGCATCTATGCTTCTTCGAAAGTACATATGATTCAGGTACTTGAGTACGCTCGGAGTACAAGTTGTTTGGTCGAGTCCGAGGAGTCGCTCTGATACGTAACACGGGAAACGGGGATATTTGTTGTTTAATTATTCTTATTAGTAATAGTTACGTATCATATTTTATTGAAACTTATAAATTAAGAGAATTGATGAATATTGTGGATATTTGGTGAATTGTCGTATGATGAATAAAGAGATATTTTTCCACTGTTTTAATGAATAACTGTAATTGTGTTTCTTTTGAAAAAGGTAACATTCTACTTTTGATAAAAACTCTGATTTTTTCTTAACAAAATAGTTATTTTATTTAATTGGGAAAAGTGGGTGTTACATCATTAACACTATCCCCCGTAAAGTTGCTTTTCCCTACGGGGATTCATTAAATCAATTCAGTGTTTATTTCACCCCAGTCAAGCTGTCAGGATGCCTGTTATCTCCTCGTCAGGAGGTCCCTTTGCATTTTCATTTAGTAATCATCATTACATTTGCATCCTCAAAAAGCGTAACATTTCCATCATTAAGGAGCATTACACCATGGAAAAATTCAAACCTATGCATACAAAACATAAGCTAGTTTTGGGGTACCTTGCACAAAAGCCTGAAATAGTATCTCTTCAATCAGCCTGAAGTATCCCCAAAAAGAATGTCAAATTAATTCCTTAATGTGGCTTCTCATACCAATCCACATTTGTTGTCCCCCGTTGAGTCTCTATTTAAGTACATCTGTCTCATTTTCGCGTCTTTGTTTCAGTACAACGGTCTCGTGTTGGGTTATCATTTAAGTAGAATGCTACCGTTCATTTTGATTTCATCTAAGTACGATGATTTCATTTTTTTCGATTCCATTTCAGTACAATGGTCTCGTCTTTGAGTCTTGTTTCAATACAATAGTCTCATTTGTCGCGTCTCCGTTTAAGTACAACGATCGCGTCTCGGGTAATCATTTAAGTACAATGAGCCCATTCCTTTGATCTCATCTAAGTATGATAATTTCATTTCTTCGATTCCATTTCAGTACAATGGTCTCGTCTTTGAGTCTCGTTTCAGTACAACAGTCTCCTTTGTCGCGTCTTCGTTTAAGTACAACAGTCGCGTCTCAGACAATCATTTAAGTACAATGAGACCATTCCTTTGATCTCATCTAAGTACGATGATTTTAATTCTTCGATTCCATTTCAGTACAATGGTCTCGTCTTTTAGTCTCGTTTCGGTACAACAGTCTCATTTGTCGCGTCTCCGTTTAAGTACAACGGCCGCGTCTCGGGCAATCATTTAAGTACAATGAGCCAACTTCTTTGATCTCATCTAAGTACAATGATTTCAATTCTTCGATTCCATTTAAGTACAATGGTCTCGTCTTTGAGTCTTGTTTCAGTAAAATAGTCTCATTTGTCGCGTCATCGTTTAAGTACAACAGTCGTGTCTCGGGTAATCATTTAAGTACAATGATCCTGTTTCTTTGATCTCATATAATTACGATGATTTCATTTCTTCGATTCCATTTAAGTACAATGGTTTCGTCTCCGTGAGTCTCGTTTAAGTACAATGGTCTCATCATTTCCCTCGTTCCCGTTTAAGTACAACAGACACATGTCGGGTTATCGTTTAAGTACAACGATCCCGTTCCTTCTGATTCCATTTCAGTACAATGGTTTCATTTTCGATTCTGTCTAAGTACGATGGTCTCGTTTTCCTTGAGTTATCATCTAAGTACGATGAGCTCATTCCCTTTTGTCATGTTCAGGTTTAGTTCCATCTTTTGAGTCGTCATCCACGAATGACATTCTTTTCCCAATTACATTTCATTTCTCACAGAGCACAAATTTTCCGGTTTATTCGGGTTTCAATCACGCCATACCTTGAAAGTCTGAGAGCGATTGCTATCATCCATTCAAGTCTACAGATGATTGAATAGGGGCATATGTAACACCCTAAAATTTGCTCTCTCATTTTTCATGGTATTTAGCATATAACATTTCATACATAATTCCATATCATAGCACAAAGCATTGCATCATAACAATTATAACTAAGGCATAGGGTTTGTGATCAATGGCTGAGGAAACTGAGGATCATCCAAAAGCAATAAGAAGGGTCACATGGCTTCTCAACATTATTCAAAAGGTTTACAACATCCCACAATATCTCATCTCATTCCCTATGTCTCAGAAAGAAGTGGATTGATCAAGGAATTCAAGTAGTGCAACATCTCCTAATAAAAGGTGGTGAAATTATGGTTTCTGATTAAAGGAGCTTCTCAAAGAAATTTTGGTTCAAACTTGATCTCATTGTTTCCCACATGATATTAAGTGTCTAAGGTTGAAATTTCATCCATTGAATCATTTCAGAGGGTCTTCAATTAATCAGTTACTTGAAAATCAAGAAATTGAGGAAAAGTCAATTGTGCTGAAGAAAACGTCAACTCCTGGCTTTTTGAGGTCAAATTCATGAAATTGAGGTTACAAGGGGGTCCATGGAAAAAATTTGATCAAGAAATGATGGAGGGATCCTTACAAATTAAGAAAATCAATACTTACCATTTTTGGAAAATTAGGGTTTCCAAAAATGGCAAGTTTTTGGCCATTTTTCAGCCAAGTTCAAGAGAGGCCTACTCCCAAAAGAAAAGTCAAATGAAAACTCCACTTATGTTGTTTGAAAGAGGGAATACTAAGCTTCAAAGCCATAGGTGGAACATGTTCATGGGATTAAAATTGAAGAAGTTATGATTAATCAAAGTTTGATGAAACTAGGGCAAAAACCAAGTCATGGGCCAGCAAAGCAAGTCATGCGCACGTGCCAGGCAGGGCAATATATCAAATAGGTGGTGTGCAAAGTGTAAGTCTTTTTTTCTCCATCAAGATGACCTCAAATGAAATTTTCTCCAACATCAAAGTTGTTCATTGTTGTCTCCTCTACAACTTTCATGTTGGAGGATTTTTCACATGGCCAATTGCTTGAGAGTTATGATAGCTTAAAGTAAGGTCCCAACATTGATCAAACCCTTAGCCATTTACACAAGGCCAACCAACTACATGCAAGCCAAAGATGCATTCACATTTTCTTGACTTCAATGACACATTTGAGGTACTTAGAAGCATTGTTCAATCATTGATTGAACACCAAACTTGTGGTATGGAGCATTGTCTTCAAAATGAGCATAAGAATGTTATGGTTTGGTAGGTTGAACTTGAAGAAATCATCAATGGAAGCTCATTACATCAAACTTGTTTGCTTGCTGCATAAGTCATTGTATTGTGAGATGTTTCTAAGTTCAGACAAATTATACACTTTAGTTAACATGTTGATACCATATCGCATTGCATTCAAACAAGTTCAAAGGATCAGATGCATGCCCATACATACTATCTGACATGTACTTCATGAGAATCAAGTCAATGATACACTTTCAAGCATTTGAACTCTAGTTGTACTGAACTGCTTCATCACACATCAATAATCCTCAGCATAACTATCATGTTCTTCTCCACACATTGGATCAAGTTCGAGTTAAACAAACTTCCACTCACCATAACTAACTCTAAACAAACTTGACTCAGTTAAATATAGTTCCAACTGTTAACTACAGTGAGTTAGGAGCTTAACCATGGATATAAAAAGATGCAAGCTAATTGAATTCAGGGACACTTCATTCTGATCAAAATCACATCACAAACTTCATCCATTCTCTCTGATTTTCACTTAGATTTTGGGAGAAACATTGAACTGCATTTTTTCTCGAGCCAGCTTCATCTTCATCAATCAGCCTTCAAGCTTTCACAATTCATCATTACCCTCACATTGTGCATGAAATTCTTGGATTATTCAACTTGATTCTGCAAGGTTCCATCACTGCATTGTTCTGCATCCCCTTGAATTTCTCAAAGCTTCCTCAAGATTTAGCCACAGTAGAGTGTTTATTTCACTCTGGTGAAGTTCAAAAACCAATATCAAGAGCAATTGGAGTCTCCCCTCTGGTCTTCTTCAACCTTGAACACCTCTGCAATTCAGGTTTTGATCCTTACCTTTTTTGTTCGAATCTAGTGTTTTCTTGGTTGTTTTGTGTTGGTTATGGTCTGATAGAGGTTTGCAATGGACTGTTTAATGGATAGACATCTTAGATGGGTAGACGCAGAATTTTAGGTGGATTTTATGTGATTTGATTTGCATCGATTGTGGAAGATAAGTGATGTTTGAGCCTAGACTCGTGATCTATTCAGTGAAAGGATTGTTTTAGTGCTCTCAGATTTTCTTTTAATGGAAGTTGGAGCTTTTCCCTAGTTGCAGGTCACCGGAGAAGGTGACTGGAGGTCATCTCCGGTGACCTGAACAGTAGCCCTAGTTTTTTTTTCCAACTTTAAGTCGTAACCATTGATCTAATTCAATCCAATGTCCATTACCTTGCCATCGCATAAATAAGATGCGTGCAAGTAATGTGCCATTTTCATGAGAGGTTGGGCTCAAAATGCTTTTGACACCCCACGCAATAAAGGACCAGTAATTTTGTACATGATTCAGTTGCTTTTCATACCCCCCCTCATATTCTTTCCAATTTCTTTCTTCTTTTATTTCCATTTCAAATTCCATTCTATTAAAATACCAAATGGCTTCTAAAAATCACAAGATAATTCAGGGACTATCTTGGGCATTTTCCAAAAAATATATATATTTTTATTTGTTATTTTTCATTAATTTCTGAGTCAGAATTAATTTTCTAATTAATTTCTTCTTATTTTTCTTATTTCTTGACCACTAGTCCTTCTCCAGTTAATTCCTCACTCATCAAAAATGATCTTGGTCCCATTCCTTTTGGCCTAGTCAAAGGACACCTCAAGGTCCTTAAAAATATTTTTCTCCTATTTTTTAGGTCACATTTGATCCCTTGGTGATTCCATTCTTTGAGCCTTACCCTTCTAAACCCTAATTCACTTGGTGTGATTGTTTGATTGAGTTAAAAGGAAAATTTTTGTGAGATATTTTAGAGGTTGATTACTCCCTAGTTCTTGACTTTGAATCTTAATTTTTCATAATTTTTCCATGTCATTTGGTATTTTTTTAGGTACCTTGTGTTACAAGTCACATTTTAGGGTTCATTCCTTCATCCTTTCCATTCCATTTTAATAAGGCATTTATGCCATTCATTTGAAGCTCTCAATTTGAGTTCTTAGAGTCCCATTTGATGTCTTTAGATAACTTGTATCCATGATAGGTCATCACACTTTGAATTTTTGGGTTACTTGGTCCCTAAGTTACATATGTATTCATGTATGTCACCTTCACCCTAATTCACATTCGTATTCCATCTTAATACTTCTAAATCAACTTTGTGAGTATGGTGTCTATGTTATATCATTCTTATACATCTTATAAGTATACCACATTCATTTTCATGTCTTCACTTCAAGTCATAAGGCTTTGTGCTTCATTTGGTTTACTTTGGTACCTTAAGACTTCAAAATCAAACTTATTTGTTCCTTAACCCTAATGCAATTCATTATATTTCATTTGTGGTTAATTCTTGAGTTTAAACTCCATCTTAACTTTTCATTAAGCCCCTGGTTTTTAAATTGGAAGTTCAAGTTTCATTGACCATGTTTGACTTTTTTCTAAGTCATTTTCTTCTTTTTGAAATCACATGTTCAATCCCTATCATCCTTTTTTCATTCAATCTTACTTGAATCTTTCTCACTTGGATCTCTTTGTTCCCACTTTGGTTCACATGTTGAGACACTTTCATTTAGTGTTAGGTTCTTGTTTTAACATTCACCTTTGACCTAATTCAAGTTTATCTTGCATAATCATTCAACTTCTCCATCTAATCTCACCTTGATTTCCATGGCTAGTCAAAACGCATCAAAAATCATAAAAAATTATCATATATCTCATAATCATTTTAATCATCATAATCATCTTAATCATCATATTCTATTATTTATTTCTCATATAAACACATCATAATCAACACATCATCATTCGTCAAAATAAAATCTAGGTAACTCACCTCAAGACATCGTTATATCAAATTCGTTGGATTCTGTTCACATAGTAACATACTCACATAACACACATAATCACACATCACAATTGTTCTGGACTGGCCCGATGACTAGGCATGGTCCAATCCCTTCATGCTCATGAAACATCCCAATAGCCCAACGTCAAAGGGACCCACCAGACTCATGCCCCTTTGACCGACCAGAACTCATCGACCACGTCTGATAGTGGTCGGATCTCTCTACTCGTTCTCCACCTCTGCTTGACATTCATCAAATTTATCAGTTTTTGAATACTCTCAATTTCTGGTTGTGGAAAGACATAATGAACATTCTTCTTTCTGGGAGTTTCCCTATCTTCTTCCATCTGGATAAGAGAAAATTAACGGAACTGGGTGCAAGATGAAAATGGTAACTTGAAAATAAAAACACAAATAGTTAATGCTAGTATGATGCAATGCAAATGCAATGCAGGCACATGATCAACATCTAGAACTGTTTGGACATAATGCTGAGAGCCAAGTGATCAGAAACCCTCAAACTGTTCTCTACTTAACAACCCTCAGATAAGAAACCCATAACCAGATAGTCAAGAATCCTCAGAACCATAGTAAATGGACCATAATATAAGATCACACTGATAATAAAGGGTAAGCTGAGGTCAAGGGTTCCTATAAACCTATAAACCCCTCCTAATCTCATAGGTGTGCTCCGGGTCAAACATCATGGACTCTCCAAGCCGAATAGCAATAATACGTTCACCATTTCCGAGAAATGGCTCATGACCAAATTAGGGAGTCGGTTAAGCATTATGTACTACTCAGGGAGGTCTCAGCATGAGTCCGGGAAAAACAAGTATCCCTTATAAGTCCCCAACTTCAAGCGCTGAAATCGAGAAACAATAGTACATTCACCCCTTGGATACAATACTATCGTCATATGACCAGATGCTTTAACTGAGTTCCTATAAGAGAACCAGGACATTCTATGCGAGTTCCCAGTGGGCCCTCGGGTGCGAATAGGTTTACCACAAAATGTGGTCTGCCACTGTCACCACTGGAGAGGGATGTTTCCAAAAAGGTCCTCAATGATCGGTCCCCATATGCACATAACTTTCAAGGTCCTATAATGATCAAGAAAGATTCCTGTATCAAAACATTTCCAAGACGGTCGCAAGTCTGGGCGTGGAACTCACTAATACCAACATAGCAAGATGCCATGAAGCCAAAGTGGAACCACTCTAAGTCCTAGGGTGCACTCGAGCCCCGGTTACGAGCTCATTTCATAGTAACAATCCCCAACCCGCCAAAAGAAAACCAGCACAGCTAGACAGTCTAGTATATACATATGATGCATGAAACAAAATACTGAAAAATGTAAATAAAGCTATAAATAAAACTGTAAATAAACAACAGTAAAATAAACTGGAAACAACAAACAATCAACACCCAATGAAACAGAAAAACTCAAGCGCTAGAAGAGACTCTCAAGGGAACCAAAGATACTCTGGTTAGGAGATCCCTAGCTGAGTCGCCAGCTTTCACTCCCTGGATTTCCATCCTGGTACAAACGCGAAAGTGGCGCGGAAAAGGTAGAGTCAACAGCCATGCATTTTTATCCCGAAGGAACAGAAATGGTAATGCTGCACAAACCAGGGAAAGAAAGGAAATTACAAGGTCCTACAAACCAAAGAACTGGGTTCGAGAGTCGGTTACGATCTGGGAAGGTATTAGCACCCCAAATTGTCCGCCACACCCGACGGGATCCACGCTTCCAAAGAAATTGTTTCAAAGGGTGAGGGAATAAAGCTGCTGTAAAAAGGAACTGGAACTAGAAAAGGAATGGAAAGAAAAAATGTAGGGAAAATAAAGATTATGCTCGAACGGGCCCTACCCAGCTGCCTACATACCTCATCTAGACACGAGGATCAGAGTTTCCGTAGTTCCCATTGTCACTCCAACCAAATGACACCTGGTCAGATGGGGTACAGACGTGAACGGTCGGCGAAAGAGAAGGAAAGAAAAGAGTCGCCAGCTAGGCATTTTTATCCCGAAGGAAAGGTAATGCTGCATAAACCTAGAAAGATATGGATAAGACGGTCGCGAACCAGAGAAACTGAGAAAGGGGGTTAGTTACAACCTGGGAAGGTATTAGCACCCAGATTGTCCGCCGTACTCGATGAGATCCACGCTTGAAAGATTTGTGCTTAAAGGGGGTGGTGTCAGTGTTATTCTGTGCGCAAGAGCTGGAAAAGAATGCAAGTGTCAGTGTAAAAGAAATGTGAAGTGAAGTGAAGAAGTGTCAGTGTAAGGAAAGAATGCAAAGCTCAAGACCATGAGGCTTAAAGAATAATGCTGGAAGGAGGGGGAATATACAAAGACTTTTGTTCGATAACAGTTAAGTTATGCCTACGTATCCTCTCGTGCAATGAGGAAGTCAGAACACCGTAGTTCGACTCAAAGAGACTTAAAGATAAATTGACTGATGAACTGCTTACTGGTCTATGCTCAAGTGTATGACCTGTCTGGCTCAGGTGCAAACTGTCTTGCATTAGACGGAAGAAGAAAGTTCTCGTTTGTGAGTGAAGATGATGAGAAAAGAATCCCGGAGGAGACGATTATTGTTTGTTTTTGGTATTTTCAGTCTTTTATTGCTTTTTTGAAGTTTGTCATAAGAAAATGAGCTTAAGCCTAAACCAAGGGTTAGTAAAATCATCACATCCTCCCTCTGATTAGGGGTAATGAGAATACCTTAAGTATGAAGTAAACACCTCACACTTAATCACCATGATATAGGATTAATATCATTAACCTACTTGTAATTATTTAGATGTTTTTTGGAGTTTTTGTTTAGTGTTAAATAATGAGCTTAAGCCATAATCAAGGATTTAATGGACCCATTACACCATCCTAATAGAAGGATAATAGATGAGAACATTTAAGCTGAGGAAGGCTCCTCAACTTGATCCATGATTAGGGATTAACCTCATGACAAAACATAGCCTTTATTAAAGTGGATTTTAGTTAGTGGTAAGATTAAGAAATGGATTTTATGGTTTGTAAGACAACTTGAGGGGGACTTGTCCATTAACACTAGGGTTAGTCCTTCTTAACCAATTAAGGAAGAATTAAAACCCTAATGCAAGGCCCAAGTTACAAGCTTGATGTCTTAGTGATTATTAGGTGAATTGATTAAAGGATTTAAACACATTAAGGGTTTAACACTTAGGATTAGAGTTATACACTCCATCCTAATAGAAGGATACAAGCATAAGCTTAATCACTAAGCCTTAAAACCTTTAAGGTTTAGTCCCTGATTATGAGATGAGAAAAGAGACACAAAAGATGACACAAAGGTAAAACTAATGGGGGACTAATCAAACCCTAATTGTTAACATGCTTGGGTATTCCTAAGGTTTATGAGGCTTGCAAGAAGATCTTCAGGAAGAGCCACCAAGGAAGAAACAGATGAAAGGAGGAGGAACAGAAGAAGCAAGACAACTTACTTCACTTAAGAAGATAAGTTGCTTGGAGAAAGAAGGTAAGAAAGGAGCATGAATGAGCAAGCTCACTCTAATTCACAAGTAAAAATGCAGCAATGAATGCATAAGAGGGATGAGAAGAGATTATGGGAAGTGAAGGCAAATTCACTTCCCAAACACTTACCACCTGAAAAGTTAGCAAAAGGAAATGAAATGAAATGAAAATGAGATGCAATGCAATGATGTAAATCCAAACCAGAAGCATGTTCATGATGCAAATGATGCTAAGGGGTGATATAAATGCATGTCCATGAATGCATATGACATCAAATGAAAGCAAAAGCATGGCAAATGGATGATGCAATGATCAAACATGATTCTAATATGTCCTAAGATGTCTTATATGTCATGTGGATGCACAAAATGTCATGGAAAGTTCATGTATGCAAACATATGGAGAATGGATGCAAATGAAGGCAAAAATTAGGGTTTATACATAACATGCAATACAAAACTCAAAACCAGAAGCAAATGTCATGATAAAAAATTGAAAATAGGATCAAAGGAACCCTAACCCTACATAAGTTCATTGCTCAAAGGAGGAGACCTAAATCTTAACCTAATGGAAGTTATGATTTTCTTAAGTTTGCTAGGGTTTTAAGGCACTTCAAAAGGAAAAATGCACAACAAATTGAAAATGAAAGATGAATTCAAACCAATTTTATCCTAGAAACTACATGACATGAGGAATGCAATGCAAAAGAACCATCATCAAACTCTTCAAGGTTAGGCAGAATGGATTTTTCTAAGTTAGGGCAAAAATATTGACTTTTAAGAACCCTAATTCCAAAGAAAAATGTCAAAATAGGTCAAGAACCAAAAAGAAATTTGTTTGAAGGGTTTGATAATGTTTCTAAATGTATCAAGATGTAATGTGATTTTTTTGGTGATTTTTAGAAACTTAAATGGTATTTTAATTAATTAATTCTCATTAATTAATTAAAATAAACACTCAAATATTTTAAAAATACGAAATTTATGCAAAAAATAGAATAAAAATTATTTTCAGAATGAGAAAAATATTTTAAGTCATGATGCAAAAAATGAAATTTTTTAGAAGTGTTTTACTATTTTTAATAAAATGTGGGAAGAAATGTAATTAAAATGAAATAAAAATAAGAATTAATGGAAGTATGCTGATCCAGTGGCCCAGATTCAAATAAAAAGAGGAGGGAATTGACTTCGCGCGCTAATGAACGGCCCACATTCAAACTCACTAATTATGTCATTAAGCCCTAATCTGAACCCTAAACATTTTCAGGTGACCGGAACAGTGTTCCGGTCATCTTCTCCGGCCAGTCTCTCAAGCTATCTCACTCAATACGCAACCCCAAGACCCCTAAAGCTCCAGAAATGATCCTCACATCAACCCCAACAAGAATCAGCCATCAAAATTCATTTATTCAACATCAGGATCATGAATCGAAGCAAAACGGAAAACATGGCAAAAATTTCAGAAGCTTATGAAATGCTTATTTCTCAACTATTTTCAAAACTAAACACATCATGGCAATCAGGGGAACACACATAATCATTCTATAACATAAAATGAGAGTTCTGGAAAATTAAATGCCATGGCTACCTGAAGTTGAGCTTTCGAAACAGGAGCTTTCTGGCCAGTTCTTTGCCTCAAATCCACTCCAATGATTCCCCCCAAGAGCTTGTGATGCTTGGTTGGAGCTTAAATGGCCTCAAAAGGAAGTTGGCAGAAGTTCAGTTCATGAAATGTTGAAATCGTGTTTTTGATTCTGAGTGTTTTAGGACAAAATGAAGGGTGGGAAATGACCAGTGATGTTTTTGGAGTTAAATGGTGAAAAAAGTTTGAAGGTTTTATGGTTGAGCTATGAGTTTCGAAGGCTTTTGCAAATTTTGGGGATTTTGAGTATGCTGTGTTCTTGGAGGTTTCAGCTTGTGTTATGTTATGTGTTGGGTTGCTTTTGGTACACATATCATGTTTGGATAGGTCAGAGGGTGGGTGCTGGCCTAGGTTGATTGGTATGGGCAAGTTGCAAAAATGTCACCAACTTGTGTACTTGAGGTATGGGCTGGTTCAGTGGCTGTTTCAAGGCATGGCTCGAGTCAGCTTGCTTCAAGGAGGTCCATGGAAGTCATAGTTTGTAGCTGGCACAAGTGGCTGAAGAGATTTGATCCATTTTGCAATTTTGGGGAAGTTTGGCCCCTTTTGAATTACTTGAAGTTCAAGGCATGAAACTTGGGGTTTCTTTGTGCAATTCTGATTTTTAGGTCATGTGTGATGTTTGTGTAATGGTTAGAAATCACTTTGAGGTCACATTTTGCTGTGGCAAGTGTTTTTGCAAACTTCCCTCTTTGGTGCATAAGTGAAAATTTGTGATTTTCCCAACTTTGCAAGACCATAACTTGAGTTCTATGATGAATTAGGTCAAGTTCTTGTACTTTTTGAAAAGGTAATGATCCAATATGCAACTTTCATGACCAAGAATTTTCCATTTGAAGCATTTTTGAATCAAAAAGAGGAGGTTGAAAAACTTTCCCAAAATGGCAAGTTTGCATTACAAGTCACTTTCCCAAAATGGCAACTTTGCAAATGGCTTGAAATTCTTCAATTTTGTGAACTTCTAACTTCTTCTAAGATCAAATAAAGATCATATGCATCCAAAATGTTGGAGAAGACCCTTTGGTTGGATGATTGGGGGCCTCAGATGCCCTGATTTTGCACTGACTTGCCCAAGAAGTCATCTATTGGTCAGATGCCTTCCCCATTGAATTTCTTCATGAAAATTGGTATGCATGATCCTTATATCATATAGAGACCCATAGAAACAAGAATGGCCAAAAAATTTGGAGTTATGGTCTCTGAAACCAAAACCCTAATTTTAGGTCATCTGAGTAGTTAAGCTTGGTTTTGCTTCCACACCTTTCTCAGTTCTTGTGATTTTCTGGCTTTTTTTGATCTTGGGAGGATATAATATGATGCTTGAACATACATGGACCTTCTTGAGATGATTGATGACCTTTGGAGTGGCTCATGTGGCTCAAGGATGGCTCAAATCACAAACCCTAGATGCAGATGACTTAGAACCTATGCAGTGAAGCAAAATGCAATATGAGATGATATGATTGAACTTATGCTAATGAAAAGAATCACAAGCCATGGTGAAATGAGTGAGGGCAAATTTGGGGTGTTTACAGCTGCCCCTATTCAAACATGAGTTAGCTGCATAGGATGTAAGCGACGACTTATCAGACAAGCAAGATAACTTGTGGTTGAATACCAAAGACAGTCCAAAAATTTGCACTCACCGAATGAAGAAGAAAAGGGATATAGATTGTAAAAGAAAATAAAGTATGATTATAAAATACGGGTGACAGAGGATGACCATCAAGCAGGGGACGACTGCCGGGGACAAAGCAGTGACGGGGACGGCTGGCATGCTGGGAAATATAAAGGGATTACGATGGGGACGGCCATCAAGCAAAGAAATAAGACTCTCTGGGGATTTTAAGTTAAAGGCAATGATGGGGAAGGCCATCAGGTTTGAAATGAATGATGAGGGACGGTTATCAAAGGTGAAGGACGATCACCTAGCAGGGGACGGCTGCTCTGTTGGGGATAAGATGAGGGACAGTCATTTAAGGTGAAGGACGATCACCTGGCAAGGTACGGTCGCCGAAAGTATCACGACATAGGACGAATGTCAGATAGGAAGAGTCGACGATGGGGGCGGCCATCGGATAAGCATGATGAAGGACGATCATCAACAGGGTGAAGGACGATCACCTAGCAGGGTACGGCTGCTCTCGAGGTTTATTATGACATAGGACGAATGCAAGATAACAAGATCAACGATGGGGACGACCATCAGATAAAATGATGAAGGACAATCATCAAGAGGTGAAGGACGATCACCTAGCAGGGTACAGCTGCTAAAATATCACGACATAGGATGCATGTCGGATAGGAAAAGGGTTCCAATAATGGAGACTCCGCTGGGGATGATGAAAGACGATTATCAAAAAGGTGAAGGACGATCACCTGGCAGGGTACGGCTGCCGAAAGTATCATGACACAGGACGAATGTCAGATGGAAAAGAAATTTTCTTTTTACTGGCGATTTGCTGAGAACTCTTCTGGGGAAAGGTAGGCACAGACGAGTGTCTAAATTCAAAAAGGTATAAGTGTTTGACAATGTGTATAAATTAAAGATGCGGACGAGCATCCTTAAGACTATGATACAGACGAGTATCGGTAGAAACAAACGCTGATGCGTGTTCAGAGATGATGGTACGGACGAGTACCAACTGGTTAACAAAGAACACGGACGAGTGTTGAATCTGAGGGGAAATGAATGATGTATACAAGACACGGACGAGTATCTGTAAGAGTAAGCATGAATGAGACACAGACGAGTGTTCATCTTGCTGGGGAGAATATGACACAGACGAGTATCATAAGAGAAAGTGTATAAGTTATGAATGTAAAAGATGTTCTGAAGATCTGTGGGGATAAGATGACACGGACGGGTGTCAGAAGAAGTGTGTTATAAACAAGTGTTTGATTTACAATAAGTGTTTAGGCAACCATGTTGGGGAATGGTGACACGGACGAGTTTCCAGAGAGTGTTTAGATATTTATTTGTGGTTTACATCTGCAGGGAAGTGATGCGACACGGACGAGTGTCGGAAAAAGTATATATGCGTATTAGTGAGTGCAAAGGGGATGCTTCGGCTTTCTGCTGTGACTGTGGTTCTTTGTGTATACATATATACTTGACGGAATGTTGGTATATACAGGTGCTTGATTCAAAACATGGCTTATGATTATGCAATATGTTTGACTTTTGCCGTAATGCTCCATATTAGATGGAATGCTACGCTCTGAGGGGAAATACGATGTGAATGCTATGATTATGCAAAGATACTGATCCGGGATTCGGATCCCGCTGCTGTAAAGATCCCTAGTTGATCTGCTTGAAGTGATATCCCAGCTGGGGATGAGATTATTGGTAGATCTGATATATATGACTCTGCTTGGGGAAATAGGTCACTGATAGACCTTTCTTGGTAATGAGGGGCCCAGCTGGGGTCTGTGGGATCTTTCGTCACTTTGTTGTGAGATCTTCAGACATTGCTCTTCTGGATAACGGATGAGACTCTGCGGGGAGAGGGTTCCCTGTCTAGCATTTGGTTGGGGAGGAATGGTCACCGAACGATCTTCCTAGAGATTTCTGTGGGGATCCTGCTGAGGATGATGATGTCCGACAACTCAGCTGGGGAAAAAGCATTTCTGGTGCTATTTGGAAGATGTGCTGAGTAAATAATGATTGGGCAGCTTGCTGGGGAGAAGCTTTCATGCCCCGTGTTGCACTTTGAATACCTGCAATCCTGTTCTGACGAAGAAACGTACAAGTATCCCGAGGTATCCCTTACTGGATTCCATCATAGGAGTTTAGACATTCCCGGGAGCGAATCTATTTCCTGTAAGCATGTAATTTAGAAAAAGACGCATCTGTATTTATGCAACCATTATATTAAGGACATCGGACATCTTTGCAAATGAAAATAAAATGTACGAGACAAAACGTGACTGAAAATCTGATTTTATTAATCTTTGTGCCCTGAATTGGCAAGTACATTCAAAGAGACAGATCCCATGAAATGAGGAGATTGTTACAAATTGAGAAACAAAAGGATGCTGGCAATGTTGATGATGTTTCAGTGAGCTTCCCTTTTGCTATGACTCGTATGACATTGACGTTCTTCTTATCTTGCTTTCGAGGAGTGGATGACTCTGACCGAGGCTTTAACCCTTCGAAACTTGTCGTGTCGTGGGTGATACAGACGAATTCAGAATACAGTTGTTCGCTTATTCCCTAATTTTGCGTGGATCGCCCTTTCGGATTTTCAATCCACCGGGATAACCGTTTTTGCCTGAGCTGTCCAATGCGGCTTTTCAACTCAGCGGGTGTACATTTTTTATTTTCCCTTATTTTTTCCCGAGTCTTTTATTCTGTTTTTGACTCGCCAGGATGCCCTATTTTTGCCTGGACTTATATTCTGTTTTTATGTCCAGCGGGTCATTTTATGCGAAGTATTTTTTAACCGCATCTGAATTCACAGGGGACAGGAAGTCTTCACCATCCATAGTACTGAGCATCAGTGCTCCACTGGAGAAAACTCTCTTTACTATGAATGGACCATCATAATTCGGAGTCCACTTGCCCCTGTGGTCTGTATGAGGAGGGAGGAGTCTTTTCAGCACAAGGTCTCCTACTTAGTATTCTCGAAGCCTGACTTTCTGATCGAAGGATTTATTCATTCTTTTCTGATATAGCTGCCCATGACAGATTGCCGCTAACCTCTTCTCTTCAATCAGATTCAGTTTCTCGAACTGGGATCGAACCCATTCCGCTTCATTCAACTTGACATCCATCAGTACCCGCAAGGAAGGTAATTCAACTTCAATAGGTAGGACTGCCTCCATACCATACACAAGCTGATACGGTGTTGCCCCGGTTAACGTTCGGATTGACGTACGGTACCCATGCAAGGCAAATGGTAGCATCTCATGCCAGTCTTTATAGGTGACCACCATTTTCTGCACAATCTTTTTGATATTCTTGTTAGCTGCCTCCACAATGCCATTCATCTTTGGCCTGTAAGGAGAAGAATTATGGTGCTGGATCTTGAAGTCCCGGCATAGCTCTGCCATCATTTTATTGTTTAAGTTGGAACCATTATCAGTAATGATTCGCTCGGGTACTCCATACCGACAGATGATGTCTCTCTTCAGGAATCAGGCTACCACTTGCCTGGTAACATTTGCATAGGAAGCTGCTTCAACCCACTTGGTAAAATAGTCAATGGAAACCAGGATGAATCTGTGGCCATTTGAAGCAGTCGACTCGATCTTCCCAATCATATCAATGCCCAACATGGCAAAGGGCCAAGGTGAAGACATCACATTCAAGGGATTCTGAGGCACATGCACTTTATCTGCATAGATCTGGCATTTATGACACTTTCTAGCATAAGCACAACAGTATGCATCCATTGTGATCCAGTAATAGCCTGATCTTAACAACATTTTAGCCATTGCATGCTCTCCAGTATGGGTACCAAAAGATCCTTCGTGCACCTCGTGCATCAATAAGTCTGCTTCTGCCCTTTCAACACATCTGAGAAGTACCATATCAAAGTTCCTCTTGTACAGGGAGCCATCAACACTCAAGAAGAAACTACCAGCCAGCCTTCTTAATGTCTTCTTATCATTGGAAGATGCCCCAGGTGGGTATGTTTGATCCTCCAAGAAGCATTTGATGTCTTGAAACCAAGGCTTATCATCTTTAGAAATGTCTACAGAGAATACGTATGCTGGTCTATCAAGTCTGGATACTGAAATCCGAGGCACAAAGTTGGCAGCTTGAACTTTGATCATGGATGAAATGGTAGCTAGAGCATCTGCAAACTGATTTTCATCTCGAGGGATATACTCCAGCTTGACTGTAGTGAAGAAAGTAAGCAACATCCTTGTATAGTCCCGGTAAGGTATCAGATGATCCTGGTGAGTTACCATTTGCCGTTGGTTTGATTAATTACCAGAGCTGAATCTCCGAACACAGTCAAAGTCTTGATCCTGAGGTCAATGGCTTCCTCAAGACCCATAATGCAAGCTTCGTATTCAGCTTCGTTGTTAGCGCAGTTAAAAGTGAGTTTTACCGAGAAAGGCTGTGAACTCCCTTAGGTGTAATGAGTACTGCACCAACACCACGACCATTCATGTTAACAGCCCCATCAAACATCATAGTCTATTCTTCTTCTGGGTCAGGCCCTTCAGTGTGAACAGGCTCTTCATGATCTTTTGCTTTTATGAACATGATGTCTTCATCAGGGAAATCAAATCTCATAGGCTGGTAATCATCAATGGGTTGCTCAGCAAGATAATCAGACAATACACTGCCTTTGATGGCTTTTTGAGATGTGTATTGAATGTCATATTTTGTGAGAATCATTTGCCATCTTGCAACCCGCCCGGTAAGTGCTGGCTTCTCAAATATGTACTTGAATGGGTCCATCTTCGAGATAAATAAGGTAGTATGGGTCAACATATATTGCCTTAGTCGGCGAGCAGCCCACGCTAAAGCACAGCAAGTTTTCTCGAGCAGTGAATAACGTTGTTCATAGTCAGTAAACTTTTTGCTTAGGTAGTATGTTGCATACTCTTTTCGATCAGACTCGTCATGCTGGCCCAGCACACACCCCATTGACTCTTCTAATACTGTCAAGTACATGATTAGAGGTCTTCCTTCAACCGGAGGCATAAGGATCGGAGGCTCTTGTAAATATTCCTTGATTTTGTCAAAAGCCCTTTCGCAGTCTTCATTCCACCTGACCGTTTGCTCCTTTCTTAACAACTTGAAGAAAGGCTCACAAGTTGCTGTAAGGTGAGATATGAACTGTGAAATGTAGTTCAATCTACCTAGAAACCCCCGAACTTCTTTTTCAGTCTTTGGCGCAGGCATTTCTTGAATGGCTTTGACTTTGTCAGGGTCAACTTCAATCCCTTTCTCACTTACAATAAATCCCAGCAGCTTACCGGATCGCACCCCGAATGTGCATTTGTTGGGGTTTAACTTCAATTGGTACTTCCTCAGACGCTTGAATAGCTTCAACAAATTCACCAGGTGGTCTTCTTCTGTGAGGGACTTGGCAATCATGTCATCCACATAACATTCAATTTCTTTGTGGATCATGTCATGGAATAATGTTACCATAGCCCGTTGATAAGTGGCACCAGCATTCTTCAATCCGAATGGCATCACCTTATAACAGAACGTGCCCCAGGGTGTGATGAAAGTTGTCTTCTCCATGTCTTCAGGTGACATTTTGATCTGATTATATCCTGAAAATCCATCCATGAAGGAGAACACCGAGAACTGAGCCGTATTGTCGACCAATACATCAATGTGAGGTAATGGGAAGTCATCCTTTGGGCTAGCTCTGTTCAGGTCTCGGTAATCCACGCACATCCTCACCTTGCCATCTTTCTTAGGTACAGGTACAATGTTAGCAACCCACGGCGGATAGCTAGTTACAGCAAGGAAACCAGCGTCCCACTGTTTTTGTACCTCTTCTTTTATCTTCATGGCTATATTTGGGCGAGTACGGCGCAACTTCTGTTTTACCGACGGGCAGTCTTCTTTTAGAGGCAGCTTGTGCATAACAATGTCGGTGTTCAACCCTGGCATATCCTGATAAGACCAAGCAAAAACATCCACATACTCCCGAAGCATGTCAATCAGTTGCTCTTTCACCGAATCTTGTAGGCGGGCCCCGATCTTAACTTCTTTCACGTCTTCTTTCGTACCAAGATTAACCATTTCAACCTCCTCCTCATGAGGAGTGATAACCTTCTCCTCTTGTCTCAACAACCTGGCTAGCTCTTCAGGTAGCTCATAATCTTCTTCAACCCCTTCATCAGCTTGATTAATCAGATTGTCAAAGTCATACGAAGTCATAGTAGTGTTGTTGTCGGTGCAGTCTGGAAGGCACTCTCTGCAAGGGTTTATATTTGTTCATTTTAGTGATCAGTTTTATCTTGCTTAGAAAAAATGAAAATGAAGTTTTTATTTTGAAAAACATTGCCATTTTATTTTTGTACAAAAAATAAAAAATGAAAAACAGTGAGCGGAAAAGAAAAGACTCATTTGCAAAAGATGTCCTGATATTCATTAATTGATCTTTGCACAAAATACAAGATGGCCCGATTACAAAATGAGTCCTGATATCTTGGGCAAGATACAAGACTTGATGCATGCTTTAAAAACAGGAAATAATAATTACTCTGCAGGAGTAACTCTTATAATTTCCTGGGAAGACCAGTTTGAGACATGGCTCCCCGGGATCCTTGGACGCATCCAGCTTTCCAGGTTGCGCTCGTCTTCTGACTCATCTTCCAAGCTATTCACAGCATCCGGGGTGAGCATCCCCCTGCTGACAAACTTGGGCTCCTTTGCAGCCTCTGGTTGATCTTGTCGAGTTGGTCTGTAACCCAACCCGAATCGGTCTTCTTTCTTCTCCACGGGCAGCAGCTTGCCCCAGCCTTGGGCGGTACCTTCCTCAACAACCTTTCGGGCTTGCTGATATGATGTGATGGAAGTCCCAAGCACAACAGATGTTTCATTGATATTCAGGGCCTCAAACCCCTGACTCATGGTTTCATGTATCTCCCCATCCATTTCAATGTATTTGAAAGTAGCCAGCTGGCTAACAAAAATATCCTCTTCCCCACAAATGGTAATGACTTGGCCCTCCCACTCGAATTTTAACTTCTGGTGAAGGGTTGACGTCACGGCGCCAGAGGCGTGTATCCATGGTCTACCCAATAGACAGATGTAGGCAGGCTGTATATCCATCACAAAGAAGGTCGTTTTGAAAACCTGTGGGCCAATCATTATTGGTGACTCTATTTCTCCCAGAACTGATCTTTTAGAGCCGTCAAAGGACCTCACTACCAAGTTGCTTGGGCGTAATGCCAATCCATCATGCTCCAGCTTCACAAGGGCTTTCTTGGGTAGGACATTGAGTGATGACCCTGTGTCTACCAATACGTGAGAAAGAATTGCACCATTACACTCCAAGGTAATGTGCAAGGCCTTGTTGTGATTGCGACCTTCCATTGTCAAATCAGTGTTGGTAAATCCCAGTCCATGACTAGCGTTGACATTTCCAACCACGACCTCTAGCTGATTGACGGTAATCTCCTCCGGCACATAAGCTGCGTGCATGACTTTTAATTGTGCGTTCCGATGAGCCTCGGAGCACATTAGCAATGATAGTATGGAGATTTTGGAAGGTGTTTGGTGAAGCTGGTCTACCACCTTGTAATCACTTTTCTTTATGATTCTCATGAATTCATCAACCTCTTGATCAAAAGGAGTCTTCAAAGCTTCTCTGGCAACTGGTTCTTCTTGCACCATGCTCTTCCTTTTTTCCTTAGCAGCAGCTTCTGCTTCAGCAACGGGTCTTGGTACTTGCGAGGCAAAGAGACGTCCGCTTCTAGTGAAGCCTCCGCTTCCCCCCACATTGTCTATCTGAGGTGAAGAAGTTGATGATTCTAAAGTGATTTTCTGCCCCTCGCAGTATAGATCTGAGCCATAATGCCAAGGGATGGCATTATTGCTTTCGTAAGGAACTGGCCCAGGCACTGTGATAGTGACCGGACTGATAGTAGCTGCAGAGGGGACTACAATGGTGTGTGGATCATAGTATATGGTAACTGGTGCTCTGATAGGAGTAGCATTTTGTGAGTTGCTGGCAGGAACATTTGCAGGATCGTAGTATATTGTAACCGTTGAGACGCTTTCATTAATTGTTGCTGATGTTGTAGGAGGTGTTGGGAATGTAGCAGGAACTGATGGAATAATGGGTGTTGTTGTGGTAGCAGGAATGGTGACTGAACTTGCATCCGTTAAAGTGATTGATTGAGCAGTTGTTGGAGTTGTAGTAGAATCCGTTGGAACAATGGTTGCTGATGTTGTAGGAGTATCTGTGATTGTTGATGAAGGAATTGTTGGAGTTGTGGTCGCCGTTGTTGTAATCTGAAGGATGCCATCATTAATGAGACCATCTATTCCATTTCTCAGCCTTTCACACCCATTGACGGCAATATTGCAATATCCACAGCCAAGCTCACATCCGGGGAACACTTGGCATTCTAACAGCTGAGCTTTGATTTCAACCAGAGGTGTTCGGATCTGTGCAACATTGGTGATTAAGGTGGATAGTTTTCCTTCTTCAATAGCATTAATCCTAGGCCCGTTGTGACTAGGCATTGGATTTCTTGTGACATTTGGAGGAGGTGCAAAGTTGAGAGCTTTTGAGTCCACCAGATCCTGGATTTTCATCTGTAGGGCCCTGCATTTTTCAGTATTATGCCCCGGTGCGTTTGAGTGGAAAGCACACCTGGCATTGGCATCATAGTTCTTTGGTATATTGGTGGGATCCGGAGGTGCCAATGTCCTTAACTCAACCAGGTTGAGCTTCAGGAGTTGTGGCAAGAGTGCAGGATACGACATTGGGATTGGGTCAATCACCCTGTTTGCCTGTGATGGCCTTTGCTGGAAAGGACGCTGTTGTTGATTGTTATTTCTGTTGTTGTAGGTTCTCTGTTGCGGATAATGAACTTATTGTTGATACTGTGGTTGTTGTTATTGAGGATATGCTGATTGTTGAGGAATCAGAGCTGGAATGGTAACAGCTGCTACTGACCGATGCACATACTGAGGCCTGCCCCTGCTTGCATGAATGGAATTTGTTTCACCGGCCCTTCGGGGTCCCACAAAAGGCTTTCTGGGATTGCTTGATGAACTTGCACCACTGTCGGAAATTTTGCCCATCTTTAAGAGGCTTTCAATCCTCTCACCATCTATGACCACATCAGCAAAACTGGTAGAGGAGAAGGCAGCCAATATATCAATATAGGTCCCTTGCAATGTATTCATGAACATGTCAGCCATTTCCCTCTCTGACATGGGTGGTTGGACAGCAGCAGCAAGCTGTCTCCACCTCTGGGCACATTCCCTGAAGCTTTCTCTAGAAGACTGAGACATTCCTATTAGGAGGGTCCTGTTGGGAGCCATGTCCAGGTTGTATTGATATTGACGGATGAAAGCCTCATCCAAATCCTTCCAGCATCTTATGGTGGCCCTAGACAAGTGTGAATACCACTCTCTTGAAGCCCCAGTCAGACTGTCTTCAAAGTAGAACATCCACAACTTTTCATCCATGGTATACGCTTTGAGTCTTCCTAGGAAAGACTGCAGGTGAGTTCGTGGATAGGAGGTACCATTGTACTTTTCAAAGCATGGGGGTTTGAATTTGTGGGGAATTCTCACCCCATCCACTAGTCCCATATCCATCACATCAAAGACCAAGGAATTCTGAGACTCCAAAGATCTTAACTTTTCAGCAATTTCGTCCAATCTCCTGTCATATACTTCATCTCCAGCCCCCATAACAGTAAACTATTCTTCTTGGGGATCCTCTTGCAAGATTCTCCCACCAACAGTATTGCCTTGCACATTTCTCGGGATGTTGACTTCCGGATCCAGATGAGGTCCAAATACTGGTGGGTCAATACGAGGCTGGCCCCGTTCATTATTACTAGTTCCTCCTGTTCCAAGATGAGGCTCCTCAGGAGTTTGTCTTTCCACCAGCTCTCTTAACCTTTCTTGACTCTGGGCTAAGCCAGTCATCACTGCCATGAATTGAGACATCTAATTTCTCATCTCCTATCTCTCGTTGGTCATCTGATTTCTGACCTCAGTCAGATCCTGCTTGAAATTCTGTGATCAGGTATGAGATGTCCTAAGAGATGTCCCAACACTTGACAGATTTAACCAAAACTTAAATAGCAAGAAAAGTAAACAACACAGAAGTTTGTTAACCCAATTCAGTGTATAACCACACTTACATCTGGAGGCTACCAAGCCAGGAGGAAATCCACTATAAGTAATATTAATTCTAGACTTAAACCACCCTGTTTAATCTATCACTTAATAACTACCCAATGCAATTTCTACCTAAGACACAACTTAGATAAGAGTACCCTACTCACTCCCCCTCAATCACACAGTGATCAAGTTTACAAGTTTAATAAAATTGAAGTCATACTTCAAACAAAACAGCTTGATCTTACTTCACAGTTTCAATCAAGTCACAAATGCACTTATGCTTAAAAGCTCATCAAGTGGTACAATAAAAACAACCTGCTATTAAACACACTAGACACCCTATTTGGTCTTCTTAAATTCGTACTCAATTCTATGAGTTTCTGTTGATTAAATAGGTATCTGTAATTTGGGCTTTCTGTCGAATGATCCAGCCCTAATGCGCATGCAGCTTCCACCTTGAATTTAGGGTTTGTTACTTCCTAGATTCCAGGTGATTTAGGTCTTCTGTTTTAATCTGAATCCTCAATATAAAACTCCCTACAGATGCGCCTTGTTCTGTTTTTATCCATCATTAATTAATTCCAGATAACTCTCCTTAAATATCTCTGATCAGTTAGTCAATAATTAATTCTGGTAGCAGGTTTGAGATGTCTCAACATCTGTTGGGACATCCTGAAAAACTGAACTTAAGACATTAACACAATGTCCCAACATCTTGTGAGACATCCTTAAATAAGTTCATATACTCTGTTTGCTAATGTCCCAACATTTGATAGGACATTCTGAACTGAATTCAATATTCCTTGTTGGTCAAAAATTCTGCCAATTCAAGACATCTACAAACTCCCCCTTTGGCTAATTTTTGGCTAACATCTTTTCTGGTTTTCAGAGTGCAGCAGAAGTTCTTTTTATCAGAGTATAGCATTACTTTTCTGTTGATTCTTATTTGAGATTACTCCCCCTCAAACATATATGTATCCAGTCTTGTTGCAACAGAAATATTTATCAAAACACACTTATTCAGTTCAGACATAAGCAAACAGATTTTTCATTCATAGTTAAACAGCAATACAATTTGTTGTTGTTGTTCTCCCCCTTGTTAGACACAAATTATGGGGCCAAAGACACTAATCCAGAAATACAATGTTGTCATTACAATTGTCCTCACATACAATGATCACTCAGATTCATTACTCTCAGTTTCTTCCTCAACTTCAGTTTCTTCATCAGCTTCACTTTCTTCATCAGAGACAGCTTTCTGATCTCCTTCACTCTCCAGCCTTTGGATGATTTCTTCAAGTTTCAGCTTCCTTGCTTCAAGTTCTTTGCATGTGCTCTTTAGCTCAGCAATTAATGCCTTCTTGGAGATTGGAGTCTTAGCAGTTGAAGGACCTGCAGATGTCCCAGAAGGTGCTTCAACATCTGCAGCATGATAACTGAGGAATAATTTGTAGTGAAAAGCCAGGGGGCTTTCTCTTTTGCAGACTGTATCCTTGTCAGTGAGAATTCCAGGGTATTGATTGAGCACTATACCACACAACAATGAGGGAAAAGCTATTGGTAGCTTTGTTGCAGAAGAGCTGGCATGCTTCAAGGTCTGATCAAAAATGTAAGCACCATAGTCCAGCTTGGTCTGAGTTCCCACAGCATAGATAAACCTGGCCAGGCCAGTGGATATTGAAGATGTGTGGTTGGTAGGCACCCAGTTTGCTGTACCAATCCTGTTCAGCATAGCATATTTTCTTGTTAGCATGCTCACTGAGAGCTTTCCCTTCACAGGCCATGCCTTGACCTGGTTTGCAGTGATAACCTTGCAGACTTGGTTATCTGTCTTACCTAGCTCATTTGGTCCATCTGTTTCTCTTCCTAGGTACTGATTGATGATTTGAGGAGAAAACTCTACACACTTACCTCTAACAAAGACTTTTCTAAACTCAGAGGACTTACCATTGGAGCAATCCTCCTGAAGATTAACAATGAACTCTTTGACAAGAAGTTCATAGCAGGGAGAGAGATCTGAAACTGTTTTGAATAGTCCTGCAGCAGAGATGAGGTCAATCAGTTCAGTGCACTCAAGTGCATTGCTGCTCAGTTCTCTTTCAAGGGCAACCCTTCTTTGGTACACACACTTCCATCTGTTGACACTAGAGACATGATGGAATGATATGTTGTCCAAGGGGGCCTCTGGAACAGCAGATGAAGCCCTAGATGGTGCTGGTTTCTTTTTGGGAGGAGATGTTGGGACATCTGATTCAACATCTGAGTCTGATGGGGTGACAGCTTTTCTTTTCTGAGTTTGAACTTTACTCCATTGTTTTGTTGGGCCAAAGGCAGCTTTAGCTTTGCCTTTCTTTGGGGAAGCTTTCTTCTTCTCAGGAATTTCAGCTTCAGCTTGCATCTTTCCTTTCCTGGACCTGAGCCTTTTGGCTATGCTAGGTCTAACAGAGGCTATGATCTCTGTATCAGAGTCTTGTTCAAGGTTCACCACTGGAGGAGATTGAGCAGTCTCATCTTCAGCTGGTTGATCAGCAGAGATTTGATCTTCATTTGAGGCTTTGGTCTGATCCTCAGAGTCTTCTTCATCACTTTCATTTGAGGCCTGTTTCTGGTCCTCAGATTCTTTTGCAGCAGCATTAGATGAGTTCTTTTTCTCATCCTCAGATGTTCCAACATCTATTGGGACATCTTGTTGAGCAGGAGTGTCCTCTGCAGCTTGAGCTTGTTCTTCTTGAGGTGCAGGCATGGTGTTTAGAGGAATAGAAATTCCACTCACCCTTCTCTGTTCAAAAAGAATTTGGGTGGCAATCTCCTTGATGGAATCATCCACATATTCTGAAGATTTTGGGGGCATGTTAGCAGGTGAAGGAATGCCTCCTTTGGCTTTGCTGCAGACTTGATCTTTAGCTCTCTTTGGAGTTCTTGGCTTTTTAGTGTGAGAAGCACTTCCTCTGAGTTCGTCCAATGGGGTTGATTTCATTGGAACTACAGAGATGGGAGTTGCATGGACTACGTCTTCTTTGTTGAGAACTTCTTCAGGAGTGTTAGGGTTTTGAGACATTGTTAAGGAATATGGATGAAGAGCTTTAGGGTTTATGATTTCTGAAGAATAGCTAGTTAATGAGATTCGCTTGTGATAGAATGATGAGAATCTTGATAGCTGATTATAAGTAGTTACTAAATAAGTAGCCGTTACATTGTAAATCATTAGGAATGGAATTCCCAAGGTTCTTGTCCAGACTTGTTTTGCCATCTGGAACTTATGCCATACAATGTCATATGACATGTTGGCACATCTCATTAACTGCTAAATATCACATAAACAGATTCCCAGTTTGCCCCTTAAGTTCTCAAATTGTGTAGCATCCAATGCTTTGGTAAAGATATCAGCTAACTGCAGATTTGTAGCTACATGTTCCAATGAAATCACTTTTTCTTCTACAAGATCTCTGATGAAATGATGTCTGATATCAATATGCTTGGTCCTGCTATGTTGGATAGGATTCTTTGATATGTTGATTGCACTTAAGTTGTCACAGTACAATGTCATGACATCCTGTGGGACATTGTACTCAGTGAGCATTTGCTTCATCCAAACCAACTGAGAACAACTGCTTCCAGCTGCTATATATTCAGCTTCAGCTGTAGATAAGGATACACAATTTTGTTTCTTACTGAACCAAGAAATCAAGTTGTTTCCTAGAAAGAAGCATCCTCCTGAAGTGCTTTTTCTGTCATCTGCACTTCCAGCCCAATCAGCATCACAGAAGCTAGTGAGAATTGGTTTACATCCATGAAAATACATTATGCCATAGTCACAAGTACCATTAACATATTTAAGAATTCTCTTGACTTGATTGAGATGACTGACTTTTGGATCAGCTTGATATCTTGCACATACACCTACTGCAAATGCTATGTCAGGTCTGCTAGATGTCAAGTATAACAAGCTTCCAATCATGCTTCTGTATAAGCTTTGATCTACATTCTCACCCTTTTCATCTTTAGTCAGCTTCAAATGTGTGGGAGCAGGAGTTCTCTTATGAGTAGAATTTTCCATTCCAAATTTCTTGACTATGTTCTTGGAATACTTGCTTTGGGAAATGAACATTGAATCTTCCATTTGCTTTATTTGTAGACCAAGAAAGTAGGTTAACTCACCTACTAGGCTCATTTCAAATTCAGATTCCATCTGCTTGACAAAATGTTTGACCATCTTATCAGACATCCCACCAAAGACAATATCATCAACATATATTTGAGCAATTATGATATTTCCTTCTTCATCTTTAACAAACAAGGTTTTGTCAATTCCACCTTTTCTGTACCCTTGCTTGATAAGAAATGTGGTCAGTCTTTCATACCATGCCCTTGGAGCTTGCTTCAGACCATAAAGTGCTTTCTTCAGTTTGTATACATGATTTGGACAGCTTGGATCAACAAATCCTTTAGGCTGTTCTACATATACCTCTTCATTCAGATAACCATTTAAAAAGGCACTTTTCACATCCATTTGAAATAGCTTGAACTTTAAGATACAAGCAATTCCCAGAAGTAGTCTGATTGATTCAAGCCTTGCTACTGGTGCAAAGGTTTCATCAAAGTCTACTCCTTCAATTTGAGTGTATCCTTGAGCTACAAGTCTAGCTTTGTTCTTTGTAACAACTCCTTGTTCATTTGACTTGTTCTTATACACCCATTTTGTTCCAATCACATTTATGTCATCAGGTCTAGGAACAAGATTCCATACTTCATTCCTTGTGAATTGACCTAATTCCTCTTGCATAGCACTAATCCAGTATTCATCAGTAAGAGCTTCCTTGATGTTCTTAGGTTCTATTTTAGAAACAAAACAAGAACCTGAAATCACTTCTCTTGATCTAGTGCTCACACCTATGTTGGGATCACCAATTATCAAATCTTTGGGATGATCTTTCTGTATTCTGATGGAGGGAGGTTTGCTGGATTCTTCTGTTCTTGTATCAGTTTGAGTGAAGTTATAATGATCATTCTTTTCTTCAGCTTCAATCTTGATATCAGCAGATGTTCCAACATCTTCTGGGACATCTGTAGGAGCATCATCAATTATCACATTTATGGATTCCGTGATGACTTTGGTTCTAGAATTAAATACTCTATATGCTCTGCTGTTGATAGAGTATCCAAGGAAAATCCCTTCATCACTTTTAGGATCCATTTTTCTTCTCTGCTCCCTATCTGCCAGAATGTAACAGTTGCTTCCAAACACATGAAAGTACTTAACTGTGGGTTTTCTGCCCTTTCAGACTTCATATATTGTGGACAAGGTTCCTTTCCTTAAGGTAACTCTGTTATGGATGTAACAAGCAGTGTTCATAGCTTCAGCCCAGAAGTACAAAGGTAACTTTTTAGCATGGATCATGGCTCTTGCTGATTCTTGAATAGTTCTGTTCTTCCTCTCAACAATCCCATTCTGTTGAGGAGTGATAGGTGAAGAATATTCATGATTGATTCCTTCTGAAGAGCAGAATTCTAAGAACTTTTGATTCTCAAATTCTTTTCCATGATCACTTCTTATTCTGATCACACAGCTGGATTTTTCCCTTTGTAATCTTTGGCATAATTCTTTGAATACATCAAATACATCAGACTTTTCTTTGATGAAATTTATCCATGTATATCTTGAAAAGTCATCAACCACCACATAGGCATACCTCTTTCCACCAAGACTTTCAACCTGCATAGGTCCCATAAGATCCATATGTAATAGTTCCAAAACTTTGGAAGTTGTCAGATGTTGGAGCTTTGGATGGGACATCTTGGTTTGCTTGCCTATTTGACATTCACCACATATTTTTCCATCATCAATCTTCAGTTTAGGAATACCTCTTACAGCATCCATAGATATTATCTTCTTTATGCCTCTGAAATGAAGATGACCTAGCCTTTGGTGCCATAGTTTCACTTCTTCTTCTTTAGCTAAAGAACAAGTTGAAGTGAGACTGAGGTTTTGAGATTCCCACATGTAACAGTTGTCTTTAGATCTGGCTCCTCTCATGACCACTTCTTGTTCTTTGTTAGTCACTATACATTCAGTTTTGGTAAAGTTTACACTGTACCCTTGATCACATAATTGACTTATACTGATCAGGTTAGCAGTTAAACCTTTAACTAGCAGCACATCATCTAATCTTGGAACATCTTGACAGTCCAAGGTCCCAACTCCCTTGATTTCTCCTTTAGCTCCATCTCCAAAGGTTACATACCTGGATGAATGTGACTTTAAGTTTACTAGCAGGTTCTTTAATCCAGTCATGTGTCTTGAACATCCACTGTCAAAATACCAGTCTTCCTTAGCTGATACTCTTAGTGATGTATGTGCTATATATGCAACACTTTTCTTTGACCATTTGAGTTGAGATTTCTTTTGATGACTTTGCCCTATGTGTTGTTCACCAGCAGTTCTCCAAGATTGATTGTTGATCTTGTTCTTGGGTATGTAGCTTTGATCAGTCTGAATGCTAGTTTTTGGTCTCCATACCTTCTTGATGACTTCTGTCTTCTGCTTAGGAGGTTGCTGATTTCTTTGATGTCTATGCAACACTTTAGCTTCTATTTTCTGCTTAGAAGGTTGCAGACACATCTGATTTGGGTATCCATATAGCTTATAACAATGAGGTTTGATATGTCCAAATCTTCCACAGTGATGGCATCTCCATCTTTGATACTTCTTCTTCATTTTGTTCTTTCCAGAATGTTGAGACATCTGTTGGAACATTATGTTTGACTTTGTGTTCTTTTCCTGATGTTGAAGCATCTGTTGGGACATCTTGTTTGACTGTGTGGATTTTGAAGTTGTTTTGCTAGAGCTAGCTTCATCTTTATGTATTCTGTTAAATCCCAGTCCACTTTTATCCCCTGAGTGCTTATTGTTGTTGAGAATAACATCCAGTGTATTTGAGCTGCTGTTCAACATTCTAACAGATTTGGACATATGTTCCAACTTGGAGTTGAGAAGAGTTACTTCACTTTTCAAGGTGTCAATGATCTCTTGATCACTTGATTTTTCATCTTCTAATGCCTCATTCTGCTTCTTTAGCTTTATAACCTCACTGCATATTTCAGTGCTTCTTTTGTACAGATCTTTGAATGCTTGCTCAAGATCTTCATAAGTAAGCTCTTCATCACTGGATTCACTTTCAGACTCACATAGTCCAGCTAAAGCAGTGATATTCTTAGCTGATTCTTCTTTTGAATCACCTCCTGAGTCTTCATCAGACCAGGTTACAGATAGTCCTTTCTTTTGTCTTTTTAAGTAGGTAGGACATTCATTCTTGATGTGTCCATATCCTTCACATCCATGGCATTTGATTCCTTTTTCTTGACTGGTCTTTTCAGTATAATTTGACCTTCTGTTAGCATCAAAAGATCTCTTGTTCTCAGAAGAGTTTGTGTATCTTCCACTAGGATTGGATTTGCCTTCCATTCCTCTGAGAATCTTTTTGAATTGTCTTCCAAGCATAGAAATGTTGTCTGATAAGCTTTTACCAGTTTCTGATTCATCATCTTCTTCTTCATCAGTGTTTGTTACCAAGGCTATGCTTTTGTTCTTCTTAACATTTGTGTCATTCATTCCCATCTCAAATGTTTGAAGGGAACCAATGAGTTCTTCAACTTTCATAGTGCATATGTCTTGAGCTTCTTCTATTGCTGTGACTTTCATGTCAAATCTTTTTGGCAAAGATCTGAGGATCTTTCTTACAAGTTTTTCATCAGTCATTTTTTCTCCCAAAGCTCCAGAAGTATTGGCTACTTCTAAGATGTTCATGTAGAATTCATGAACTGTCTCATCTTCCTTCATTCTCAAATTTTCAAACTTGGTGGTGAGAAGTTGAAGTCTTGACATCTTTACCTTTGATGTTCCTTCATGAGTTATTTTGAGAGTATCCCATACTTCTTTGGCTAGCTCACAGTGATGCACAAGTCTAAAGATGTTCCTATCAATGCCATTGAATAGAGCATTTAAGGCCTTGGAGTTGCCTAGTGCTGAATCTTCTTCTTCCTTACTCCATTCTTCTTCAGGTTTCAACACTTTTGATCCATCTTTGGTGTCTTGGATAGGATGTTCCCATCCAATGTTGACTGCTCTCCAGGCCCTGTTGTCAAGTGATCTTAAGAATGCAATCATTCTTGGTTTCCAGTAGTCATAATTTGATCCATCCAGAATAGGTGGTCTATTTACTGACCCTATATCTCTGTCCATGTTTCCAGAATTTGTATTCCCTAGATCTCACCCAGTATAAACAAGCAGGGTGCCTGCTCTGATGCCAATTGAAATTCTGTGATCAGGTATGAGATGTCCTAAGAGATGTCCCAACACTTGACAGATTTAACCAAAACTTAAATAGCAAGAAAAGTAAACAACACAGAAGTTTGTTAACCCAATTCAGTGTATAACCACACTTACATCTGGAGGCTACCAAGCCAGGAGGAAATCCACTATAAGTAATATTAATTCTAGACTTAAACCACCCTGTTTAATCTATCACTTAATAACTACCCAATGCAATTTCTACCTAAGACACAACTTAGATAAGAGTACCCTACTCACTCCCCCTCAATCACACAGTGATCAAGTTTACAAGTTTAATAAAATTGAAGTCATACTTCAAACAAAACAGCTTGATCTTACTTCACAGTTTCAATCAAGTCACAAATGCACTTATGCTTAAAAGCTCATCAAGTGGTACAATAAAAACAACCTGCTATTAAACACACTAGACACCCTATTTGGTCTTCTTAAATTCGTACTCAATTCTATGAGTTTCTGTTGATTAAATAGGTATCTGTAATTTGGGCTTTCTGTCGAATGATCCAGCCCTAATGCGCATGCAGCTTCCACCTTGAATTTAGGGTTTGTTACTTCCTAGATTCCAGGTGATTTAGGTCTTCTGTTTTAATCTGAATCCTCAATATAAAACTCCCTACAGATGCGCCTTGTTCTGTTTTTATCCATCATTAATTAATTCCAGATAACTCTCCTTAAATATCTCTGATCAGTTAGTCAATAATTAATTCTGGTAGCAGGTTTGAGATGTCTCAACATCTGTTGGGACATCCTGAAAAACTGAACTTAAGACATTAACACAATGTCCCAACATCTTGTGAGACATCCTGAAATAAGTTCATATAATCTGTTTGCTAATGTCCCAACATTTGATAGGACATTCTGAACTGAATTCAATATTCCTTGTTGGTCAAAAATTCTGCCAATTCAAGACATCTACACTGCTGTACTTGTTCCATTTGAATACCGGGAAGGTTGTTATGAGTCGGGTACCGGTGCGCGCGATTGATAGGGAACACTCGACGACGAGCAATGTTTCCTAAAGTTGACAACAAAGTTAGAAACAATAATAACAAAACCTACAAAACAAAACAAAAGTTAGTATGCAATGCAGTACGCTTATTTGTTTTCCAAGGTATCCGGTTTGGTTCTTGGTTTTGACCTTTCCAGACCTCGAGGAAGATGCTTGATGTTGTTGAGAGAAAAGCCCAAATGGAAACAAACTAAAATACATTATAAATGGGGAATAATACATAGTTTGTTTTACAACACATGCCCATGGAGGGTCAAAATACAATAAAAGGAAAAGTACACCAAATGGAAATAACAACAAACAAAAAGTCAGACATCCAGTCCAAACTCATCCTCTTTGACCTCCTTCAGGAGTGCCTTAGTCACTGGACCAACTGGGTGCTCTGTAATGGTCCTAATGAGTGTTGCTCCCACCAAAATGACACCTGGTCAGAAGGGGTACAGACGCGAACGGTCGGCGAAAAGAGAGAAGAGAGAACACACAGGGGTGAACTCAGGAGGAAAAGAGTCGCCAGCTAGGCATTTTTATCCCAGGAGGAAAGGTAATGCTGCATAGACCTAGGAAGATATGGATAAGACGGTTGCGAACCAGAGGAACTGAGAAAGGGGGTTGGTTACAACCTGGGAAGGTATTAGCACCCAGATTGTCCGCCGTACTCGACGGGATCCACGCTTAAAAGATTTGTGTTTTAAAGGGGTAGTGTCAGTGCAATTTGTGTATCAAAGCTGGAAAGAATGCAAGTGTCAGTGTAAAAGAAAAGTGAAGTGTATAAGAGAAGTGTCAGTGTGAGAACAAGAATGAGATTCTCAAGATAATGAGGCTTAAAGAAATGCTGGAAGGAGGGGGGAATATACAGAGACTTTTGTTCGATAACTGTTAAGTTATGCCTACGTATCCTCTCGTGCAATGAGGAAGTCAGAACACCGTAGTTCGACCCAAAGAGACTAAAAGATGGATTGACTTGTGAACTGCTTACTTGTCTATGCTCAAGTGTATGACCTGTCTGGCTCAGGTGCAAACTGTCTTGCATTAGACGGAAGAAGCGAGTTCTCGTTTATGAGTGAGTATGATGAGAAAAGAATCCCGAAGGAGACGATTATTGTTTGTTTTTGAGTTTTTAGTCTTTTATTGCTTTTTGAAGTTTGTCATAAGTTAATGAGCTTAAGCCTAAACCAATGGGTTAGTAAACTCATCACATCCTCCCTCTGATTAGAGGTAATGAGAATACCTTAAGTGTGAAGTCAGCATCTCACACTTAATCACCATGATGCAGGATTAAGATCATTAACCTACTTGTGATTATTTAGATGTTTTTGTTGTTTTTGTTTAGTGTTAAGTAATGAGTTTAAGCCATAACCAAGGATTTAATGAACTCATTACACCATCCTAATAGAAGGATAATAGATGAGAACATTTAAGCTGAGAAAGATACCTCAACTCAATCCATGATTAGGGATTAACCTCATGACAAAACAAAACCTTTATTAGAGTGGATTTTAGTTAATGGTAAGATGAAGAAGTGATTTTTATGGTTGGTAAGACAACTTGAGGGGGACTTGTCCATTAACACTAGGGTTAGTCCTTCTTAACCAATTAAGGAAGAATTAGAACCCTAATGCAAGGCCCAAGTTGCAAGTTTGATGTCTTGATGATTATTAGATGGATTGATTAAAGGTTTTAAACACATTAAGGGTTTAACACTTAGGATTAAAGTTATACACTCCATCCTAATAGAAGGATGCAGGCATAAGCTTAATCACAAAGCCTTAAAGCCTTTAGGGTTTAGTCCCTGATTATGAGATGAGAAGAGAAGACTCAAAGATGACACAAAGGTAAAACTAAATGGGGAACTAATCAAAACCTAGTTGTTATCATGCTTGGAGATCCTAGGGTTTATGAGGCTTAAGAAAAAGATCTTCAGAGAAACCACTAGGAAGGAAGCAGATGAAAGGAACAAGAAGCAAAGAGAAGCAAAACAACTTGCTCCACTTAAGGAGACAAGTTGCTTGAAGAAATAAAGTAAGAGATGAACATGAATGAGCAAGCTCACTCAAATACACAAGATAAAATGCAGCAATGATGCATAAGGGAGATGAAAAGAGATTGTGAGAAGTGAAGGCAAATTCACTTCTCAAACAACTTACCACCTGAAAAGTTAGCCAAAAGAAAAGAAATGCAATGCAAATGAGATGAAATGGCATGATGCAAGGCAAAGTCAGAAGCAAATACATGATGTTAATGATGCTAAGAAAAGGTGCAAACATGAGGCAAGACATGAGAATGATCAAACAAACATAAGGATGCAAATGAGGCATGTTTTGAACCAAGAATGTACATTAAAAGTTATGAAATGCAATGGACATACAATCATGGCAAATGAAGGATGCAATGATCAAACATGATTCTAATATGTCCTAAGATGTATTATGAATCAAATGAATGCATAAAATGTCATGGCAAGTCAATGGATGCAAGCAAATGAGGGATGGATGCAAAAGAAGGCACAAATTAGGGTTTCATGCATCATGTAAAGCAAAAATCCAAAACCAGAGGCAAACAACATGATAAAAATTTTAAAATGAAATCAAAGATACCCTAAACCTATACAAACTCACTGCCCAAAGGAGAGGATCCAACTTTTAACCTATTGAAAGTTATGAATTTCCTAAGATTGCTAGGGTTTTGGGGTACCTCATCAAGAAAAATGCTAAACAAATTGAAAATGCAAGATCAATTCAAATCAATTTTACCCTATAAACTACATTCTATGCAAGATGCAATGCCAAAAGAATCATCATCCAATTCCCAATGGTTAGGCAGCAAGGAATTTTTGAAGTTTGAAACAAAATATTGCCTTGAAATGAAATTAAATCCAATGAAAATGATCAAAAGGCATCAAGAACAAAAAAGAAATTTGGTTTGAGAGTTGGACAATGTTTCTAAATGTTTCTAAATGCAATATGAATTTGTTTGTGATTTTTAAATACCTAAATGTATTTTTAATTAATTAATTTTCATTAACTAATTAAAAATAAACATTTAAATGATTTAAAAATAATTTTTAATGCGAAAAATAAAAATAAAAATATTTTTGTGTTCTGAAAATTCATGAAACCCTTGTCAAAAATTTTCATAATTTTTAAATGATTTTAGCTATTTTAAAATAAATATGCAAAACAAATAAGAAAAATATGAAAATAAATGAATTTAATGGAAAAGTCAAGCAATCCAAAGGATGAGATTCAAAGTCAGAGGGCGGGAGTTGATTGGCGCCAGATCTTGTGGCTGAAATTCAAACTGAGTGGATTAATTTAAAAACCTAATTAATTAACTAATGACGTGGATTAGGGCTTAAGTGAAACCATCCTGGCCATCTGTTTGTGCGCGGGTCAATGAAAGTCAACCAAATCTAAGGCCTAAATTCAAACTGATCCCTAAACCTAATTAAGTCATTAATGACTTTCAGGTGGCCGGAGAAGACCTCCGGTCATCTTCTCCGGCCAGACCCTCACCTGAAAGTTGCCAACTTCTTCCCTAGGCACTTTCTGGAGCTCTAAAGCTCCAGATTCACTCCTCTCACTCCCCTAAGATCAAATCCAACCCCAAACTTCATTTCTTTTCACCCAAAATCAAGATTCGAAGAAAACATCAAAAATGGCAGAAATTTCAGAAGCTTAGTAAATACTCATCTCTCCACCATTTTCAAAAATACAAAGTCCAGTATGATCAGGAGAGCAAGCTTTATCATTTAGAAACAAAAAATAAGAGTTCTGGAAAAATGTTTCAAGGAGGTACCTGAGCTTGAGCTTTCTCAGTTCTGGACTTTCAGGCCTCCTCTCTTTGTGCAAACCACTCCCCTTGAACTCCTGATGAAGTTTTGATGCTTGGAAGGAATTTCTTTTGGCTGATTTGAGAGTTTGCAAGCCAACTGGTCAGAAATCGTGTTTGGTTTATGGGAGGTTCTTGGCTGTTTTGATGGGTGGTTTTGGGTCAGTGAGTCCTCTTGAGATCAATGGTGAAGTTGGTTTGAAGATTGGTTGAGTGAGCTGAGAGATTCGAAAGGTTTTGCAAGTTGGAGGATTTTTGATAACTATGGCAATCTGTGGTTTCAGCTTGTGTGGTGTGTTGTGTTATGTTGCATTTGGTCCACTTATCACTCTTGGATAGGTCTGTGGAGTGGTTGTGCCCCATTGTGATTGGTATGGGTCTTTATGCAAAAAGTCAAGTTTTGTGTAAGAGAGGTATGGGTCAATGGTAGGCCAAGGACAATAGGGGTGTCCTGCGCAGCAAGGAATGAGGAGAACCATGGGATCAGTCTTGAAGCCAATTAACAAGTGGATTAGGGTTTGTATGTTGTTTTGCAACTTTGTTCAATTTTGGCCCTTTTGAAGTTTCTTGATCCATAAGCCATGAAAATGGGCAAACCTTTGGTGCATTCTGAATTTTAGGCCTTGGTTTATGTTTTTACAAAGATTAGAAGTTCATTTGAAAGCACAATTTGTCTTGGCAAGTGGTTTTGCAACTTTGCCTCTTTGGTGCATAACTTGAAATTATGTGATTTTTCCCAACTTTGACAAGCCATAACTTTTGATCCAAAATGAATTAGAATGAGTTCTTGTACTTTTTGAAAAGGGAATGATCCATTCTACAACTTTCATGACCAAAGTTTTCCCATTTGAAGCTTTTTTGAATCAAAAAGAAAGGGTTGAAAAAGTTTCCCAAAATGGCAAGTTTCTATTACAAGTCATTTTCCCAAAAAGGCAACTTTGCAAATGGCTTGAAATTCTTCAATTTTGTGAACTTCTAACATCTTCCATGATCAAATAAAGATCATACACATTCAAAATGATGAAGAACACCCTTTGGTTGGGTCATTGGGGGCCTCAGATGCACTGATTTTGCACTGACTTGCTCAAGAAGTCAACTCTTGGTTAGATGCCTTCCCCATGGAATTTCTTCATGAAAATTGATATGCATGATCCTCATACCCTATAGAGACCAATAGAAACAAGAATGACCAAAAAAAATTGGAGTTATGGCCTCTGAAACCAAACCCTAATTCCAGGTCATCTGTGCAGTTAAACCTGGCTCTGCTTCCATGCCATTCTCAGTTCTTGTGATTCTTTGACTTTCTTGACTTTGTGAGGATATAATATGATGCTTGAACATACATGGACCCCTTTTAAGTGATTGATGACCTTTGGAGTGGCTCAAATAGCTCTTGGATTGCTCAGGTCACAAACCCTAGATGCAGATGACTTTGAACCAATGCAGTGAAGCAAATATGCAATATGAGATGCTATGATTGAACTTATTATGCACATGAAAAGATCACAAGCCATGGTGTGAATGGGTGAGGGAAAATTTGGGGTATTTACAGCTGCCCCTATTCAAACATGAGTTAGCTGTGGGGGATGTAAGCAACGGCTTTAACAGGCAAACAAGATAACTTGTGGTTGAATACCAAAGACAGTCCAAAATTTGCACTCACGGAATGAAGAAGAAAAGGGATATAGATTGTAAAGGAAAATAAAGCATGTATATATAAAGTGCGGGCGACGGAGGACGACCGTCGAGCAGAGGATGACTGCTGGGGAAAGAGCAATGACGGGGACGGCCGACATGCTGGGGATATAAGAGATTATGATGGGAACGACCATCAAGTTCAGAAATAGGACTCTCTGGGGATTATGAAATAAATGATGAGGTACGGTCATCAAAGGTGAAGGACGATCACCTAGCAGGGGACGACTGCTATGTAGGGGATAAGATGAGGGACGGTCATCTAAGGTGAAGGACGATCACCTGGCAGGGTACGGCTGCCAAAAGTATCACGACATAGGACGAATGTCGGATAAAAAAGGTCGACGATGGGGACGGCCATCGGATAAGCATGATGAAGGACGATCATCAAGAGGTGAAGGACGATCACCTAGCAGGGTACGGCTGCTCTTAGGTTTGTCATGACATAGGACGAATGTCAGATAACAAGATCAACGATGGGGGCGGCCATCGGATAAAATGATGAAGGACGATCATCAGGAGGTGAAGGACGATCACCTAGCAGGGGACGGCTGCTAAAAATATCGCGACATAGGACGAATGTCGGATAGGAAGGGGTTCTAATGAATAGAGACTCCGCAGGGGATGATGAAGGACGATCATCAAAATGGTGAAGGACGATCACAGGGCAGGGTACGGCTGCCAAAAGGTATCATGACATAGGACGAATGTCAGATAGAAGAGAAGTTTTGCTGGGGACTTCGCTGGGGAATAGTAAACACGGACGAGTGTCCACTTTCAAAAAGATATAAGTGTTTGACACTGTGTATCGATTAAAGATGCGGACGAGCATCCTTAAGACTATGATACGGACGAGTATTGATAGAAACAAATGCTGACGCGTGTTCAGAGATGATGATACGGACGAGTACCAACTGGTTAACAATGAACACGGACGAGTGTTGATCCTGAGGGGATTTAGGTGATATATACAAGATACGGACGAGTATTTGTACGAGTAAAAAGTGATGTATGAAATATATACGAGTGTCCAATCTGCTGGGGAGGGTGACACGGTCGAGTGCCAAAAGAGAAAGTGTATAAATTATAAACTGGAGTATAATCTGTGAGGATAGGATGACACGGACGGGTGTCAGGGAGAGTGTATTATAAACAAGCATATGGTTTACAAAGTGTTTAGGTAACTATACTGGGGTAGGTGACACAGACGGGTGTCAAGGAATTGTATATATATGTATCTGTGAGTGCAAAGGGGACGCTTTGGCTTTCTACTGGGGATATGACACGGATGGGTGTCAGGAAGTATCTGTATCTTTAGGGAAAGTGCCTTGGCTCTCTGCCGGGGAATCCGGGGAGTTTTCTGCACATCGTTGTTGGATTGTCAGTATTTGCAAGCGTTCGATTCAGAACATGGCTTATGATTATGCAATATGTTTGATTTTTGCCGTAATGCTCCGTATTAGACGGAATGCTACGCTCTGTGGTGAAAATATGATGCGGATGCTATGATTATGCAAAGAACGATCCGGGACTCGGATCCCGTTGCTGTGAAGATCTCTGGCTTATCTGCTTGAAGTGGACATCCCAGTTGGGGATAAGATCATTGGTAGATCTGATAAGATGTGACTCTGCCTGGGGGAGTAAGTCAATGATAGACCCGTCTTGGTAATGAGGGACCCAACTGAGGTTTGTAGAAGCCTTCTTCACTCTGTTGTGATTCCTTCACGCGTTGCTCTTCCGGGTAGAGGTTGACACTTTGTGGGGAGATAGTTCCCTGGCTTTTGCAATTGGCTGAGGAGGAAGTAATAAATGGCAACTCAGCTGGGGAGAAAGCACTTCCGGTGCTAAAACTGAGTAGATAATGATTTTCCAGCCTGCTGGGGTGAAGTTTTCATGCCCCATGTTGTGCTTTGAATACCTGCAATCCTGAAAAGACAGAGAAACGCACAAATAATTTTGAGGTATCCCTCATCGGATCCCATCATAAGAGTTTAGACACTCCTGGGAGTGAGCATATTTCCTGCAAGCACGTATTTTTAGAAGAGAAGCATCTGTATTTATGCAATCAGTATCTTAAAGACATCGGACATTCTTGCAAATGAAAATAAAGTGTACGAGACGAAACATGACTGAAAATCTGATTTTATTAATCTGTGTGCCCTGAATTGGCAGGATACATCCAAAGAAACAAATCCCCTAAAATGAGGAGATCGTTACAAATTGAGAAACAAAAGATGTTGGCAATGTTGATGACGCTTCAAGGAGCCTCCCTTTGCTATGACTTGTATGACATTTGACGTTCTTTTCGTCTTGCTTTCTGAAGAAGGCTGACTCTGAAAGAAGCTTGATCCTTTCGAAGCTTACCATGTTGTAAGTGACACAGACGAATTCAGAGTGCAGTTGTTCGCTTATTCCTTTATTTTGCGTGGATCGCCCTTTCGGGTTTTCAATCCACCGGGATACCCATTTTTGCCTGAGTTGTCCAATGCGGCTTTTCAACTCAGCGGGTGTACATTTTTTTATTTATTTTCCCTTATTTTTGCTCGAGTCTTTTATTCTGTTTTTGACTCGCCGGGATGCCCTATTTTTGCCTGGACTTACATTCTGTTTTATGTCCAGCGGGTCATTTTATGCGAAGTATTTTTTAACTGCATCTGAATTCACAGGGGATAGGAAATCTTCACCATCCATAGTACTGAGCATCAGTGCTCCACCAGAGAAAACTTTCTTTACTATGAATGGCCCATCATAATTCGGAGTCCACTTGCCCCTGTGGTCTGTATGAGGAGGGAGGAGTCTTTTTAGCACAAGATCTCCTACTTGGTACTCTTGGAGCCTGACTTTCTGATCGAAGGCTTTCTTCATCCTTTTCTGATACAGCTGCCCATGACAGATTGCAGCTAGTCTCTTTTCTTCAATCAGATTCAGCTGTTCATATCGGGATCGGACCCACTCTGCTTCGTTCAGCTTAACATCCATTAGTACCCGCAGGGAGGGTAATTCAACTTCAACAGGTAGGACTGCTTCCATACCATACACAAGCTGATACGACGTTGTCCCAGTTAACGTTCGGATTGACGTACGGTACCCATGCAAGGCAAATGGTAGCATTTCATGCCAGTCTTTGTAGGTGACCACCATCTTTTGCACAATCTTCTTGATATTTTTGTTAGCCGCCTCTACAGCGCCATTCATCTTTGGCCTGTAAGGAGAAGAATTGTGGTGTTGGATCTTGAAGTCCCGACATAGTTCTGCCATCATTTTATTGTTTAAGTTGGAACCATTATCAGTAATGATTCGCTCGGGCACTCCATACCGACATATGATTTCTCTCTTCAGAAATCGGGCTACCACTTTCCTGGTAACATTTGCATAAGAAGCTGCTTCGACCCACTTGGTAAAGTAATCAATGGCAACCAGGATGAATCTGTGGCCATTTGAAGCAGTCGGTTCGATCTTGCCAATCATATCAATGCCCCACATAGCAAAGGGCCAAGGTGAAGACATCACATTCAGAGGATTGGGAGGCACATGCACTTTATCAGCATAAATCTGGCATTTATGGCATTTTCTGGCATAGGCACAATAGTCGGCATTGTCGCTCCCACCAAATGAAGCCGGGTCAAATGGGGTACAGACGCGAACGGTCGGCGAAAGGGACAATGGGAACACACAGCCGTGAACTCACTGGAGATGAATAGAGTCGCCAGCTAGGCATTTTTATCCCGAAGGAAAGGCAATGCTGCATAGACCTAGAAAGATATGGATAAGACGGTTGCGAACCAGAGAGACTGAGAAAGGGGGTTGGTTACAACCTAGGAAGGTATTAGCACCCAGATTGTCCGCCGTACTCGACGGGATCCACGCTTAAAGGATTTGTGTTTTAAAGGGGTAGTGTCAGTGCAATCTGTGTATAAAATAGCTGGAAAAGAATGTACAGGTGTCAGTGTAAGAGAAGTGAAGTGTATAAATGTACAGTGTCAGTGTAAGAAAAGGAATAAGATGCTCAAGATCATGAGGCTAAAAGAATGATGATGGAAAGAGGGGGAATGTACAGAGACTTTTGTTCGATAACTGTTAAGTTATGCCTACGTATCCTCTCGTGCAAGGAGGAAGTCAGAACACCGTAGTTCGACCCAAAGAGACTGAAAGATGAATTGACTTGTGAACTGCTTACTTGCCTATGCTCAAGTGTATGACCTGTCTGGCTCAGGAGCTAACTGTCTTGCATTAGACGGAAGAAGCAAGTTCTCGTTTATGAGTGAAGATGATGAGAAAAGAATCCCGGAGGAGACGATTATTGTTTGTTTTTTTGTGTTTTCAATCTTTTATTGCTTTTGAAGATTTGTCATAAGTTAATGAGCTTAAGTCTAAACCAATGGATTTAGTAAACTCATCACATCTTCCCTCTGATTAGGGGTAACGAGAGTACCTTAAGTGTGAAGTCAGCTTCTCACACTTAAACACCATGATGTAGGATTAAGATCATTAACCTACTTGTGATTATTTAGATGTTTTTGGTGTTTTTGTTTAGTGTTGAGTAATGAGGTTAAGCCATAATCAGGGATTAAACAGACTCATTACACCATCCTAATAGAAGGATAATAGATGAGAATGTTTAAGCTGAGGAAAGCTCCTCAACTTAATCCATGATTAGGGATTAAACTCATGACATAACAAGCCTTTATGGAGTGGATTTTAGTTAATGATATGATGAAGAAGTGAATTTTATGATTTGTAAGACAACTTGAGGGGGACTTGTCCATTAACACTAGGGTTAGTCCTTCTTAACCAATTAAGGAAGAATTGGAACCCTAATGCAAGGCCCAAGTTACAAGTGTGATGTCTTGATGATTATTAAGTGAATTGATTAAGGGAGTTAAACACATTAAGGGTTTAACACTTAGGATTAAAGTTATACACTCCATCCTAAGAGAAGGATGCAGGCATAAGCTTAATCACAAAGCCTTAAAACCTTTAGGGTTTAGTCCCTGACTATGAGATGAGAAGAGAAGACTCAAAAGAGACACAAAGGTAAAACTAAGAGGGGGGACTAATCAAAACCCTAATCATTGTCATGCTTGGTTGTTCCTAAGGTTTGTGAAGTTTACAAGAGAAATCTTCAATGGAACCACCAGGAAGCAGATGAAAGGATCAGGAGAAGCAAAGCAACTTGCTTCATTTAAGAAGTCAAGTCACTTGAAGAAAGAAAGTGGGAAGAAGAAGAATGAGCAAGCTCAAACTCAAACACATAACAAAAATGCAGCAAGGATGCATGAAAGAGATGAAAAGAAGTTGTGAGAAGTGAAGGCAAATCCACTTCTCAAAGTTACTTACCACCTGAAAAGTTAGAAGAGGAATGCAATGCAATGCAAAATGGGATGAGATGACATGATGAGAAACAAAACCAGAAGCATGTTGATGATGATAATGATGCTATGAAGTGCTATAAACATGAGACAAGGCATGGAGATGATCATATAAGTTCATGAATGCAAATGAAGCAAGTTAGAGCACATGAACATACATGAAAAGTTATGGAAGGCACATGGCATACAACATGACAAATGCAAGATGCAATGATCAAACATGCTTTCAATATGTCTTATGATGTTCAATGAATCAAATGGAGGCATGGAATGTCATGGCAAGTCATGCTATGCAAGAGAATGCAAGATGGATGCAAATGGAAGCCCAAATTAGGGTTTATGAACCAAACATCAAACAAAAACCAAAAACAGAAGCAAACCTTAAGATAAAAAATGGAAAATGCCACTCAAAAGACCCCTAATCTTATACTAAACCAATGTCCAAAGGGGAGGTCTCAACTCTTAACCAATCTCAAGTTATGAATTTTACAAGTTATTAGGGTTTTTAGGGTTCCTAAACAAAAGAAATGCCAAACAAATTGAAAATGAGGAATCAAATCATGGCCATTTTATCTCAAAAACTACATGCTAAACACAATGCAATGCAAAAAGAATCAATGTCCAACTCCTCATGAATAGGCAGAAATGAATTTTTGAACTTTGGATCAAATTAATGCACAAAAATGATTTTTAATTCAATGAAAATTTCTCAACATGCATCAAGATCAAAAAAGAAATTTGGTTTGAAGTTTGGACAATGTTTCTAAATGTCTTAGAACATTTCATGAATTTTTTGGTGATTTTTAAATACTTAAAAGTATTTTTAATAAATTAATTTCCATTAATCAATTAAAAATAATCTTTTAAATATTTAAAAATACTTTTTTAATGCTAAAAATAAAAACAAAAATATTTTTGTGTCATAAAAATTATTAAAACTCATGAGAAAAAGTTTCATAATTTTTACGCATTTTTTACTATTTTAAATAAATTATGCAAGCTAAATAAAAAAGAAAATGAAAATAAATTAAATAAAAGGAAAGTAATCAGAATGGAGGGATGAGATGAATCCTAGGTTTGAATTGGTTGACCAGCGCGCATCTGGACGGCTGGGGTTGCATCTGAGCCAATTAACCTAAATACGAATTAATTAAACTAATTAATTGAATTAGGGCTAATCAAATGAATCTGAGCCCTTTACTCACGCGCGAAGTCAACTAGTCAAACCAATCCAACGCACGAAATTCAAATGGGAGTTAATAACTGGATTAGGGCATAATGACATTCAGGCTGCCGGAGAAGACTTCCGGTCGTCTTCTCCGGCCAGCATCCCCCCTGAGAATCCCCAAAACTCTAAAAACCTAACTAAAACGAAATCTAAAAACTGGGAAATGATCCCCACTCACTCACGAACCAAAACCCCTAATCAAAACAAATTTATATTTCCTAACAAGGCTGAATCGAAGCAAACAAAAATTAGGTCAACTGAGTTTCAGAGATCAATTAAACTCTCATTTCATCACCATTTCAAAAACTAAAAGCATATTCATGATCAGGAAGACATGTAGAACAAGTTTAGAACTTAAAAATCCATTTCTGGAAAAAAAGTTCTTGAGCTACCTGAGATTCGAAACTTTCACTTCAGCTACTTTCTGACTTCCTCTCTTGGTGAAATCTACTCCTTATGACCTCTTGATGATGCTTGAGTGCTCAGGAGAAATTTATATTGGCTGGATGAAGAGTTTGAGTAACTTCTGCTCACACTCAGTTGAACATGGCAATGATGATTCTGGCTATTTCTGGTAAGGGTGAGAGGTTGTTTGTGGTCCAGATGATGAGTAGAGAAGGTTTATGGAGTTTGTTTGGATATTTGTGAGCTGTGGAGAGAGTTTCGAATGAAACTGCAAGTTGGAGTGAAAATGGTGAAGTGGTGTTATGGCTTGTTTCAGGCTTGGTTCTTTGATGCTTTCTACTCAATGGAACATGGTGAGATGATTGGTGAAAATGGTTTGGATGTTTGAAGTTTGTGGAGGCTGATTCGAAAAGTTTTGCACAAGGGAGTGTTTTTGAGTATGTGATGCTATGTGTTGTTTCAGCCTTGCTTCTTCATATGTTTTGCTTGCCAAAGGATAGTATATTTTAATCTCATAGGTCAGATGATGTGACCTGGCCCCTATTGATTGGTAAGTTTGCTTTTGCAAAAAAGTCCACTTTGTGTAAGGAAGGCATGGCTTGAGCTATAGCTTGGTACAAGAAGCATGGGCTGCGCAACATGATGTGTGTGTGATGCTAGGAAGGTTCAGCAGCCAATGCATCAAGTGGTGAGAAGCATCATGATGGTTTTGCAAGTTGTTACTTTTTGGAACTTCATGAAAAAAAACCTTGTTACACAAACCATGAACATGTGCTCTTTTGGTTCAATTCTGATTTTTATGTCACATAGAATGTTTGTACATTGATTTGATGCCAACTAGAGGTTACAAACAGCCTTGGTTCATGATCTTGCAAGTTTCTCATTTGGTGCACATCTTGAAAATCAATGATTTTTGCCAACTTTGTCACACCATAACTTTTGATCCAAGAAGAATTTGATCATGTTCTTGTACTTTTTGAAAAGGGAAAGATGTATTCTACAACTTTCATGACCAAAGTTTTTCCATTTGAAGCATTTTTGGATCAAGAATCAAGGCTTGAAAAGTGACCTAAAATGACACATTCTTGAAAAGTCAACTATGCCCAAAAAGTCAACATTTGCAAAAAAACTCCAAATTCTTGATTTTTGTGGACTTCAACCTTCTTCCATGATCAAATAAAGATCATATACACTCAAAATGATGAAGATCACCCATTGGTTGGGTCATTGGGGGCCTCAGATGCCCTGATTTTACACTGACTTGTCTGAAAAGTCAACTCTTGATCAGATGACTTCCCCATGGAATTTCTTCATGAAAATTGATATGCATACTCCCTATACCATATAGAGACCAATGGAAACAAGAATGACCCAAAAATTTGGAGTTATGGCCTTTGAAACCAAAACCCTAATTCTAGGTCAACTGTGCAGTCAAACTTGGCTCTGCATCCATACCAATCCCAGTTCTTGTGATTATTTTGCAATCTTGACTTTGAGAGGATGTAATATGATACTTGAACACATATGGATCCCCTTTGAAGTGATTGGTGGCCTTTGGAGTGGCTCAAGAAGCTCTTGGATTGCTCAGATCACAAACCCTAGGTGCAGATGACTTAGAAACTATGCAGTGGCTCAAAAATGAGATATGAGGTGATATGATTGTGTTTATGCATATGAAATGATCACAAGCCATGGTGTGAATGGGCGAGGGAAAATTTGGGGTGTTTACAGCTGCCCCTATTCAAACATGAGTTAGCTGTGCAGGTTGTAAGCTATGGCTTAACAGGCAAACAAGATAACTTGTGGTTGAATACCAAAGACAGTCCAAAATTTGCACTCACAGAATGAAGAAGAAAAGGGATATAGATTGTAAAAAGGGAAATAAAGTATATTGTAAAGTGGGCGACGGAGGACGACCGTCGAGTAGAGGACGACTGCTGGATAAAGAGCAATGACGGGGACGGCCGACATGCTGGGAAAAGTGTGTGAAGTAAAGCAATGACGGGGACGGCCGACATGCTGGGGAAAAATAAAAATTATGATGGGGACGGCCATCAAGATAAAGTAAGATTCTCTGGGAATTAATGAAACATGACGGGGACGGCCATCAAGTTCACAAAGGTAAAGTAACCCACGACGGGGACGGCCATCGGGCTAAAAAGGAAAAGGGACCACGACGGGGACGGCCATCGGGTTAAAGAATAAATGAAATAAACAGATGATGGGGTACGGCCATCAAAAGTGAAGGACGATCACCTAGCAGGGGACGGCTGCTCTGTTGGGAATAAAAGAAATATGATGGGGACGGCCATCAAAGGTGGAGGACGACCACCTGGCAGGGTACAGCTGCCGAAAATATCGCGACATAGGACGAATGCCGGATAGAAAAGGTCAACGATGGGGACGGCCATCGGACGAGCATGATGGAGGACGACCATCAAGATGTGGAGGACGACCACCTAGCAGGGGACGGCTGCTCTCAAGGTTTATCATGACATAGGACGAATGCCAGATAACCAAAATCAACAATGGGGACGGCCATTGGATAAAAAAATGATGAAGGACGATCATCAAGAGGTGGAGGACGACCACCTAGCAGGGGACGGCTGCTAAAATATCAACGATGGGGACGGCCATCGGATGAGCATGATGGAGGACGACCATCAAGAGGTGGAGGACGACCACCTAGCAGGGTACGGCTGCTCTCAGGGTTTATCACAACACAGGACGAGTGTTAGATAAAAAGGAAAGTTTGCTTTGTTGGCGATCTACTGGGGATATGGTAAACACGGACGAGTGTTTACAACCAAAAAAAAGAAAGTATAAGTGTTTAGATGCTGTGTATAGATTAAAGATGCGGACGAGCATCCTTAAGGCTACGATACGGACGAGTATCGGGTAGAAACAAACTGACACATGTTCAGAGATGATGATACGGACGAGTATCAACGGGTTAATAAAGAACACGGACGAGTGTTGAATCTGAAAGGACCCTTCTGGGGAATAGTAGTCACAGACGGGTATCTAAATTCAAGAAGACAAAAGTTTTTTTTTTTGACACAGTGTATGGATTAAAGATGCGGACGAGCATCCTTAAGGCTATGATACGGACGAGTATCATGTAGAAACAAACGCTTGACGCATGTTCTGAGATGATGATACGGACGAGTACCATCTGGTTAACAGAGAACAAGGACCAATGTTGAATCTGTGGGGATATGAAAGTATATACAAGATACGGACGAGCATCTGTATGAGTGTATAGATGAGTGTTTATCTGCTGGGGAAGGTGACACGGACGAGTGTCGAAAGGAGAAGAGTATAATAATAACAAATATCTGATATACCAAGTGTAGGTGACTGTGCTGGGGATATGACACAGACGGGTGCCAAGAAGGTGTATATAAGTATATGTGAGTGCAAAGGGGATGTCTTTGGCTTTCTGCTGGGGATGTGACACGGACGGGTGTCAGGACGTATCTGTAATACGGGTGGTGTTGTTTGCAAGGAGTGTTCAAGCGACCTACTGGGGAAAGGTGGCACGGACGGGTGTCCAAAACGAGTATATACTGGTGTTTGTTGATTGAGAAGCAGCTGCTTTTGCCGGGGACTCTGGTGGGGATTTTTCTGTACATTGGTGGACTGTCATTATTCACAAGTGTTGGTTTAAAACATGGCTTATGATTATGCTATGTGTTGGATTTTTGCCGTAATGCTCCGTGTTAGACGGAATGCTACGCTTTGTGGGTAAATATGATGCGAATGCTATGATTGTGCAAAGATACCAAACCGGGCTCCGGGTCCCGTTGCTGCGAAGATCCTCGATCGATCTGTTTGAAGTAAACATCCCAGCTGGGGATGAGATCATTGGTAGATCTGATGATATGATATCTGCTTGGGGATATAGGTCATTGGGAGACCTATTCCAATAAATGAAAGACCCAGCTGGGGTTTGTAGAAGCTTTCTTCACTCTGTTGTGATTCCTTCGTGCGTTGCTCTTCTGGATAGAGGCTGAGAAATCAGTGGGGAGATGACTCCCTGATTTTTGTACTCGGCTGAGGGCGAGATGGCAACTCAGCTGGGGAGAAAGAGAGATCAATGAGAGACCTCCCTAGGGGTTCTGTTGAAGAGAATCCTTGACTCAGCCGGGGATGTGGGTGCCTTCTAGGATGCTTGCCCATTCTGATGGGGATAAGTAATAAGTGGCAATCTCAGCTGGGGGAAGTCATGGGGGGCAACTCAGCTGGGGAGAGAGCACTTCGGGTGCTAAAATTGGGTATTGATTTGTCAGCTTGTTGGGATGAAGCTTACATGCCCCAAGTTGCATTCTGGATACCTGCAATCCTGAAAAAGATAGAGAAATGCACAAGGTAATCCCGAGGTATCCCTTACTGGATTCCGTCATAGGAGTTTAGAATACTTCTGAGAGTAAACACATTTCCTGCAAGCATGTTTTTATTTTGAAGATAAGCATCTGTATTCTTATGCAATCAGTTTTTTCTTTTAAGACATCAGACATTTTTTGCAAATAAAATGTACAAAACGAGACATGACTGAAAATATGATTTTATTAATTCATATGCCCTGAATTGGCGAGATACAGTCAAAGGAACATATCCCCTGAAATGAGGAGATCGTTACAAATTGAGAAACAAAATGTTGGCAGTGTTGATGACGCTTTGAGGAGCTTCCTCTTCACTATGACCCGTATGACTCTTGACGTCCCCTCATCTTGCTTTTTGAAGAATGTTGATTCTGATTGAAGCTTGATCCTTTTGAAGCTTACCAAGTTGTAGGTGATACAGGCGAATTCAGAATGCAGTTGTTCGCTTATTCCCTTATTTTGCATGGATCGCCCTTTCGGGTTTTCAATCCATCGGGATACCCATTTTTGCCTGAGTCGTCCAATGCGGCTTTTCAACTCAGCGGGTGTACATTTTCTTGTTTATTTTCCCTTACTTTTGCCCGAGTCTTTTATTCTGTTTTTGACTCGCCGGGATGCCCTATTTTTGCCTGGACTTACATTCTGTTTTTGTGTCCAGCGGGTCATATTTATGCGAAGTATTTTTTAACTGCATCTGAATTCACAGGGGACGGGAAATCTTCACCATCCATGGTGCTGAGCATCAGTGCTCCACCGGAAAAAACTTTCTTTACCACGAATGGTCCTTCATAATTCGGAGTCCATTTGCCCCTGTGGTCTGTATGAGGAGGGAGGATTCTCTTCAACACAAGATCTCCTACTTGGTACTCTCGGTGCCTGACTTTCTGATCGAAGGCTCTCTTCATTCTTTTCTGATACAACTGCCCATGACAGATTGCAGCTAATCTTTTCTCCTCAATCAGACTCAGTTGTTCGTATCGGGCCCGAACCCATTCTGCTTCACTCAGTTTAACATCCATTAGTACCCGTAGGGAGGGTAATTCAACTTCAACAGGTAAGACTACTTCCATACCATAAACAAGCTGATACGGCGTTGCCCCAGTGGATGTTCTGATTGACGTGCGGTACCCATGCAAGGCAAACGGTAGCATCTCATGCCAGTCTTTGTAAGTGACTACCATCTTCTGCACAATCTTCTTGATATTCTTATTTGCTGCCTCAACAGCGCCGTTCATCTTCGGCCTATAAGGAGAAGAATTGTGATGTTGGATCTTGAAGTCCCGGCACAGCTCAGCCATCATTTTGTTGTTTAGGTTGGAACCATTATCAGTAATGATTCGCTCGGGCACTCCATACCGACAGATGATATCTTTTTTCAGAAATCTGGCTACCACTTGTCTTGTAACATTTGCATATGAGGCTGCTTCAACCCACTTGGTGAAATAATCAATGGCGACCAGGATGAATCTGTGGCCATTTGAAGCAGTCGGCTCAATCTTTCCAATCATGTCAATGCCCCACATAGCAAAGGGCCAGGGTGAAGACATGATGTTCAGAGGATTGGGAGGCACATGCACCTTATCCGCATAAATCTGGCATTTATGGCATTTTCTGGCATAGGCACAACAGTCTGCATCCATTGTGATCCAGTAATAACCTGACCTTAGCAACTTCTTAGCCATGGCATGCCCTCCTACATGGGTACCAAAGGAGCCTTCGTGCACTTCATGCATCAATAAATCTGCTTCCGTCTTGTCAACACATCTGAGGAGTACCATATCAAAGTTCCTTTTGTATAAAGACCCATCAGTGTTCAAGAAGAAACTACCAGCAAGCCTTCTCAAAGTCTTCTTATCATTGGAAGATGCCCCAGGTGGGTATGTTTGATCCTCCAAGAAGCACTTAATGTCATGAAACCAAGGCTTATCATCCTTGACAATATCTGCTGTAAATACATATGCTGGTCTATCAAGTCTCGACACTGAAATCTGAGGTACAAAGTTAGCAGCTTGAACTTTGATCATGGATGAAATGGTAGCCAGAGCATCTGCAAACTGATTCTCGTCCCGAGGGATATACTCAAGCTTGACTGTTGTGAAGAAAGTCAATAACCTCCTTGTATAATCCCTGTAAGGTATCAGATGATCCTGGTGTGTATACCATTTGCCGTTGGTTTGATTGATTACCAGAGCTGAATCTCCGAATACAGTCAACGTCTTGATCCTGAGGTCAATGGCTTCCTCAAGACCCATAATGCAAGCTTCGTATTCAGCTTCGTTGTTAGTGCAGTTGAAAGTGAGTTTTGCCGAGAAAGGCATGTGAACTCCCTTAGGTGTAATGAGTATTGCACCAATACCACGACCATTCACATTAACAGCCCCATCAAACATCATAGTCCATTCTTCTCCCGGGTCGGGCCCTTCAGTGTGAATAGGCTCTTCATGATCTTTTGCTTTTATGAACATGATGTCTTCATCAGGGAAGTCAAATCTCATAGGCTGGTAGTCGTCAATGGGTTGCTCAGCAAGATATTCAGACAATACACTGCCCTTGATGGCTTTCTGAGATGTGTATTGGATGTCATATTCTGTAAGAATCATTTGCCATCTTGCAACCCGTCCGGTAAGAGCTGGCTTCTCAAATATGTACTTGACTGGGTCCATCTTTGAGATCAACAAAGTAGTGTGGGTCAACATATACTGCCTCAGTCGGCGAGCAGCCCACGCTAAAGCACAGCAAGTTTTCTCGAGCAGTGAATAACGTTGTTCACAGTCGGTAAACTTTTTGCTTAGGTAGTATATTGCATACTCTTTTCGACCAGACTCGTCATGCTGGCCTAGCACACACCCCATTGACTCTTCTAATACTGTCAGGTACATTATCAGAGGTCTTCCTTCAACTGGAGGCATAAGGATTGGAGGTTCTTGTAAGTATTCTTTGATCTTGTCAAAAGCCTTCTGGCAGTCTTCATTCCACCTGACCGTCTGTTCTTTTCTCAACAGCTTGAACAAGGGTTCACAGGTTGCTGTAAGGTGAGATATGAACCTTGAGATGTAGTTTAATCGACCCAAGAACCCTCGAACTTCTTTCTCAGTTTTTGGTGCAGGCATCTCTTGGATGGCTTTGACTTTATCAGGGTCAACTTCAATCCCTTTCTCACTTACAATAAATCCCAGCAGCTTACCAGACCTCACCCCGAATGTGCATTTGTTGGGGTTCAGCTTTAATTGGTACTTCCTCAGACGCTTGAACAGTTTTAGCAGATTCACCAGGTGGTCTTCCTCTGTAAGGGACTTGGCAATCATGTCATCCACATAACATTCTATTTCTTTATGGATCATATCGTGGAATAATGTTACCATAGCCCGTTGATACGTTGCACCAGCATTCTTGAGCCCAAATGGCATTACCTTGTAGCAGAACGTGCCCCAGGGTGTGATGAAGGTTGTCTTCTCCATGTCTTCAGGTGACATCTTAATCTGGTTGTATCCTGAAAACCCATCCATGAAGGAGAATACCGAGAACTGAGCCGTGTTATCAACCAATACATCAATGTGAGGTAAAGGGAAGTCATCTTTCGGGCTGGCTCTGTTCAGATCCCGGTAGTCAACACACATCCTTACTTTGCCGTCTTTCTTAGGCACAGGTACTATATTAGCAACCCACGGTGGATAGCTAGTCACGGCGAGGAAACCGGCGTCCCATTGCTTTTGTACCTCTTCCTTGATTTTCATTGCCATGTCCGGGCGAGTACGGCGCAGCTTCTGTTTAACTGGTGGGCACTCTTCCCTTAAAGGCAACTTGTGCACCACAATGTCGGTATCCAACCCTGACATATCTTGATAAGACCAAGCAAACACGTCCACATACTCTTGCAGCAAGTCAATCAATTGTCTCTTCACTGAGTCTTGCAGGCAGGCCCCGATTTTAACCTCTTTCACGTCTTCGTCTGTACCAAGATTGATCACTTCAACCTCCTCCTGGTGAGGAGTAATAACCTTTTCCTCTTGTCTCAACAACCTGGCTAGCTCTTCAGGAAGCTCATATTCTTCTTCAACCCCTTCATCAGCTTGATTGATCGGATTGTCAAAGTCATACGAAGTCATAGCCGTGCTGTTGTCGGTGCTGTCTGGAAGGCACTTTCTGCAAGGGTTTAGTTTGTTCATTTTAGTGATTTGATTTTAATCTTGCTTAGAAAAGTGAAATAAAGTTGTCATTTTGAAAACACTGCCATTTATTTTTTTGTACAAAAAGAAAAATGGAAAAACGGTGAACGGAAAAGAAAAAGACTCATTTGCAAAAAGATGTCTGATATTTCGTTGATTAATCTTGTTGCACAAAAAGTACAGATGGCCCGATTACAAAATGAGTCTTGTCATCTTGGGCAAGATGCAAGACTTTGATGCATGCTATAAAAATACAGGAAATAATAATTACTCTGCATGAGTAACTCTTATAATTTCCTGGGAAGACCAGTTTGAGATACTGCTCCCCGGGATCTTTGGACGAATCCATCTTTCCAGGTTGCGCTCCTCTTCCAGCTCGTCTTCCACACAGTTGACAGCATCAGGGGTAAGCATCCCCCCACTCACAAAATTGGGCTCTTTCGCAGCTTCTGTTGGATCTTGTTGAGTTGGTCTGTAACCCAACCCAAATCTGTCCTCTTTCTTTTCCACCGATAACAGTTTGCCCCAGCCTTGGGCGTTTCCTCCCTCAACAACCTTCCGGGCTTGTTGGTATGATGATATTGAAGTACCAGGTACAACAGATGTTTCATTCACATTCAAGGCTTCAAACCCCTGGCTCATTGTTTCATGGATCTCCCCATCCATTTCAATGTACTTATAAGTAGCCAGGTGGCTGACAAAAATGTCCTCCTCTCCACAGATTGTAACGATTTGACCCTTCCACTCGTATTTTAACTTCTGGTGAAGGGTAGAGGTCACGGCGCCAGCGGCGTGAATCCATGGCCTACCCAACAAACAGCTGTAGGCAGGCTGAATGTCCATCACATAGAAGGTAGTTTTGAAGGTCTGCGGGCCAATCGTTACGGGTAACTCAATCTCTCCCAGAACCGATCTTTTTGAACCATCAAAGGCTCTCACCACCAGGTTGCTGGGTCTCAACGCCAATCCGTCATATTCTAGCTTCACCAGGGCCTTCTTAGGTAAGACATTGAGGGATGACCCCGTGTCTACCAGCACATGGGAAAGGCAGCACCTTTACATTCCATGGTTATGTGCAAGGCTTTGTTATGGTTGCGGCCTTCCGTTGTCAAATCAGTATTGGTGAACCCTAGTCCGTGACTAGCATTAACATTTCCAACTACAGCTTCTAGCTGATTGACAGTGATCTCTTCAGGCACGTAAGCTGCGTGCAAGACTTTGAGTAGTGCGTTCCGATGGGCTTCGGAGCACATAAGCAATGATAGGATTGAGATCTTGGAAGGCGTCTGATGAAGCTGATCCACTATTTTATAATCACTCTTCTTGATGATTCGCATGAACTCATCAACCTCTTGGTCAAAGGGTGTCTTCAAGGCTTCTTTAACAGTCTGTTCTTCCTGCACCAAGCTTTTTCCTTTTGCCTTAGCAGCAGCTTCTGCTTCGGCAGTGGGTCTCTGAATTTGTGGAGCGAAAAGACGTCCGCTTCGAGTGAAGCCTCCGCCTCCTCCCACATTGTCTACTTGTGGTGCAGGGGTTGATGATTCAAAAGTGATTCTTTGTCCTTCACAGTACAGGTCAGAGCCGTAATGCCAGGGGATGGCATTACTGCTTTCATAGGGTACTGGTCCAGGCACCGTGATAGTGACTGGACTGACTGCAGTTGTGGAAGGAATCGTGATAGTCTGCGGATCGTAATAAATTGTGACCGGTGCTCTGATGGGAGCAGCACCTTCTGAGTTGTAGACAGAGTTGTTTTCTGGATCATAAAATATTGTGACAGTTGAGACATCTTCATGATTTGTTACTGGTGTTGTAGGAGACATTGGTGGAAGGATGGATGTTGTTATTGTAGGAGTTTCAAAATGGAGTGGTGCTGGAGTAGAAGAAAAATTTGTTGATAACTGGTCAGTTGAAATGACAGATGAAGTACTTGTTGATGAAGCCGAAGAGTTGTCAGGAACAATAGTTGTTGCAGTTGTAGGAGGTTCTGAAACCGTTGCTGATGAGATTGTTGGATTTGTTGGAAATGATGTGGTGATCTGAAGTTGGCCACTCTGAATGAGACCATCTATGCCATTCCTCAGGTTATCGCACCCATTGACCGAAATGTTGCAGTAAGCACACCCCAACTCACACCCTGGGAACATTTGACATTCCAGGAGTTGAGCCTTGATTTCTACCAACGGTGTCCGGATCTGACCCACACTGGTTATTAAATAAGACGGCTTGTCTTCTTCAATAGCGTTAATCCTGGGACCACCGTGGTTTGGCATGGGATTTTTATTGACATTGGGTGGTGGTGCGAAATTCAGAGCTTTCGAGTCTACCAGGTCTTGTACCTTCATGTGCAGGGCTCTGCACTTTTCTGTACTGTGGCCAGGTGCATTCGAATGAAAGGCACATCTGGCGTTGGAGTCATAATTCCTGGGTAAACTGTTGGGATCTGGAGGTGCCAACGTCCTTAGCTCAACTAGGTTGAGTTTCAGGAGTTGTGGCAGCAACGTAGCATATGGCATAGGGATCGGATCGATTACCCTATTAGCTTGAGATGGCCTCTGCTGGAATGGCCTTTGCTGGTTGTTGTTATTGGTGTTGCTGTAGTTTCTTGGAGGATACTGAGCTTGTTGATGGTACTGAGGTTGTTGCTGATAGTTTTGTTGCGGAGGTTGATAAACTGGCTGAGGATGAGCAGGAGCGGGAATGGTGACTGCTGCCACTGATCTGTGAACATATTGGGGTCTGCCCTTGTTGGTGTGGATGGCATTGGTCTCGCCAGTTCTCCTTGGGCCTGCAAAAGGCTTCCTTGCACTACTGGACGAGCTGGCACCATTGTCAGATATCTTACCCATTTTTAACAGGCTCTCAATTCTCTCCCCAGCTATGACAACATCGGCGAAGCTAGTGGAAGAGAAAGCGGCCAGCCTGTCAATATAAGTCCCCTGAAGGGTGTTCATAAACATATCTGCCATTTCCCTTTCGGACATAGGTGGCTGAACAGCAGCAGCCAATTGCCTCCATCTCTGGGCATATTCTCGGAAACTTTCCCTTGACGACTGTGACATTCCCATTAGGAGAGTCCTGTTGGGTGCCATGTCTAACTTGTACTGATACTGTCTGATGAAGGCCTCTGCCAGGTCCTTCCAGCATCTAATAGTTGCCCTTGTCAAGTGAGAGTACCATTCTCTTGACGCTCCAGTCAAGCTATCCTCGAAATAGAACATCCAAAGTTTCTCATCCATTGTATAGGCCTTCAGCCTTCCCAGAAATGACTGTAAATGAGTCCGGGGGCATGAAGTCCCGTTGTATTTTTCAAAGCAAGGAGGCTTGAACTTATGGGGAATCCTGACCCCGTCTACCAAGCCCATGTCCATGACATCGAAACCCAGAGAGTTTTGAGACTCTAAGGACCTCAATTTCTCAGCTATCTCATCCAGCCTTCTATCATAAGCTTCTTCCCCAGCACCCATTACTGTGAACTGGTCCTCTTGGGGGTCTTCTTGAAGTACCCTGGCTGCAGCGGCAGTCCCTTGGACATTTGCAGGAATATTGACCTCTGGATGGAGGTGTGGTCCAAATACAGGGGGGTTAACATGAGGTTGGACCCTTTCATTGTTGCTGGTCCCGGAAGTCCCTATATGTGGATCTTCTTGATTTTGCCTTTCCACCATGGCCCTCAATCTTTCCTGGCTCTGAGCCATGTTGTTCATCACTTCCATAAACTGAGTCATCTGGGTTCTCATCTCCAATCTTTCGTTTGCCATTTGATTTCTGACCTCTGCAAGGTCCTGCTGTACCTGATCCATTTGAATGCCCGGAAGGTTGTTACGGGTTGGATAACGGTGCGGACGGTTGAGGGGAAATACCCGGCGCCGAGCAATAATTCCTGAACATCACAACAGAGTTAGTGGCAGTAAAACAAAAACCTACAAAACAAACAAAAGGGTTAGCATGCAATGCAGTATGCCTATTTGTTTTCAAGGTATCCGGTTTGGCATTCAGTTTTGACCCTTCCAGACCCTTGAAGATGATGCTGTTGATGTTGCTTTCGAAGTAAACTTGGACGGAACATACATATATTACAAAAAGCAAAGTGGTACATAGTCTGTTTACAAATACAAGCCCTCGGAGGGGTCAAAATACATTACAAGGAAAAATGAAAAAAACACGGAAGGAAAGCAACAACAAGCAAATGGTCAAACACCAAGACCAAACTCATCCTCACGAACTTCCTTGAGAAGTGCTTCGGTCACAGGATCAGCCGGACGCTCCGTGAGATTCCTGATGAGGAGATTCCGGGTCGTAACAGCTGCTGTTAGCTTCTTGTGCTGAGTTTGGTCTTTTGACCTCTTTACCCCTGCTTTGATCTTCAGCTCTGATATCTCCCTCTGGGCTGCTGCCAGGGCTTCTTGCTGCGCTTTTGCACTAGCTTCCATCTGCTCTATCTTGTCTTGAACTCTCTTGTCTTCTAGAGTACGAGCCTCGGTGATCCTGACCCACCGGGCTTGACTCTCCTTCAAATACAAGTCTGTCCTTGCTCTCTGAAACTGGGCTTCCTTGCAGGCATTCTTCAGAATTTGTTCTCCAGCCTTAGACTTTTTGATATAATCCCCAGACTTCTCAATCTTAGTCAGATGCTCCACTCTCAACTTCTCTAGCCTCTCAATGTCCATTCTACCCTCATTCCTCTCCCGGAGGGTCTTCTGCAAAGCCTGGGTTAACTTCTCATTTCTTTCTTTCAAACTCTCAAACTCCTCCAAACTGACAGTGGCAGGTGGTGCTGAAGATGATTCAGGCATATCCTCTATGGTAAAGGGCATTCCAGAGAATTGAGCCCTGGCACGGGACCACTCATAGTATTGTGCTGATGCCACATTGCTACACTTCCCCAGAATGGTTATTCCCTTGGTTTGAACATTATCCCAGGCCCAAGCAGCCTGCCTAACAATAGTCAAATTAAACTTGTTCTCACAATAGAGAGTCTCAACCAAGTCCTGTGCTTTAGGAGTATGGACCAGTGCATAGCCCAGTTGTCTTCTAAACAGCAGAGGGTTGTAATTAATACTGCCCTTAACTCCTATTAGGGGCACATTGGGAAAATGCCCACAGCTAGTGATGATATCCCTGCCCTTGGTGCTTTGAGTACACCATCTGATATCTGCTGAAGTTAGAGCAGTGAGTCTTTTAGCCCAGTTGCTCTGCTGATGAGGGTTCAAAAATGCATCTGTCCTGGGTAGATGCCTGAGAAGCCAAGTATGGAATAATGGAGCACAACACCTCACTAATCTTCCCCTCTGCTTTTCATTCCTCTGATGCACTGAATAGTAGAGATCCCCCAATAAAGTGGGCACTGGGTTCTTTAAGATGAAAAGATGGATTGCATTCTTGCTAATGAATCGAGGCTCATCTGCAAACAATACAATTCCATATACACTCAAGGCCAATAAAGCACAAACAGCTTTCCACTCTCCTAAAGAAGCTTTCAGGGTAGCTTGAGAGATCAAGAAATCCAGATGAAAACCAGGGATTCCAGCTTTAGAGGTCATATGCTGCTCAATCAGGACAGGTTCCAGATGCAAAGCCTTTGCTACTTCTCCATTACCAGGAAAGACCATCTCAAGGTTGAAAGGGATTCCACCCCTGATAGGCATACCAACCAATGATGAGTATTCTTCTAATAGAGGGCCCAACTGAAAGTCTTGAAAAGTGAAACATCTCAATGGGGGATCATAGAACTGAATGCAAGTGTGGATCAGGCTTCTCTGTGAAGGGTCCAGATCCATAACCATATCAAGTATATCCCCATAGTGTTCCCTGAACAATGGTATGTGATCTGGAGTGATCAGGGTCTGAATCCTCCTGATGTCGGATAGCTCTGGCTGGAAAAAGTGGTAGGTGATGTTGCTCTTTTTAGGAGCCATGATGCTGAGACTGAGTAGAGACAAGTGCTGATGATGATGCTGAAAGAATGAGCCACTGATTGGCTGAAGTAGATAGCTGATAGCTGAAGCAAGTGCTGATGAAGATAGGTCAATACTGAAGATGGGGTCAAAACCAAAACCAAAGGGAGATGGATACCCTGAAACACAAATAAGCAAATGTCAATATGATGCAATGTTTATGTATGCAAATGATATGCAAGGGTTTGTGACTAAGCTGGATCTGATCAAATGCCCTGATATAGGTCCAAGTATGTGTAAGAAATCCAGATGGAGGTCTATAAGTCCAGTAACCAAGGTGGGGGGCTCAAATAAAGAGCCACATGTCCAGGGTTTTAGAATCACAAGAACTATTCCAACATGGAGTATTCTTAATCAAGTCAAAGTAACAGGGTATTCTGAGGTCAAGGTACCTGCAAACCTGTAAACAACCCAACCCTCTCACAGGTGGTGTTCTAAAACAAGGATCCTCAGACTCGGATCAGTTATGAGAAGTGTAAACACTTCTAACCCGGAGGTGCAGCGTTTACAATAACCATAAAAGTTCCTCCTCTAATTCACCTCAGTTTCTGAAGGTCAATACTAAAAGGTCATCCAGACTTAGCAGGCTTCCCAGATAGCCCTAGTATTGCAGGAAATCTGCAACACAGAGTTCTCAAGAAGAAACCCATATCTGAACCGTGTTTCATATTCCCGCACCAGACCGAGATGGAATGGGAAAGAATATGATTCACTCTAGCCTAGGTGTCACTCAGGTCCCAGGTATAGGACCTTAACTCTCAATAGAACCCCACCCACCAAAGCAAACAACAGATCCAGCCAGCAGTACAGTATGACAATATGATATAATGCAAAGCTATAAAGAAAGCAGTAAACAACTGTACATAAAATAAGACATATACAAACACAAATAAACACAAAACACCCCAGTAAACACAAATCAATCAAGCGCTAGGAGGAACTCACAAAAAGGAACCAGAAGCCCTGGTTGCAATATAAGGGTCCCCAGCAGAGTCGCCAAGCTGTCGCTCCCACCAAATGAAGCCGGGTCAAATGGGGTACAGACGCGAACGGTCGGCGAAAGGGACAATGGGAACACACAGCCGTGAACTCACTGGAGATGAATAGAGTCGCCAGCTAGGCATTTTTATCCCGAAGGAAAGGCAATGCTGCATAGACCTAGAAAGATATGGATAAGACGGTTGCGAACCAGAGAGACTGAGAAAGGGGGTTGGTTACAACCTGGGAAGGTATTAGCACCCAGATTGTCCGCCGTACTCGACGGGATCCACGCTTAAAGGATTTGTGTTTTAAAGGGGTAGTGTCAGTGCAATCTGTGTATAAAATAGCTGGAAAAGAATGTACAGGTGTCAGTGTAAGAGAAGTGAAGTGTATAAATGTACAGTGTCAGTGTAAGAAAAGGAATAAGATGCTCAAGATCATGAGGCTAAAAGAATGATGATGGAAAGAGGGGGAATGTACAGAGACTTTTGTTCGATAACTGTTAAGTTATGCCTACGTATCCTCTCGTGCAAGGAGGAAGTCAGAACACCGTAGTTCGACCCAAAGAGACTGAAAGATGAATTGACTTGTGAACTGCTTACTTGCCTATGCTCAAGTGTATGACCTGTCTGGCTCAGGAGCTAACTGTCTTGCATTAGACGGAAGAAGCAAGTTCTCGTTTATGAGTGAAGATGATGAGAAAAGAATCCCGGAGGAGACGATTATTGTTTGTTTTTTTGTGTTTTCAGTCTTTTATTGCTTTTGAAGATTTGTCATAAGTTAATGAGCTTAAGTCTAAACCAATGGATTTAGTAAACTCATCACATCTTCCCTCTGATTAGGGGTAACGAGAGTACCTTAAGTGTGAAGTCAGCTTCTCACACTTAAACACCATGATGTAGGATTAAGATCATTAACCTACTTGTGATTATTTAGATGTTTTTGGTGTTTTTGTTTAGTGTTGAGTAATGAGGTTAATCCATAATCAGGGATTAAACAGACTCATTACACCATCCTAATAGAAGGATAATAGATGAGAATGTTTAAGCTGAGGAAAGCTCCTCAACTTAATCCATGATTAGGGATTAAACTCATGACATAACAAGCCTTTATGGAGTGGATTTTAGTTAATGATATGATGAAGAAGTGAATTTTATGATTTGTAAGACAACTTGAGGGGGACTTGTCCATTAACACTAGGGTTAGTCCTTCTTAACCAATTAAGGAAGAATTGGAACCCTAATGCAAGGCCCAAGTTACAAGTGTGATGTCTTGATGATTATTAAGTGAATTGATTAAGGGAGTTAAACACATTAAGGGTTTAACACTTAGGATTAAAGTTATACACTCCATCCTAAGAGAAGGATGCAGGCATAAGCTTAATCACAAAGCCTTAAAACCTTTAGGGTTTAGTCCCTGACTATGAGATGAGAAGAGAAGACTCAAAAGAGACACAAAGGTAAAACTAAGAGGGGGGACTAATCAAAACCCTAATCATTGTCATGCTTTGTTGTTCCTAAGGTTTGTGAGGTTTACAAGAGAAATCTTCAATGGAACCACCAGGAAGCAGATGAAAGGATCAGGAGAAGCAAAGCAACTTGCTTCATTTAAGAAGTCAAGTCACTTGAAGAAAGAAAGTGGGAAGAAGAAGAATGAGCAAGCTCAAACTCAAACACATAACAAAAATGCAGCAAGGATGCATGAAAGAGATGAAAAGAAGTTGTGAGAAGTGAAGGCAAATCCACTTCTCAAAGTTACTTACCACCTGAAAAGTTAGAAGAGGAATGCAATGCAATGCAAAATGGGATGAGATGACATGATGAGAAACAAAACCAGAAGCATGTTGATGATGATAATTATGCTATGAAGTGCTATAAACATGAGACAAGGCATGGAGATGATCATATAAGTTCATGAATGCAAATGAAGCAAGTTAGAGCACATGAACATACATGAAAAGTTATGGAAGGCACATGGCATACAACATGACAAATGCAAGATGCAATGATCAAACATGCTTTCAATATGTCTTATGATGTTCAATGAATCAAATGGAGGCATGGAATGTCATGGCAAGTCATGCTATGCAAGAGAATGCAAGATGGATGCAAATGGAAGCCCAAATTAGGGTTTATGAACCAAACATCAAACAAAAACCAAAAACAGAAGCAAACCTTAAGATAAAAAATGGAAAATGCCACTCAAAAGACCCCTAATCTTATACTAAACCAATGTCCAAAGGGGAGGTCTCAACTCTTAACCAATCTCAAGTTATGAATTTTACAAGTTATTAGGGTTTTTAGGGTTCCTAAACAAAAGAAATGCCAAACAAATTGAAAATGAGGAATCAAATCATGGCCATTTTATCTCAAAAACTACATGCTAAACACAATGCAATGCAAAAAGAATCAATGTCCAACTCCTCATGAATAGGCAGAAATGAATTTTTGAACTTTGGATCAAATTAATGCACAAAAATGATTTTTAATTCAATGAAAAATTCTCAACATGCATCAAGATCAAAAAAGAAATTTGGTTTGAAGGTTGGACAATGTTTCTAAATGTCTTATAACATTTCATGAATTTTTTGGTGATTTTTAAATACTTAAAAGTATTTTTAATAAATTAATTTCCATTAATCAATTAAAAATAATCTTTTAAATATTTAAAAATACTTTTTTAATGCTAAAAATAAAAACAAAAATATTTTTGTGTCATAAAAATTATTAAAACTCATGAGAAAAAGTTTCATAATTTTTACGCATTTTTTACTATTTTAAATAAATTATGCAAGCTAAATAAAAAAGAAAATGAAAATAAATTAAATAAAAGGAAAGTAATCAGAATGGAGGGATGAGATGAATCCTAGGTTTGAATTGGTTGACCAGCGCGCATCTGGACGGCTGGGGTTGCATCTGAGCCAATTAACCTAAATACGAATTAATTAAACTAATTAATTGAATTAAGGCTAATCAAATGAATCTGAGCCCTTTACTCACGCGCGAAGTCAACTAGTCAAAACAATCCAACGCACGAAATTCAAATGGGAGTTAATAACTGGATTAGGGCATAATGACATTCAGGCTGCCGGAGAAGACTTCCGGTCGTCTTCTCCGGCCAGCATCCCCCCTGAGAATCCCCAAAACTCTAAAAACCTAACTAAAACGAAATCTAAAAACTGGGAAATGATCCCCACTCACTCACGAACCAAAACCCCTAATCAAAACAAATTTATATTTCCTAACAAGGCTGAATCGAAGCAAACAAAAATTAGGTCAACTGAGTTTCAGAGATCAATTAAACTCTCATTTCATCACCATTTCAAAAACTAAAAGCATATTCATGATCAGGAAGACATGTAGAACAAGTTTAGAACTTAAAAATCCATTTCTGGAAAAAAAGTTCTTGAGCTACCTGAGATTCGAAACTTTCACTCCAGCTACTTTCTGACTTCCTCTCTTGGTGAAATCTACTCCTTATGACCTCTTGATGATGCTTGAGTGCTCAGGAGAAATTTATATTGGCTGGATGAAGAGTTTGAATAACTTCTGCTCACACTCAGTTGAACATGGCAATGATGATTCTGGCTATTTCTGGTAAGGGTGAGAGGTTGTTTGTGGTCCAGATGATGAGTAGAGAAGGTTTATGGAGTTTGTTTGGATATTTGTGAGCTGTGGAGAGAGTTTCGAATGAAACTGCAAGTTGGAGTGAAAATGGTGAAGTGGTGTTATGGCTTGTTTCAGGCTTGGTTCTTTGATGCTTTCTACTCAATGGAACATGGTGAGATGATTGGTGAAAATGGTTTGGATGTTTGAAGTTTGTGGAGGCTGATTCGAAAAGTTTTGCACAAGGGAGTGTTTTTGAGTATGTGATGCTATGTGTTGTTTCAGCCTTGCTTCTTCATATGTTTTGCTTGCCAAAGGATAGTATATTTTAATCTCATAGGTCAGATGATGTGACCTGGCCCCTATTGATTGGTAAGTTTGCTTTTGCAAAAAAGTCCACTTTGTGTAAGGAAGGCATGGCTTGAGCTATAGCTTGGTACAAGAAGCATGGGCTGCGCAGCATGATGTGTGTGTGATGCTAGGAAGGTTCAGCAGCCAATGCATCAAGTGGTGAGAAGCATCATGATGGTTTTGCAAGTTGTTACTTTTTGGAACTTCATGAAAAAAAACCTTGTTACACAAACCATGAACATGTGCTCTTTTGGTTCAATTCTGATTTTTATGTCACATAGAATGTTTGTACATTGATTTGATGCCAACTAGAGGTTACAAACAGCCTTGGTTCATGATCTTGCAAGTTTCTCATTTGGTGCACATCTTGAAAATCAATGATTTTTGCCAACTTTGTCACACCATAACTTTTGATCCAAGAAGAATTTGATCATGTTCTTGTACTTTTTGAAAAGGGAAAGATGTATTCTACAACTTTCATGACCAAAGTTTTTCCATTTGAAGCATTTTTGGATCAAGAATCAAGGCTTGAAAAGTGACCTAAAATGACACATTCTTGAAAAGTCAACTATGCCCAAAAAGTCAACATTTGCAAAAAACTCCAAATTCTTGATTTTTGTGGACTTCAACCTTCTTCCATGATCAAATAAAGATCATATACACTCAAAATGATGAAGATCACCCATTGGTTGGGTCATTGGGGGCCTCAGATGCCCTGATTTTACACTGACTTGTCTGAAAAGTCAACTCTTGATCAGATGACTTCCCCATGGAATTTCTTCATGAAAATTGATATGCATACTCCCTATACCATATAGAGACCAATGGAAACAAGAATGACCCAAAAATTTGGAGTTATGGCCTTTGAAACCAAAACCCTAATTCTAGGTCAACTGTGCAGTCAAACTTGGCTCTGCATCCATACCAATCCCAGTTCTTGTGATTATTTTGCAATCTTGACTTTGAGAGGATGTAATATGATACTTGAACACATATGGATCCCCTTTGAAGTGATTGGTGGCCTTTGGAGTGGCTCAAGAAGCTCTTGGATTGCTCAGATCACAAACCCTAGGTGCAGATGACTTAGAAACTATGCAGTGGCTCAAAAATGAGATATGAGGTGATATGATTGTGTTTATGCATATGAAATGATCACAAGCCATGGTGTGAATGGGCGAGGGCAAATTTGGGGTGTTTACAGGCATCCATTGTGATCCAGTAATAGCCCGATCTCAGCAACTTTTTAGCCATGGCATGCCCTCCTGCATGGGTACCAAAGGATCCTTCGTGCACTTCGTGCATTAACAAGTCTGCTTCTGTCTTATCAACGCATCTGAGGAGTACCATATCAAAGTTTCTCTTATACAGGGAACCATCAGTATTCAGGAAGAAACTACCAGCTAGCCTTCTTAAAGTCTTCTTATCATTGGAAGATACCCCAGGTGGGTATGTTTGATCCTCCAAGAAGCATTTGATATCATGGAACCAAGGCTTATCATCTTTGACAGCTTCTGCTGAGAACACATATGCTGGTCTGTCAAGTCTGGATACTGAGATCTGAGGTACAAAGTTGGCAGCTTGAACTTTGATCATGGACGAAATGGTAGCCAGAGCATCTGCGAACTGATTTTCATCTCGAGGGATATACTCAAGCTTGACCGTTGTGAAGAAAGTCAATAACCTCCTTGTATAATCCCGGTAAGGTATCAGATGATCCTGGTGTGTGTACCATTTGCCGTTGGTTTGATTAATTACCAGAGTTGAATCTCCGAACACAGTCAAAGTCTTGATCCTGAGGTCAATGGCTTCCTCAAGACCCATAATACAAGCTTCATATTCAGCTTCGTTGTTAGTGCAGTTGAAGGTGAGCTTTGCCGAGAAAGGCATGTGAACCCCCTTAGGTGTAATGAGTACTGCACCAACACCATGACCATTCATATTAACAGCCCCATCAAACATCATAGTCCATTCCTCTTCTGGGTCAGGCCCTTCAGTGTGAACGGGCTCCTCATGATCTTTTGCTTTAATGAACATGATGTCTTCATCAGGGAAGTCAAATCTCATAGGCTGGTAATCATCAATGGGTTGCTCAGCAAGATAATCAGACAATACACTGCCTTTGATGGCTTTCTGAGATGTGTACTGAATGTCATATTTTGTGAGGATCATTTGCCATCTTGCAACCCGTCCGGTAAGTGCTGGCTTCTCAAAAATATACTTGATTGGGTCCATCTTTGAGATCAATAAAGTAGTGTGGGTCAACATATACTGCCTTAGTCGGCGAGCAGCCCACGCTAAAGCACAACAAGTTTTCTCGAGCAGTGAATAACGTTGTTCACAGTCGGTAAACTTTTTCCTTAGGTAGTATATTGCATACTCTTTTCGACCAGACTCGTCATGCTGGCCCAACACACACCCCATTGACTCTTCTAATACTGTCAAGTACATTATCAGAGGTCTTCCTTCGACTGGAGGCATAAGGATTGGAGGCTCTTGTAAGTGTTCCTTGATTTTGTCAAAAGCCCTCTGGCAGTCTTTGTTCCACCTAACCGTTTGTTCTTTTCTTAACAGTTTGAACAAAGGCTCGCAGGTCGCGGTAAGGTGAGATATGAACCTTGAAATGTAGTTCAATCTATCTAAGAAACCCCGAACTTCCTTTTCAGACTTTGGTGCAGGCATTTCTTGAATGGCTTTGACTTTATCAGGGTCCACTTCAATCCCTTTCTCACTTACAATAAATCCCAGTAGCTTACCAGATCGCACCCCGAATGTGCACTTGTTGGGGTTCAACTTCAGTTGGTATTTCCTCAGACGCTTGAATAACTTCAAGAGATTCACCAGGTGGTCTTCTTCTGTGAGGGGCTTGGCAATCATGTCATCCACATAGCATTCAATTTCTTTATGGATCATGTCGTGGAATAATGTTACCATAGCCCGTTGATAAGTTGCACCAGCATTCTTCAGTCCGAATGGCATCACCTTATAACAGAACGTGCCCCAAGGTGTGATGAAAGTTGTCTTCTCCATGTCTTCAGGTGACATCTTGATCTGATTGTATCCTGAAAATCCGTCCATGAAGGAGAATACCGAGAACTGAGCTGTATTATCAACCAATACATCAATGTGAGGTAATGGGAAGTCATCTTTTGGGCTGGCTCTGTTCAGATCCCGGTAGTCCACACACATTCTCACTTTGCCGTCTTTCTTAGGCACGGGTACAATATTAGCAACCCACGGCGGATAACTAGTCACAGCAAGGAACCCGGTGTCCCACTGCTTTTGTACTTCTTCTTTAATCTTCATTGCCATGTCTGGGCGAGTACGGCGCAACTTCTGTTTAACCGGTGGGCAGTCTTCTTTCAAAGGCAGCTTGTGCGTGACAATATCGGTATCCAACCCTGGCATATCTTGATAAGACCAAGCAAAGACATCCACATACTCCCGAAGCATATCAATTAGTTGTTCTTTCACTGAGTCTTGTAGGCAGGCCCCGATCTTAACCTCTTTCACATCTTCTTCCGTACCAAGATTAACTGTTTTAACCTCCTCCTGATGAGGAGTGATAACCTTCTCTTCTTGCCTTAACAACCTGGCTAGCTCTTCAGGAAGCTCATAATCTTCTTCAACCCCTTCATCAGCTTGATTGATTGGATTGTCAAAGTCATATGGAGTCATAGCAGGGTTGTTGTCGGTGCAGTCTGAAAGGCACTCTCTGCAAGGGTTTAGATTGTTCATTTTAGTGATTGATTTTAGTCTTGTTTAGAAAAAGTGAAATGAAGTTGTCATTTTGGAAAACATTGCCATTTTATTTTTGTACAAAAAGAAAAATGAAAAACAGTGAGTGGAAAAGGAAAAGACTCATTTGCAAAAGATGTCTGATATTCATTGATTGATCTGTTTGCACAAAATTACAAGATGGCCCGATTACAAAATGAGCCTTGTTATCTTGGGCAAGATGCGAGGCTTGATGCATGCTTAAAAATATAGGAAATAATAATTACTCTGCAGGAGTAACCCTTATAATTTCCTGGGAAGACCAGTTTGAGATATGGCTCCCCGGGATCCTTGGACGTATCCAGCTCTCCAGGTTGCGCTCATCTTCCGAGTCGTCTTCCAAGTTGTTCACTTCATCTGGGGTGAGCATTCCCCCGCTGACAAAATTGGGCTCCTTGGCAGCCTCTGATTGATCTTGTTGAGTTGGTTTGTAACCCAACCCAAATCTGTCCTCCTTCTTCTTCATGGGCAGCAGCTTGCCCCAGCCTTGGGCAGTCCCCTCTTCAACAACCTTCTTGGCTTGCTGATAAGACGTCATGGAGGTCCCCAGTACAGCAGATGCTTCATTTATGTTCAGGGCCTCAAACCCCTGGCTCATAGTTTCATGGATCTCTCCATCCATCTCAATGTATTTGTATGTAGCCAGATGGCTAACAAAGATATCTTCTTCACCACAGATAGTGATGATCTGGCATTCCCACTCGAATTTCAGCTTCTGGTGAAGGGTAGACGTAACAGCGCCAGCGGTATGGATCCAAGGTCTACCCAACAAACAGCTGTAGGCCTGCTGAATGTCCATCACATAGAAGGTAATTTTGAAAGTTTACGGGCCAATCATTACTGGCAGATCAATCTCTCCAAGCACTGATCTCTTAGAGCCATCAAATGCTCTCACCACCAAATTACTTGGACGTAATGCCAAGCCATCATACTCTAGCTTCACCAAGGCTTTCTTTGGTAGAACATTGAGTAAAGACCCAGTGTCCACCAGTACATGGGATAAAACAGCACCCTTGCATTCTAGAGTGATGTGTAAAGCCTTGTTGTGGTTACGTCCCTCAGTTGTTAAGTCAGCATTGGTGAAACCCAGTCCATGACTGGTATTGAAATTTGCCACCACTGTCTCCAGCTGATTAACAGTGATCTCCTCTGGCACGTATGCTGCGTGCAAGACTTTTAGTAATGCATTCCGGTGAGCTTCAGAACACATCAACAGGGATAATATGGAGATCTTTGAGGGAGTTTGGTGAAGCTGATCCACTACCTTGTAATCACTTTTCTTTATAATCCTCATAAACTCGTCCACATCTTGTTCAAAAGATGTCTTCTGAGTTTCCTTGATAATTGGTTCTTCGGATATCACACTCTTCCCCTTTGCTTTGGCAGCAGCTTCTGCTTCGGCATTAGGTCTTTGCAATTGTGAGGCAAAAAGGCGTCCGCTTCTGGTGAAGCCTCCGCCTCCCCCAACATTATCAATCTGTGGAGAAGAAGTTGAAGAATCCAAAGTGATTTTCTCCCCGTTGCAGTAGAGGTCAGAGCCATAATGCCAGGGTATAGCATTACTGCTTTCATATGGAACTGGTCCAGGCACCGTGATGGTAACTGGACTGACTGTTGCAGAGGAAGGTACTGAAATGGTGTGCGGATCGTAGTAAATTGTGACCGGTAATCTGGCAGGAGGTGCCACTGTTTGTTGTTGAAAGTTGTTGTCTGGAGGAACATCTGATGGATCATAATAAATGGTGACTGCTGAGACATCTTTGTTAATTTCTGTTGGCGTTGTAGAAGATTCTGCTGAATAAATGGATGCTGATGTTGTAGAAGAAATGGTTGTTGACATCTAGTTTGTTGAAGTGATAGATGAAGCCATTGTTGATGATATTGATGAATTGGTCGGAATGATTGTCGTTGCAGTTGTAGAAGAATCAGGAATTGTTGTCAAAGGAATTGTTGGATTTGTAGGCGCCGTTATTGAGATCTGAAGTATACCACTTTTGATAAGACTATCTATGCCACTTCTCAAATTATCACACCCGTTGACCGAAATGTTGCAATACCCACAACCAAGCTCACACCCGGGGAATATCTGACATTCTAGGAGTTGAGCTTTAATTTCAACCAGAGGTGTCCGAATTTGTCCAACACTGGTGATTAAGAAAGATGGCTTGTCTTCCTCAATGGCATTAATTCTTGGTCCTCCATGATTGGGCATGGGATTCTTGGTGACACTTGGAGGTGGTGCGAAGTTGAGGGCTTTAGAATCCACCAGATCCTGTACTTTCATTTGTAGAGCCCTGCATTTCTCAGTATTGTGACCAGGTGCATTGGAGTGGAAAGCACATCTGGCGTTGACATCGTAATTTCTTGGAAGATTGGAGGGATCTGGTGGTGCCAATGTCCTTAATTCAACCAAGTTGAGTTTCAGGAGTTGTGGCAATAAGGCAGCATAAGGCATAGGGATAGGGTCAATCACCCTATTTGCCTGTGATGGTCTCTGCTGAAAAGGTCTTTGCTGTTGATTGTTGTTATTGTTGTTGAAGGTCCTTTGTGGCGGATACTGAACTTGCTGCTGATAGTGTGGTTGTTGATGTGGTTGATATGTTGGTTGCTGAGGAATCGGAGCTGGAATAGTGACAGTTGCCACTGATCTATGAACATACTGAGGTCTGCCCCTGCTGGCATGAACGGCATTTGTCTCACCAGTCCTTCTAGGTCCCACAAAAGGTTTCCTGGAGTTACCAGACGAACTTGCACCATTATCAGAAATTTTACCCATCTTCAATAGGCTTTCAATTCTTTCCCCGGCTATTACTACGTCTGCGAAGTTGGTGGAAGAAAAGGCAGCTAGCCTATCAATATATGTCCCTTGCAGGGTATTCATAAACATGTCGGCCATTTCTCTTTCTGACATGGGTGGCTGGACAGCAGCAGCAAGCTGTCTCCACCTTTGGGCATATTCCCTGAAGCTTTCTCGGGAGGATTGAGACATTCCCATCAGGAGGGTCCTGTTAGGAGCCATGTCCAGATTGTATTGGTACTGCCTGATGAAGGCTTCAGCTAGGTCCTTCCAGCATCTGATAGTAGCTCGGGTTAAGTGTGAATACCATTCCCTTGAAGCCCCAGTCAAACTGTCTTCAAAGTAAAACATCCACAGTTTTTCATCCATGGTGTATGCCTTAAGTCTCCCCAGAAAGGACTGTAAGTGGGTTCATGGACAGGAAGTTCCATTGTACTTCTCGAAGCACGGGGGCTTAAACTTGTGGGGAATCCTCACCCCATCCACCAACCCCATATCCATTACATCGAAACCCAAAGAGTTTTGAGACTCCAAAGATCTCAACTTCTCAGCAATTTCATCAAACCTCCGGTCATAGACTTCATCTCCTGCTCCCATTACAGTAAACTGCTCTTCTTGAGGATCTTCTTGCAAGATCCTGCCTGCGGCAGTATTGCCCAGTACATTCCTTGGGATATTGGCCTCTGGATCTAGATGAGGTCCAAATACTGGTGGGTTAACATGAGGCTGACCTCCCTCATTGTTGCTGGTTCCTCCAGTGCCAGGATAATGTTCTTCGGGGGTCTGTCTTTCTACCAATGCCCTTAACCTCTCTTGGCTCTGAGCCAAGCCAGTCATTACAGTCATGAACTGGGCCATTTGGTTTCTCATCTCCACCCTTTCGTTAGCCATCTGAGTTCTGACCTCTGTCAGATCTTGCTGTACTTGATCCATTTGGATACCAGGAAGATTGTTGCGAGTAGGATACTTGTGCGGACGGTTGAGAGGGAACACCCGACGGCGAGCAATAATTCCTGAATCACAACAGAGTTAGTGACAAACAAAACAAAATCCTACAAAACCAAACAAAAGTTAGTATGCAATGCAGTATGCTTATTTATTTTCCAAGGTATCCGGCTTGGCTCTTGGTTTTGACCTTTCCAGACCCTGAGGAGTATGCTTTGGTGTTGCTTGAGAAAAGAAACTCAAATGAAACAAACTGACAAATACATTACAAATGGTGGATCATATATAGTTTGTTTTTACAACACATGCCCCTGAGGGGTCAAAATACAACATAAAAAGAAAAGTACATGAAATGGAAATAACAACAAGCAAAGGAGTCAAACATCTAATCCAAACTCATCCTCCTTAACCTCCTTCAAAAGTGCTTCAGTTACAGGATCAGCCGGATGCTCTGTAATGTTTCTGATGAGAAGGTTTCTGGTGGCAATAGCAGTGGTTAGCTTCTTGTGCCTGTCCTGGTCCTTTGACCTCTTCAAACCAGCCCTAAGTTTCAACTCTGAAATCTCCTTCTGGGCTGCCAACAAAGCTTCCTGTTGTTTCTTTTCATTGGCCTCCAACTGCTCAATCCTGGCCTGAGTTCTCTTATCTTCTTGAGTACGAGCCTCAGTGATCCTGACCCACCTAGCTTGACTTTCTTGCAGATAGAGATCAGTCCTAGCCTTCTGAAGCTTGGCCTCTTTACAGGCATTCTTCAATATTTGCTCCCCAGCTCTTGATTTCTTGATGTAGTCCTCTATTTTCTCAATCTTGGCCAGATGCTCCACCCTAAGCTTCTCCAATCTCTCAATGTCTAGACGACCATCACTCCTCTCCCAGAGGGTCTTTTTCAGAGCTTGAGACAGATTCTCATTCCTCTCCTTCAGTTTCTCAAATTCTTCCAGGCTGACAGTGGCTGGAAGTGGTACTGTGGATGGTCCAGGTGCATCTTCAATGGTGAAAGGCATCCCAGAAATCTGAGCTCTAGCATGAGACCATTCATAATACTGAGCTGAAGCAACATTATTGCATCTTCCCAGAATAGCTACCCCCTTTGTCTGGATGTTGTCCCAAGCCCAGGATGCTTGCCTGACAACAGCTAGATTAGGCTTTATCTCACAATACAGGGTTTCAGCCAGGTCTTGCACTCTAGGAGGGTGGACCAGTGCATAGCCTAGTTGTCTCTTAAACAGCAAAGGATTGTAGTTGATGCAACCCTTCACTCCTACCACAGGTACATTGGGGTACTGCCCACAGCTAGTAATGATGTCCTTGCCCTTGGTGCTCTGGGTGCACCATCTGATGTCATCTGAAGTCAAAGCAATAAGTCTTTTAGCCCAATTCTTCTGTTGGTGAGGATTCAGGAAGGCATCAGTCTTGGGTAAGTGTTTAAGCAGCCAGGTATGAAACAGGGGAGCACAGCATCTCACCAACTTCCCTCTTTGCTTCTCATTTCTTTGGTGAACAGAATAATAGAAATCTCCCAGCAATGTGGGCACTGGGTTCCTCAAAAGGAAGAGATGAATGGCATTCTTGCTGATGAATTTGGGCTCGTCTGCAAATAATATAACCCCATATATGCTGAGGGCTAACAATGCACAGACTGCTCTCCACTCTCCCAAAGAGGCCTTCAGGATGGCCTGAGAGATCAAGAAATCCAAGTGCAAACCAGGGATCCCAGCCTTTGTTGTCATGTTTTGCTCAATCAAAGCAGGCTCTAGGTATAGTGCTTTTGCCACTTCTCCATTGCTGGGAGCAGTCATCTCTGGGTTGAAGGGGATATCACCCCTGACAGGTACTCCAATCAATGATGAGAACTCCTCCAGCAGAGGTCCTAGCTGAAAGTTCTGGAAAGTGAAGCATCTCAAAGGAGGGTCATAAAACTGCAGGCAAGTGTGGATCAGACTTCTCTGAGAAGGGTCTAGGTCCATGACCATATCAAGGATGCCTCCATAATGCTCTATGAATAATGGGATGTGGGCTGGAGTGATGAGTGCCTGAACCTGCCTGATGCCAGTCAACACAGGCTCAAAGAAATGGTATGAAATGTTGCTCTTCTTGGGTGCCATGACTGTTGATGAAGAGCTGAAAACAAGTGCTGATGATGAAGACTGATACTGGAGATGAACCACTGATAGGCTGAAGCTGGTGGTAAAAGTAGCTGAAGCAGGCAACTGATGAAGATAGTTGAAGCAGATAACTGATGAACAGAGGTCTATGCAGATGAAGGGGTCAAAACCAAGCCAGATATGATGTGGATACCCTGAAAAACAAATAAACAAATGTTAAATGATGCAATGATGAGTATGCAAATGATATGCAAGGTATTGTGATCAAGCTGGATCTGATTAATTGCCCTGGTATAAAAGGCCCATGTATATTCAAGAAGTCCAGATGGAGGTTCAGAAGTCCAGTAACCATGGTGGGGGACTCAAATAAAGAGTCACATGTCCCGGGTTAAATCACAAGAACTGTCCAAAGTGAAGCATTCTTAAACAAAACAAGTATCAAGGTATGATGTGGCCAAAGGTACCTGCAAACCTGTAAACAGCCCAACCCCCTCACAGGTGGTGTTCTAAAACAAAGATCCTCAGACTTGGATCAGTTATGAGAAGTGTAAACACTTCTAACCCAGAGGTACAGTGTTTACAATAACCATAAAAGATCCTCCTCTAATTCACCTCAGTTTCTGAAGGTCATAATAAAGGTCATCCAGACTTAGCAGGCTTCCCAGATAGCCCTAGCACTACAGGAAATCTGTAGCACAGAGTTCTCAAGAAGAAACCCACATCTGAACCGTGTTTCATATTCCCGCACCAGACCGAAATGGAATGGGAAAGAACATGAACCACTCTAACCTAGGTGTCACTCAGGTCCCAGGTATAGGACCTCAAAATCTCAATGAAACCCCACCCACCAAAACAAGAAACAGATCCAGCCAGATGACAATATGATAGTATGATGTATAAAGCTGTAAAGAAAGCAATAAATAACTGTACATAAAGTAGTAAATAAAGCAAATATACAAACACAAATAGCACATAGCACCCCAGTAAACACAAATCAAACAAGCGCTAGGAGGAACCCACAAAAAGAACCAGAAGCCCTGGTTACAGTATAAGGGTCCCCAACAGAGTCGCCAAGCTGTCGCTCCCACCAAAATGACACCTGGTCAGAAGGGGTACAGACGCGAACGGTCGGCGAAAAGAGAGAAGAGAGAACACACGGGGGTGAACTCAGGAGGAAAAGAGTCGCCAGCTAGGCATTTTTATCCCAGGAGGAAAGGTAATGCTGCATAGACCTAGGAAGATATGGATAAGACGGTTGCGAACCAGAGGAACTGAGAAAGGGGGTTGGTTACAACCTGGGAAGGTATTAGCACCCAGATTGTCCGCCGTACTCGACGGGATCCACGCTTAAAAGATTTGTGTTTTAAAGGGGTAGTGTCAGTGCAATTTGTGTATCAAAGCTGGAAAGAATGCAAGTGTCAGTGTAAAAGAAAAGTGAAGTGTATAAGAGAAGTGTTAGTGTGAGAACAAGAATGAGATGCTCAAGATAATGAGGCTTAAAGAAATGCTGGAAGGAGGGGGGAATATACAGAGACTTTTGTTCGATAACTGTTAAGTTATGCCTACGTATCCTCTCGTGCAATGAGGAAGTCAGAACACCGTAGTTCGACCCAAAGAGACTGAAAGATGGATTGACTTGTGAACTGCTTACTTGTCTATGCTCAAGTGTATGACCTGTCTGGCTCAGGTGCAAACTGTCTTGCATTAGACGGAAGAAGCGAGTTCTCGTTTATGAGTGAGTATGATGTGAAAAGAATCCCGAAGGAGACGATTATTGTTTGTTTTTGAGTTTTTAGTCTTTTATTTCTTTTTGAAGTTTGTCATAAGTTAATGAGCTTAAGCCTAAACCAATGGGTTAGTAAACTCATCACATCCTCCCTCTGATTAGGGGTAATGAGAATACCTTAAGTGTGAAGTCAGCATCTCACACTTAATCACCATGATGCAGGATTAAGATCATTAACCTACTTGTGATTATTTAGATGTTTTTGTTATTTTTGTTTAGTGTTAAGTAATGAGTTTAAGCCATAACCAAGGATTTAATGGACTCATTACACCATCTTAATAGAAGGATAATAGATGAGAACATTTAAGCTGAGAAAGATACCTCAACTCAATCCATGATTAGGGATTAACCTCATGACAAAAAAAAACCTTTATTAGAGTGGATTTTAGTTAATGGTAAGATGAAGAAGTTATTTTTATGGTTGGTAAGACAACTTGAGGGGGACTTGTCCATTAACACTAGGGTTAGTCCTTCTTAACCAATTAAGGAAGAATTAGAACCCTAATGCAAGGCCCAAGTTGCAAGTTTGATGTCTTGATGATTATTAGATGGATTGATTAAAGGATTTAAACACATTAAGGGTTTAACACTTAGGATTAAAGTTATACACTCCATCCTAATAGAAGGATGCAGGCATAAGCTTAATCACAAAGCCTTAAAGCCTTTAGGGTTTAGTCCCTGATTATGAGATGAGAAGAGAAGACTCAAAGATGACACAAAGTTAAAACTAAATGGGGAACTAATCAAAACCTAGTTGTTATCATGCTTGGAGATCCTAGGGTTTATGAGGCTTAAGAAAAAGATCTTCAGAGAAACCACTAGGAAGGAAGCAGATGAAAAGAACAAGAAGCAAAGAGAAGCAAAACAACTTGCTCCACTTAAGGAGACAAGTTGCTTGAAGAAAGAAAGTAAGAGATGAACATGAATGAGCAAGCTCACTCAAATACACAAGATAAAATGCAGCAATGATGCATAAGGGAGATGAAAAGAGATTGTGAGAAGTGAAGGCAAATTCACTTCTCAAACAACTTACCACCTGAAAAGTTAGCCAAAAGAAAAGAAATGCAATGCAAATGAGATGAAATGGCATGATGCAAGGCAAAGTCAGAAGCAAATACATGATGTTAATGATGCTAAGAAAAGGTGCAAACATGAGGCAAGACATGAGAATGATCAAACAAAGATAAGGATGCAAATGAGGCATGTTTTGAACCAAGAATGTACATGAAAAGTTATGAAATGCAATGGACATACAATCATGGCAAATGAAGGATGCAATGATCAAACATGATTCTAATATGTCCTAAGATGTATTATGAATCAAATGAATGCATAAAATGTCATGGCAAGTCAATGGATGCAAGCAAATGAGGGATGGATGCAAAAGAAGGCACAAATTAGGGTTTCATGCATCATGTAAAGCAAAAATCCAAAACCAGAGGCAAACAACATGATAAAAATTTGAAAATGCAATCAAAGATACCCTAAACCTATACAAACTCACTGCCCAAAGGAGAGGATCCAACTTTTAACCTATTGAAAGTTATGAATTTCCTAAGATTGCTAGGGTTTTGGGGTACCTCATCAAGAAAAATGCTAAACAAATTGAAAATGCAAGATCAATTCAAATCAATTTTACCCTATAAACTACATGCTATGCAAGATGCAATGCCAAAAGAATCATCATCCAATTCCCAATGGTTAGGCAGCAAGGAATTTTTGAAGTTTGAAACAAAATATTGCCTTGAAATGAAATTAAATCCAATGAAAATGATCAAAAGGCATCAAGAACAAAAAAGAAATTTGGTTTGAGAGTTGGACAATGTTTCTAAATGTTTCTAAATGCAATATAAATTTTTTTGTGATTTTTAAATACCTAAATGTATTTTTAATTAATTAATTTTCATTAACTAATTAAAAATAAATATTTAAATGATTTAAAAATAATTTTTAATGCGAAAGATAAAAATAAAAATATTTTTGTGTTCTGAAAATTCATGAAACCCTTGACAAAAATTTTCATAATTTTTAAATGATTTTAGCTATTTTAAAATAAATATGCAAAACAAATAAGAAAAATATGAAAATAAATGAATTTAATGGAAAAGTCAAGCAATCCAAAGGATGAGATTCAAAGTCAGAGGGCGGGAGTTGATTGGCGCCAGATCTTGTGGCTGAAATTCAAACTGAGTGGATTAATTTAAAAACCTAATTAATTAACTAATGACGTGGATTAGGGCTTAAGTGAAACCATCCTGGCCATCTGTTTGTGCGCGGGTCAATGAAAGTCAACCAAATCTAAGGCCTAAATTCAAACTGAGCCCTAAACCTAATTAAGTCATTAATGACTTTCAGGTGGCCGGAGAAGACCTCCGGTCATCTTCTCCGGCCAGACCCTCACCTGAAAGTTGCCAACTTCTTCCCTAGGCACTTTCTGGAGCTCTAAAGCTCCAGATTCACTCCTCTCACTCCCCTAAGATCAAATCCAACCCCAAACTTCATTTCTTTTCACCCAAAATCAAGATTCGAAGAAAACATCAAAAATGGCAGAAATTTCAGAAGCTCAGTAAATACTCATCTCTCCACCATTTTCAAAAATACAAAGTCCAGTATGATCAGGAGAGCAAGCTTTATCATTTAGAAACAAAAAATAAGAGTTCTGGAAAAATGTTTCAAGGAGGTACCTGAGCTTGAGCTTTCTCAGTTCTGGACTTTCAGGCCTCCTCTCTTTGTGCAAACCACTCCCCTTGAACTCCTGATGAAGTTTTGATGCTTGGAAGGAATTTCTTTTGGCTGATTTGAGAGTTTGCAAGCCAACTGGTCAGAAATCGTGTTTGGTTTATGGGAGGTTCTTGGCTGTTTTGATGGGTGGTTTTGGGTCAGTGAGTCCTCTTGAGATCAATGGTGAAGTTGGTTTGAAGATTGGTTGAGTGAGCTGAGAGATTCGAAAGGTTTTGCAAGTTGGAGGATTTTTGATAACTATGGCAATCTGTGGTTTCAGCTTGTGTGGTGTGTTGTGTTATGTTGCATTTGGTCGACTTATCACTCTTGGATAGGTCTGTGGAGTGGTTGTGCCCTATTGTGATTGGTATGGGTCTTTATGCAAAAAGTCAAGTTTTGTGTAAGAGAGGTATGGGTCAATGGTAGGCCAAGGACAATAGGGGTGTCCTGCGCAACAAGGAATGAGGAGAACCATGGGATCAGTCTTGAAGCCAATTAACAAGTGGATTAGGGTTTGTATGTTGTTTTGCAACTTTGTTCAATTTTGGCCCTTTTGAAGTTTCTTGATCCATAAGCCATGAAAATGGGCAAACCTTTGGTGCATTCTGAATTTTAGGCCTTGGTTTACGTTTTTACAAAGATTACAAGTTCATTTGAAAGCACAATTTGTCTTGGCAAGTGGTTTTGCAACTTTGCCTCTTTGGTGCATAACTTGAAATTATGTGATTTTTCCCAACTTTGACAAGCCATAACTTTTGATCCAAAATGAATTAGAATGAGTTCTTGTACTTTTTGAAAAAGGAATGATCCATTCTACAACTTTCATGACCAAAGTTTTCCCATTTGAAGCTTTTTTGAATCAAAAAGAAAGGGTTGAAAAAGTTTCCCAAAATGGCAAGTTTCTATTACAAGTCATTTTCCCAAAAAGGCAACTTTGCAAATGGCTTGAAATTCTTCAATTTTGTGAACTTCTAACATCTTCCATGATCAAATAAAGATCATACACATTCAAAATGATGAAGAACACCCTTTGGTTGGGTCATTGGGGGCATCAGATGCCCTGATTTTGCACTGACTTGCTCAAGAAGTCAACTCTTGGTTAGATGCCTTCCCCATGGAATTTCTTCATGAAAATTGATATGCATGATCCTCATACCCTATAGAGACCAATAGAAACAAGAATGACCAAAAAAAATAGGAGTTATGGCCTCTGAAACCAAAACCCTAATTCCAGGTCATCTGTGCAGTTAAACCTGGCTCTGCTTCCATGCCATTCTCAGTTCTTGTGATTCTTTGACTTTCTTGACTTTGTGAGGAGATAATATGATGCTTGAACATACATGGACCCCTTTTAAGTGATTGATGACCTTTGGAGTGGCTCAAATAGCTCTTGGATTGCTCAGGTCACAAACCCTAGATGCAGATGACTTTGAACCAATGCAGTGAAGCAAATATGCAATATGAGATGCTATGATTGAACTTATTATGCATATGAAAAGATCACAAGCCATGGTGTGAATGGGTGAGGGCAAATTTGGGGTGTTTACAATGAGGAGGTTCCTGGTAGCAATGGCAGTAGTTAGCTTCTTATGCCTGTCCTGGTCCTTTGACCTCTTTACTCCTGCTCTGAGCTTTAACTCTGAAATCTCCTTCTGGGCTGCCAACAAAGCTTCCTGCTGCTTCTTCTCATTGGCCTCTAGCTGTTCAATCTTGGCTTGAGTCTTCTGGTCTTCTTGTGTACGGGCCTCAGTGATTCTGACCCATCTAGCCTGACTCTCTTGCAGATAGAGCTCAGTCCTTGCTTTCTGAATTTTGGCCTCTTTACAAGCATTCTTCAATATTTGTTCCCCAACTCTTGATTTCCTGATGTAGTCCTCTGTCTTCTCAATTTTGGTAAGATGCTCCACCCTAAGCTTCTCCAATCTCTCAATATCCAGACGACCATTACTTCTTTCCCAAAGAGTCTTCTTCAAGGCTTGAGATAGGTTCTCATTCCTTTCCTTCAGCTTCTCAAATTCTTCTAGGCTGACAGTTGCTGCTGGCTGTACTGTGGATGGTCCAGGCATGTCTTCTAAGATGAAAGGCATTCTGGTAATTTGAGCTCTAGTACAGGACCAGTCCAAATATTGAGCTGAAGCAACATTATTACATCTTCCAAGGATAGCTACCCCCTTTGTCTGGATGTTGTCCCAAGCCCAGGATGCTTGTCTGACAGCAGCTGAATTAGGTTTCACTTCACAATACAGGGTCTCAGCTAAATCTTGTCCTCTGGGAGGGTGGACCAAGGCATAGCCCAATTGTCTCTTAAACAATAAAGGATTGTAGTTGATGCAACCCTTTACTCCTATCAGAGGCACATTCGGGTACTGTCCACAGCTGGTGATAATGTCCTTACCCTTGGTGCTCTGGGTGCACCATCTAATATCATCCGAAGTCAAGGCAATGAGCCTCTTGGCCCAATTCTTCTGTTGGTGGGGATTCAAGAAAGCATCTGACTTAGGCAGGTGTCTGAGCAGCCAGGTATAAAACAAAGGAGCACAACATCTTACTAACTTCCCCCTCTATTTCTCATTCCTCTGATGAATGGAATAGTAAAAGTCTCCCAGCAGTGTAGGCACTGGATTCTTTAGAAGAAACAGATGGATGGCATTCTTGCTGACAAATTTAGGCTCATCTGCAAACAATATAACCCCATATATGCTGAGGGCTAACAGTGCACAGACTGCCCTCCACTCTCCCAATGAAGCCTTCAGGATGGCCTGAGAAATCAAGAAGTCCAAATGCAAACCAGGGATCCCAGCTTTTGTTGTCATACTTTGCTCAATCAAGGCAAGCTCCAGGTATAGTGCCTTTGTTATCTCTTCATTTCTGGGAGCTGGTATCTCTGGGTTGAAAGGGATTCCATCCCTGATAGGTACTCTAATCAATGAGGAAAACTCTTCTAGCAGAGGCCCTAGCTGAAAGTCTGGAAAGGTGAAGCATCTCAAAGGAGGGTCATAAAACTGTAAGCAGGTGTGGATCATGCTTCTCTGAGAAGGGTCAAGGTCCATAACCATATCCAGGATACCTCCATAATGCTCTCTAAACAATGGGATGTAATCAGGGGTGATGAGTGACTGGACCTGCCTGACACCAGTCAACACAGGCTCAAAAAAGTGGTAGGATATGTTGCTTTTCCTAGGAGTAGTCATGAGTGTTGTTGAAGAAACTGAAGACAAGTGTTGATGAAGATCACAGACTGATGCTGGAAATGAGCCACTGATAGGCTGATGCTGGTGATGATGAAGATAGCTGAAGCAGATAACTGATGAGGATAGCTGAAGCAGACAACTGATGAAGATAGCTGAAGCAGAGGTCTATGCAAAAGAAGGGGTCAAAACCAAACCAGATATGATGTGGATACCCTGAAAAGCAAATAAACAAATGTTAAATGATGCAATGATGATATATGCAAATGATATGCAAGGGTTTGTGATAAAGTCGGATCTGATTATCTGTCTTGATATAGGCTCATGTATGTTCAAAGGTCCAGATGAAGGCTTAGAAATCCAGAAACCATGGTGGGGGACTCAAATAAAGAGTCACATGTCCAGGGTATAATCATAAGAACTGTCCAAAATGAGGTACTCTTAAACAAAATAGTAATAGGGTATGATGTGGCCAAGGGTACCTGCAAACCTGTAAACAGCCCAACCCCCTCACAGGTAGTGTTCTAGAACAAGGATCCTCAGACTTGGATCAATTATGAGAAGTGTAAACACTTCTAACCCGGAGGTACAGTGTTTACAATAACCATAAAAGATCCTCCTCTAATTCACCTCAGTTTCTGAAGGTCATAATAAAGGTCATCCAGACTTAGCAGGCTTCCCAGATAGCCCTAGCACTACAGGAAATCTGTAGCACAGAGTTCTCAAGAAGAAACCCACATCTGAACCGTGTTTCATATTCCCGCACCAGACCAAAATAGAATGGGAAAGAACATGAACCACTCTAGCCTAGGTGTCACTCAGGTCCCAGGTATAGGACCTTAAACTCTCAATGGAACCCCACCCACCAAAACAACAAACCAGATCCAGCAAATGACAGTATGAAATATGCAAAACTGTAAAGAAAGCAATAAATAAAGTTGTACATAAAGCAGTAAATAAAGCAAAATAAATAAACACACATAGCACATAACACCCCAGTAAACACAAATCAAACAAGCGCTAGGAGGGACCCACAAAAAGAACCAGAAGCCCTGGTTGCAATATAAAAATCCCCAGCAGAGTCGCCAAGCTGTCGCTCCCACCAAATGACACCTGGTCAGATAGGGTACAGACGCGAACGGTCGGCGAAAGAGAAGGAAAGAAAAGAGTCGCCAGCTAGGCATTTTTTATCCCGAAGGAAAGGTAATGCTGCATAAACCTAGAAAGATATGGATAAGACGGTCGCGAAGCAGAGAAACTGAGAAAGGGGGTTAGTTACAACCTGGGAAGGTATTAGCACCCAGATTATCCGCCGTACTCGACGGGATCCACGCTTGAAAGATTTGTGCTTAAAGGGGGTGGTGTCAGTGCTATTCTGTGTGCAAGAGCTGGAAAAGAATGCAAGTGTCAGTGTAAAAGAAATGTGAAGTGAAGTGAAGAAGTGTCAGTGTAAGGAAAGAATACAAAGCTCAAGACCATGAGGCTTAAAGAATAATGCTGGAAGGAGGGGGAATATACAGAGACTTTTGTTCGATAACAGTTAAGTTATGCCTACGTATCCTCTCGTGCAATGAGGAAGTCAGAACACCGTAGTTCGACTCAAAGAGACTTAAAGATAAATTGACTGAAGAACTGCTTACTGGTCTATGCTCAAGTGTATGACCTGTCTGGCTCAGGTGCAAACTGTCTTGCATTAGACGGAAGAAGCAAGTTCTCGTTTGTGAGTGAAGATGATGAGAAAAGAATCCCGGAGGAGACAATTATTGTTTGTTTTTGGTATTTTCAGTCTTTTATTGCTTTTTTTGAAGTTTGTCATAAGAAAATGAGCTTAAGCCTAAACCAAGGGTTAGTAAACTCATCACATCCTCCCTCTGATTAGGGGTAATGAGAATACCTTAAGTATGAAGTAAACACCTCACACTTAATCACCATGATATAGGATTAATATCATTAACCTACTTGTAATTATTTAGATGTTTTTTGGAGTTTTTGTTTAGTGTTAAATAATGAGCTTAAGCCATAATCAAGGATTTAATGGACCCATTACGCCATCCTAATAGACGGATAATAGATGAGAACATTTAAGCTGAGGAAGGCTCCTCAACTTGATCCATGATTAGGGATTAACCTCATGACAAAACATAGCCTTTATTAAAGTGGATTTTAGTTAGTGGTAAGATTAAGAAATGGATTTTATGCTTTGTAAGATAACTTGAGGGGGACTTGTCCATTAACACTAGGGCTAGTCCTTCTTAACCAATTAAGGAAGAATTAAAACCCTAATGCAAGGCCCAAGTTACAAGCTTGATGTCTTAGTGATTATTAGGTGAATTGATTAAAGGATTTAAACACATTAAGGGTTTAACACTTAGGATTATAGTTATACACTCCATCCTAATAGAAGGATACATGCATAAGCTTAATCACTAAGCCTTAAAACCTTTAAGGTTTAGTCCCTGATTATGAGATGAGAAAAGAGACACAAAAGATGACACAAAGGTAAAACTAATGGGGGGACTAATCAAACCCTAATTGTTAACATGCTTGGGTATTCCTAGGGTTTATGAGGCTTGCAAGAAGATCTTCAGGAAGAGCCACCAAGGAAGAAGCAGATGAAAGGAGGAGGAGCAGAAGAAGCAAGACAACTTACTTCAGTTAAGAAGATAAGTTGCTTGGAGAAAGAAGGTAAGAAAGGAGCATGAATGCGCAAGCTCACTCTAATTCACAAGTAAAAATGCAGCAATGAATGCATAAGAGGGATGAGAAGAGATTATGGGAAGTGAAGGCAAATTCACTTCCCAAACACTTACCACCTGAAAAGTTAGCAAAAGGAAATGAAATGAAATGAAATGAAATGAAATGAAAATGAGATGCAATGCAATGATGTAAATCCAAACCAGAAGCATGTTCATGATGCAAATGATGCTAAGGGGTGATATAAATGCATGTCATGAGATGAAGATGATCATACAAAGGATGAGAATACAAATGAGGCTTATGAAAGTCCATGAATGCATATGACATCAAATGAAAGGAAAAGCATGGAAAATGGATGATGCAATGATCAAACATGATTCTAATATGTCCTAAGATGTCTTATATGTCATGTGGATGCACAAAATATCATGGCAAGTTCATGTATGCAAGCATATGGAGAATGGATGCGAATGAAGGCAGAAATTAGGGTTTATACATAACATGCAATACAAAACTCAAAACCAGAAGCAAATGTCATGATAAAAAATTGAAAATAGGATCAAAGGAACCCTAACCCTACATAAGTTCACTGCCCAAAGTAGGAGACCTAAATCTTAACCTAATGGAAGTTATGATTTTATTAAGTTTTCTAGGGTTTTAAGGCACTTTAAAAGGAAAAATGCACAACAAATTGAAAATGAAAGATGAATTCAAACCAATTTTATCCTAGAAACTACATGACATGAGGAATGCAATGCAAAAGAACCATCATCAAACTCTTCAAGGTTAGGCAGAATGGATTTTTCTAAGTTAGGGCAAAAATATTGACTTTTAAGAACCCTAATTCCAAAGAAAAATGTCAAAATAGGTCAAGAACCAAAAAGAAATTTGTTTGAAGGGTTTGATAATGTTTCTAAATGTATCAAGATGCAATGTGATTTTTTTGGTGATTTTTAGAAACTTAAATGGTATTTTAATTAATTAATTCTCATTAATTAATTAAAATAAACACTCAAATATTTTAAAAATACGAAATTTATGCAAGAAATAGAATAAAAATTATTTTCAGAATGAGAAAAATATTTTAAGTCATGATGCAAAAAATGAAATTTTTTAGAAGTGTTTTACTATTTTTAATAAAATGTGGAAAGAAATGTAATTAAAATGAAATAAAAATAAGAATTAATGGAAGTATGCTGATCCAGTGGCCCAGATTCAAATAAAAAAAGGAGGGAATTGACTTCGCGCGCTAATGGACGGCCCACATTCAAACTCACTAATTATGTCATTAAGCCCTAATCTGAACCCTAAACATTTTCAGGTGACCGGAACAGTGTTCCGGTCATCTTCTCCGGCCAGTCTCTCAAGCTATCTCACTCAATACGCAATCCCAAGACCCCTAAAGCTCCAGAAATGATCCTCACATCAACCCCAACAAGAATCAGCCATCAAAATTCATTTATTCAACATCAGGATCATGAATCGAAGCAAAACGGAAAACATGGCAAAAATTTCAGAAGCTTATGAAATGCTTATTTCTCAACTATTTTCAAAACTAAACACATCATGGCAATCAGGGGAACACACAGAATCATTCTATAACATAAAATGAGAGTTCTGGAAAATTAAATGCCATGACTACCTGAAGTTGAGCTTTCGAAACAGGAGCTTTCTGGCCAGTTCTTTGCCTCAAATCCACTCCAATGATTCCCCCCAAGAGCTTGTGATGCTTGGTTGGAGCTTAAATGGCCTCAAAAGGAAGTTGGAAGAAGTTCAGTTCATGAAATGTTGAAATCGTGTTTTTGATTCTGAGTGTTTTAGGGCAAAATGAAGGGTGGGAAATGATCAGTGATGTTTTTGGAGTTAAATGGTGAAAAAAGTTTGAAGGTTTTATGGTTGAGCTATGAGTTTCGAAGGCTTTTGCAAATTTTGGGGATTTTGAGTATGCTGTGTTCTTGGAGGTTTCAGCTTGTGTTATGTTATGTGTTGGGTTGCTTTTGGTACACATATCATGTTTGGATAGGTCAGAGGGTGGGTGCTGGCCTAGGTTGATTGGTATGGGCAAGTTGCAAAAATGTCACCAACTTGTGTACTTGAGGTATGGGCTGGTTCAATGGCTGTTTCAAGGCATGGCTCGAGTCAGCTTGCTTCAAGGAGGTCCATGGAAGTCATAGTTTGTAGCTGGCACAAGTGGCTGAAGAGATTTGATCCATTTTGCAATTTTGGGGAAGTTTGGCCCCTTTTGAATTACTTGAAGTTCAAGGCATGAAACTTGGGGTTTCTTTGTGCAATTCTGATTTTTAGGTCATGTGTGATGTTTGTGTAATGGTTAGAAATCACTTTGAGGTCACATTTGGCTTTGGCAAGTGTTTTTGCAAACTTCCCTCTTTGGTGCATAAGTGAAAATTTGTGATTTTTCCCAACTTTGCAAGACCATAACTTGAGTTCTATGATGAATTAGGTCAAGTTCTTGTACTTTTTGAAAAGGGAATGATCCAATCTGCAACTTTCATGACCAAGAATTTTCCATTTGAAGCAATTTTTAATCAAAAAGAGGAGGTTGAAAAACTTTCCCAAAATGGCAAGTTTGCATTACAAGTCACTTTCCCAAAATGGCAACTTTGCAAATGGATTGAAATTCTTCAATTTTGTGAACTTCTAACTTCTTCTAAGATCAAATAAAGATCATATGCATCCAAAATGTTGGAGAAGACCCTTTGGTTGGATGATTGGGGGCCTCAGATGCCCTGATTTTGCACTGACTTGCCCAAGAAGTCATTTATTGGTCAGATGCCTTCCCCATTGAATTTCTTCATGAAAATTGGTATTCATGATCCTTATATCATATAGAGACCCATAGAAACAAGAATGGCCAAAAAATTTGGAGTTATGGCCTCTGAAACCAAAACCCTATTTTTAGGTCATCTGAGCAATTAAGCTTGGCTCTGCTTCCACACCTTTCTCAGTTCTTGTGATTTTCTGGCTTTTTTTGATCTTGGGAGGATATAATATGATGCTTGAACATACATGGACCTTCTTGAGATGATTGATGACCTTTGGAGTGGCTCATGTGGCTCAAGGATGGCTCAAATCACAAACCCTAGATGCAGATGACTTAGAACCTATGCAGTGAAGCAAAATGCAATATGAGATGATATGATTGAACTTATGCTAATGAAAATAATCACAAGCCATGGTGAAATGAGTGAGGGCAAATTTGGGGTGTTTACACCCCTAACTAGGGGTGGAAATATTGCCTGTGTCTTAAGACTTGAACTACTTATGTCAATGCTCAGGTGTTGCAGGCTCGTTTGTCTCGAGTGTGTTACTGTCTTGAAAAGTGACAAGTAGGAGCAAGTTCTTACGTAACGAGTGAAGGTGATGAGAAAGGAAGTCCTGAAGGAGAGATGATTATTCTTTGTCCAGTGTTTTTTATGAGTGTGGCACAAGGAAGTGAATTCAAGTCTGTTTCCATGGAATGTGTACTTGCTACTACATTCCAAGATGGAATAATAGAACAAGTACACCAAGTAAGGATAATTTATCCAAGACTTGTTTCCAAGGGTTAGGGCCTAAGCTCACTAACTTGTTAAAGTTATTAAGTGTCTTAGTGATTAAAATGAAGAAGTGTTTTTTATGATTTTCTTGAAGAAGATGGTCTCATGATCAGACTTGTACATCATGCTATACAAGCCCACACTATTCCAAGATGGAATGAATATGAGTGTCCCATGGAATAAGGCTATACACAAGAGACCACTTCTTCCTTTATTAAGTGTTTTTAGGTTTTTGTATGAATATGAGAAGAGAAGAACCAAAAGGAGCAAAGGTAAAAGACTAAGGGGGACTATTAATCCTAAAGTTATCATGCATGGAAGTCCTAGGTTAGTGTGGTTTTAAATCTATCCTAATGAAGAAGAAGGAGAAAAAGAAAGAAGAAAAGGGAATGAGATTCAACTTACTTCTCTTGAAGAAGTTAAGTTGAACTCAAAAGGGGAAGAAAAGAAAAGAAGTGATGGCCTAAAGCACATCTCAAAGACAAATAAGAAAGCATTAAAAGAGAAGAGGAAAAGATTTGAAATGTGGAAAACAACCACACTTCACTTACCATTGCACCTACATGGTTTGAAGCACATTCCAATAAAAATCCAGCAAATGGATCAAGTATTATCATGTCAACAAAATCACATAATCAACATACTCAAAGCTTCAAGCAAACAAAATCACCAAATATACCAAATATTGGAAACATGCAAACTCATGTGTTGAGGAAACACAAATATACATTAATCAGCATGCAAATCACTCTAAACCAGCACATAAAATGATAGTACAATGATTCATGATGATTAAAAGAGGTAAAGCAAACAAAAAGCCCCAAAACCAATCAAAAAAAGTATCCTGCATCAGTGTTAACCGATTAACCCCAGGGGTTAACCGGTTAACAGACCTCAACCTACAGCAAACAGTCAGCAAAACAACGCGTTAACCGGTTAACCTATAGTGTTAACCGGTTAACAGACCTCAACCTGCAGCAAACAGTCAGCAAAACAGCGCGTTAACTGGTTAACCTATAGCGTTAACCGGTTAACACTGTGCGAACAACAATAAAAACCTGTAGAAAATTCAGTTTCCAAAACCAACTTATTTCAATAATCTTCCAACACTTCAGTAATCAATTGTGCACGAAAATAACACCAAATTCAACACTAATCAACACAAATGAATTCACAAACATCATCTCATAGATTAATTCACAAATCAAACAAACAACACAAGCACATTATGGATCTACATCATGAACATGCAAATAAGCTAAAAACAAAGATGGATCTGAACTTAACCAACCTTTAAAGCTGAGATTTGCTTTGGTGAGTGTTGTTCAAGCTGAAAATGTTGAATCTAGTAAAGAATTCCCAAGATTCGATGCATTTCTTCACACAATGCAAAATAAATGCAAGTAGATGAACTTGATGTAAAAGCTTAATCCAAAAGCACTTCCAAGCAACAATTCAGATCTGAACCAGTATAAAAAAATAGAAAAAAAGGATGTATAGGAAGCAATTAATGAAGGCCTAGTTCCAAGATCAACAAATTTCGATGCAAAATTTGATGATCTTCAAAGAAGAGGAACTTTGAGTGTTTGAAGGTTTGAAGAGGAATGAGAGAAATGTGAGAGCTCTCAAAATTCAGAAATGAAAAGTGTGAATTTTGAGAGTGTGTATGTGTTGGTTTGGAGGGAAATGAGATATATAACATTTAGGTTTGGGGCCCAAAAATGTGGCTTGGAGTGAGCTTAGAAAGTTGATTAGGAATTAACTTTGGAATTAGGCTTGGTAAGCATTTTAGATCCTTCCCCACAATATTCAAATAATTGGATTGAATTAAAATCTAAAAATTGGAATTGGAGCCAAAAATATGCATGCCTTTTCTGCTGCAGAAATTCAAATTTCGTGGCCGTTAACCGGTTAACACATGCAAAATTTGAATTTTCCCCTCCTTAAGGTGGCAAACTCCAAGACTGAACCCACGCCATTCGATTGAGTTGATTGTGATTCTCATCCCTTCTATGGTCTTATGACTGACTCTGAAATTGTAAAATTGTAAGAATATTTTGTGAGCTTCTTGTAAAACCACCTGGTTTATTTTTGTCTTTGAAAAGTAAAATCTGCTGGAGAACTGATCATGTGCCTTATGCTTGGTCATGGATGCTTATGCTTCATTTTTCTATGCCATATGATGGGATATAAGAATGACATGATGTGCTATATGATATGCAAATGATGAGGGAAAAAATGATCAAATTTTAGGGTGTTACAATCAGCACCGACCCTATATGCATACCTAGTGACAAGTATTTCATACCAAACTTTTCTTTCGATGAGATCCCCTCAAGAACGAGGAAAATCACCATCACATGATTGGATCCTCAATCAAGTCCATCATCGTCTTCGTACCATGACCAGGCAGAACACCCAACTCATGATAGGATGTTTACGCCGCTGAGCATGGATCATTACCATGATTCGAGCATCGTTCCCTAGCCAAATATCTTTTAGCACTCTATCCAGTTCTCTAAACCGATAGACATACTAACCGAGCATAGTTTCCCAATCCTATGAATGTAACCCAAATCCCATGTGGACACACGAAGAGAACATTGCAAAAACACTTAGCGAAAATACTAAATAAAATATGTCCTCCGACGGACGTACATGCATACACAACAAGAAGATAAAGAAATAACCACCAAGGTCGCAAAGCAGTTGAAATTAAAATATGCAGCCACAAGGACCAACTTGTTCTCATATTACATAAAAGGGGGGACAAACCCCCATTACAAATTAAGAAATCCATGGCACGCAAGTCGGCATGCAAAATACAAAAATAGACTAAATCTTCACTAGTTGGCATTATTTTCTGGATGGGTGTCAGCGAGGGTCCCCTGTTCCTCCTTCATGGCTACGTCGCCTTGCTTTGGTTGTTGGAGGAAGTTTGGGATAAGGATCACCCCGTCCTTGACCTTATATAGAAAATTTGTGCGCTATTCATTAAATGTCAGCCCGGGGTTAACAATCTTCAATTGGTCCACCGCATTTTTGAATGCTATGCCCACCATTTCCTCGAGGTCTTCCTCCCCCTCCACGATTTTCGAAATCAATTCGGCCCGAGTCTTCTGGGACTTCAGCTCCTCAGGTTCAT